>NQII01001102.1:106588-130418 GCA_002778355.1 Clitarchus hookeri | reverse complement strand
TACACTTCCTGTGAATCTTACACATCTATTGAACGAGATCTGCAGGAAAATTGTTTCATCCGATGCCGTTATGCTGGCGCGGAGTGTTTCTTGGGATTTGACGAACTTTAGGTTAGTGCACTGAAAGAACTGTAAAGGTGGCTGTGAAACCTTCGCTAAGCCAGGGTTTTGTTACGTACGTGACATTTAATCCTAACTATTTGAAGTCAGGTGAATGGGTATCAAGTTTATTTTTAACCTGATGCTTTTTCAGTCTTTTTTTTTTTTTTTTTTTTTTTTTTAATAAACATACCGACACCAGCGCATTGCGGATGTTCCACTCCGCAGTGCGCCCATGCACTGCCTCCTCATAACGGAACGTTTCACCTGCTTGCAAGTCGTTGCACTCACACAAAGAAAGGGAACGTGACCCTAGAGGCACTGCTGGACGAATCTGGACCTGCTGTAAAATCCCACCGCCTGGGAAGTGGCTCAAGTTACGTGCAAAGCAGCGACTTCACGCATCCGTACCAGCTCGCAGTCTCGGATTGATTCGGCACGTCCGGACACTCTTATCTTCCGTCTGCGCGTGTCCTGCGAACACAGTCTCTCGTTCATCGACGTGTGTGTGTATCCGTTTCACACGATTCTCGGAAATGATGGTCTCATAAGAGCTGATACCACAAATTCCATAAAGTTATTTAATTAACACAATCAGCTCGTTTATCTTAGGCAGTGTTATGCACCCGAATATCAATCGGGATGAGTGTAGAACGCATCAACTTTCGTTACACTGACCGCCGTGCATATCCAGAAACCAGAATTCGTACGTGGTGAATCATCCTTAGAAAACGACNGCACGTCCGGACACTCTTATCTTCCGTCTGCGCGTGTCCTGCGAACACAGTCTCTCGTTCATCGACGTGTGTGTGTGTATCCGTTTCACACGATTCTCGGAAATGATGGTCTCATAAGAGCTGATACCACAAATTCCATAAAGTTATTTAATTAACACAATCAGCTCGTTTATCTTAGGCAGTGTTATGCACCCGAATATCAATCGGGATGAGTGTAGAACGCATCCACTTTCGTTACACTGACCGCCGTGCATATCCAGAAACCAGAATTCGTACGTGGTGAATCATCCTTAGAAAACGACNAACTTTCGTTACACTGACCGCCGTGCATATCCAGAAACCAGAATTCGTACGTGGTGAATCATCCTTAGAAAACGACATCGCAGATGTAAATTCTGTTGAGAGTGGGTTCAGTAGAATATAAAATCTGGAGAAGACCATATACTTACGCTGGAATAATTCGAAGCACAAACTGTAGTATACGTATTCATACGGAAGGAAGCAAACATTCTGTTGTTCTGAATATAACGTATAGATTGAAGTGTGTGAGAATATTGGCTGTTACTCTCATTTATTTCTCCGCTACTCAAGTAAAGGTAGGTAAGTAGGTAGGGCTTTTAAGGCTTTCGCCTTCCTGGCACTTAAACTGCGTTGCAAAATTTTTTAAATGCTTATCTAAGAAAGGAACACACACTTCAAGACGTCACGCAAATAACAAACATCATTTCATAATACTCTCATTTGGCTAAAAAAAAAAAAACCAGTTTTTTCAAAGCGATGTATCTCAAAATATACACGTCAGACACCTGCAAAACTACTCAAGAGCTCTGCATCGAACCTTCTCACAGACTTTCCACTATTAAAAATAATGGGATCATCGCTGGAAGTCCCATAGCTACACGCAGCTAGCTCGACGAGAAAACTGCATTCCAGTTCAAAGCCTTGCACTTAGGGCGATGGCGCACTTGATGCGCGTAACAGTATAGTCCTTATCGCTCCCGCGCCCCTCGGCCTCAAATGAGGAACGAAGCTCCAGGTAGGCGGGAGCCTTAAGGTCTCGTCGACAGCGAGGTCATTAGAGACGGAGCAAGTTGCTCAGAGGAGCAGGAACGGGGAGGGAATCGGCCACAGCGAGTAGTAGTAAGTAACCATCACAACACCCTGCAGCATTTGCCTGGAGTGCTTTCGGAAAACCACGGAAAACCAAAATCAGGATGGCCGGACTGAGAATCGACCCGTGCCTCCAGAATGCGGGTCTAGTGGTTTACCATTTCGCTACTTCGCTCGGTGCTGTGAACGTAAAAATACGTATATATTTGCAGTGAAATTGCTAAATCTATTTATTAAACGCTCATTTCTTTCTATTTCGTCTTTAAGAGGTCGATGGCAAATAAATACTTTTACAAACTATTTGTGTTAGGCAATATAAATATTTCTTAACTAAAGCTCGATTTTATAACACAGGTTTCATAACCATTCATGTGTTTCCGTTGTTTGATGATGACGCGAATGGGCAAGGGAGTTTATTATTGTAGGCGAGAGGACGTGGGCTTACATACATATTTCAATTAAACTCTAAAAAAATGTCACATACATCAATATTTATCAGGCTTTGAATCCCGGAACATTGAGGTACTAATCGAATCCTGCTTGACCTCGGCTTTAAGTAGGTCACCGAAGCGTAGTATTGTTTAGCACGTACACGTTTAATGTGAGCAACTCGTCTCTCAGCGGAACGATACGATACATTTCGTGGTTAAGTAGCGAGTGGTTACAGATGTCACGTCAATCGCATTTTTTTGCGGTGGCGACTGAATTACCCAACGGGAAAGATTACCACACCGAGTATATGCGATTTCCTAGTAGAAAAATTTCAAAGCCTCAAGATCACATCCTGTCGTAAGNAAAGATTACCACACCGAGTATATGCGATTTCCTAGTAGAAAAATTTCAAAGCCTCAAGATCACATCCTGTCGTAAGAAGCATTGTGATTTTTTTTCTTAAGCAAAGCAGTAGGACTTAGCTAACATTAATGTTATGTGCTTTAAAAACTGAGCTAATGGATGAATTTTCACGAAACTTACATCGAGTGACAAATAATACTGTGGAAATATGTTTTATAAATTTGGATCAATTCTGTTTAGCAATTTAGCTTTATGGCATCATGCCAATTGTTTTCGTTACTCGTAATCTGATAACAACACCCGTTATTGGTTTTTGCATAATTTTGTATTAAAATAAATATTTGTGAGTGATTTATGCATTATAATTCTACACGTAAATGTTGTTTAACATAATTGTTAGGTCATTTAACGATTTTTTTTGGCACATTGTCTTCTGTATGGAGTAAATACACAGTATTGTCTAAAAGCGTGTATGAGCATGACACGTGTCACTTGCGAATGTTAAAGTTTTCCACACTTTTTAAAGGCGAACGTTGGAAATATCTTGACATTGTTTTTATGAGGGGGTAAAAAATAACTATTTTGGTATTCTGTTGAAAACCTATACCAAACACAATTTCTTATAACCTCGGAAGTGTTGACCACAGTTAAAAGCATTAATTTATGTCTAAACAGAAAATGAATCCTGGACATGTCAATATTCACGAACCAATATTATCTACAGAAACTAACGGGCATATGCTTATAGTACTGATTACAATATTTGATACCAGACTTTGTTGGTTTAACGAGTATNAACAGAAACTAACGGGCATATGCTTATAGTACTGATTACAATATTTGATACCAGACTTTGTTGGTTTAACGAGTATGCAGTGGATGCACGAGCCAGCTTACGTAAACACCAGATGCAAGTCACGTGGCAGTGTTTGTTTCAATGTGGACGCGGAAAGATACGCAACCAACGGGCTGGAAGTAGAAACTTACCAGGACTTCCGATAGAGATCGCTTCACCTCGAACAACCTTTATAGCGACAAACGGAACACGCGTGGGGTATTTGAACGGGTGCGGCAGAATCTCGCACGCATTCGTCACGCTTGCGTTGAGGTCGGTGGCCGTCACTTCGAGCAACGCTCGCGAGGCACAAACTGCCACTTAAACACCGGTCCGTCAATGGAATGGCTCAAGACAGCAGTGCCTGTGAACAGTGCACGCAGCATACTCAATGTCAATAATGCAAATAATCAGTCCGGACACCTGCACTCGTGTTGGCCGTGTTGAAGTCCATATCTCTTTTCGCTGGTCCAACCGACCCACACGTTCCCAATTTCTAAACGTTCTATGGTGCGGTCTATATTCCAAGTTTAAATTTTGCACGCTTTTGCTGAAACAGCATGTGTAAGTAATTAAGTGAAGTGAAATTTTCTTAGATTGATTTCAAAGGCGTTCAGTTGCCTGGCGAGGGAACAGTGGCGTCGATTTCCGATTTGTTTCTAGGGTGACCGAATTTTCTGTTGAAGGAATATGGGATACAACTTTGCCAGCTACTTAGTAACGAGATTTTGAAGGCACAACACTGGACTTTATTTTTGCCAGTCAAACTGTCCATATCACATAACATGGACTCATGGCTACCACGCAGTTTACTTAAATAAGCGTGATTTAAAATTTTAGTTTACTTCCTCTGACCGAAAATTTCAGTGAAAATACGTTTCATTTTTAACACAATTGTTCTTTTTTTTAATAAAAAAACACGTCTCTTTGGAAAGCTAGATGTAAATGAGCACACACGACACTCTCTAACTACGAGATTTTGACAGTTATACTGACTGTTCGAGTTAATAACTGAAGAGATTTGGACGACTCTTAGCATCGAGGTCTTGTGTGTCATGAGGACGAAGTGAGGTGAGGTATTGAGCAGCGCCGGAATGAAAGGGGAGGTGAAACAAGTGATCTGCGAGAAAACCCGCAGACCAGCGGCATCGTCCTGCACGATTCCCACATGCAAAAATCCGGGGGCGACCCCGCCGGGAATCGAACCCGGTTCCCCTAGATGGCTGGCTGTTCTAGAGAGAATGCAAGGAACGATTACTGAATAAGAAAACCAGTTCCACTTATTTGCCTACAAATCTTAATGATTCTGATCAGCCAAAAATACATTATTTTATATTTTTGGGAAAACCTTTAAACCTATAGACATTGCATAGTACTCATTCCTCACATACCAAAAAGTATTTTGCATAATGGCATGTCAGAATCAGAGTTTTGCGGATGTACAAATAAATGAAACGAAAACGTTTATAGAAAATTCAACAAGGGTGACTGAAAGTTCATGTCTTAATTAATTTCAAGGTATGCTAAACAAAGTGTATTTTACAAGAAAAAAAAAGACTTCTACAAATAAAAAATGCAACAATAATCCCTTATTTTGAAGAACTTTTAAAAATTACGAAAATATTTTATAATGTGATTTTAAATATTTCTTGAAGTACCTTATGGTAGCTTATTTCAACGTGTATTGTCTCATTTCGTTACATAAGTTAAGTTTAGTTATTTTTAAGTCCCAAAAAACACTAAAATTGTGATTCAGACATTGTTACTACACAAAAAAAAAGCTATCTAACAATTTTAAATGCGAAGAAATAGTACTTAGGTATTGTCTACTAGTTGAACAGTATTTCGCACAGATATTAAATAATGACTACTTAAAGACCAGCGGCCTTAAACGGAATCCGAACGGCTTGCAATAAATTCCTCATTGACTCACGTTTACAGCGCTCGTCTCGTAGAAGGACTTGTTTTTATATGTAATAGCTGGACTTAGATTTCTTTCGGCCTCGTAACAGCATGGTCTTTGGCGTCGGTGAGCGTTAAATGAGGCGAATACAGAGCAGTGGTGGAATGCAAGGGTAAAATAAACGGACGTGCGCAGAAAAAAACCCGCAACGTCCGCCATGTTTCCCACTAGCGAAAATCCATGTAACCCCTCCAGGATAGAACCCGGTTCACCTTGTTGAGGGGGTGATGAGTGGTCCGACTTCTGCACCAACGTGGCCAACGTAATAGCTGGAGATATGGTCGACATTCACGCTCTAATTAAATGCAATGCTGTAGTTACGGTCGTGAGGTAGAGCCATAAAAGAAGACAAATTAACTTCTGCAGACTTTGAAGCACTGATAATACAGTATTTTGGCCTACAAATATAGACAGAGTAACGTGGTGTTTGTGTACGTGTGTTCGTGTGAAGGAGTCTTAACACCTCTAAGGCAGACGGGAAGTAATGCCGATTGTTAAGATGCGAGGCAATGCCATGCACCAGCGTCTGAGAAAGTTGGCCAAAATTTCTCCGAAAAGTTCAGGTGACTCACGACGGAATGCCTCTCCTCGACCAGGCAAGCGCAAGAGGAAGAGCGATATTTGGGCGAAGATACATAGTTGAGGCTTTCACATTATCACCGAAAGAAGTGAATGTGTAAAGCTGGAGCAGCAGCGGAAAGTAACGGTGGGATAAACGGGAGCACCCTGAGGAAACAACTGCCAACAGCGGCGTCCGTCAAGTCTCCCACATGCGGAAATTGTAATTTTGACCTCGCCGGGAAACGAACCGGATTCGCCTTTGTTCAAGGTGTAGTTTCTGACCAACATAGCACAGCGGATCCTTTGTATCAGACAACCTTCTCGATGTACGAGCGACACCTAGCGTTGACAGAACATTGTCATGCCGAGCGTTACTCATGCTACTGATATCCTCGTTACAGCTAGTTCACCCAAAATCTGTACACATTTTGGAACTAAAATTTGATAAATATACATAGGTAGGGCCTAACGTCTCGTCAACCGTCCCCACTCCACTATTATTTGTTTGCCTTGTTATTACTGTGGTGTTTGAAAATCACTTTGAATATTCATGTATGATTTCTACATACAGTTTCTTATGCTACTTAATTAACATATCTACTTGCATTGAGTTAGCAAAATTAATTTCATTTTGTAAAGTGATTCTTTCTTATAGATTAAGTTAATGAAACCTAATTTAAATACCGGTGGTGTACGTCAAAAGCAGACTACTCGTCAGTAGTTTATAAATTTGGATTTCAAACGGTTCGCAAGCATGTGTTCGTTTATTTTTTTGTACCTTTTCTTTATAGAATATATGTATTATTCTTATTCTTCAAAGATATAACCCAACAAGGGACAAAGTAATAACATTTAAGCATTAAAATTGAAACACGAAGTGATATAGGACATTGGGATAGAGAGAATTCACACGGATCAAATGGTCACAGGTGGGACAAATTTGAAAAATAGTAGGACCTTAAAGTTGGTAACAAGTTGTAGTTTGAAGTCTTAACTTCACATTAAAAGTCTAATTTTTGTATTCGTGAAAACTGAATGAAATTTATTTACTTACTGTTTCTTTTATGAACATAAAAGTACCAACTCGTGAATCATTAACATTATTTACGTTCCTAGTATTTCAAAAGTCACACTTGATCGACGTATGAATAAAGCGGAGAGTGGAGTGGTGAATTTGAGCTACTCTTAACATCGGGGTCTTGAGAACCGATGAGAGGGGAGCGCGGTGAGTATGGAGTATCGCCGGAATGCAAAGTCGGTGAAATCGGGAGATCCACAAGAAAACCCGCTGACCAGCGGCATCGTCCGGCACGTCGTTTCCCACGAGCGAAAATACGGGAGTGACCCCGCGGAGAATGGAACCCGGTTAGTCTTGGTGGGAGGCGAGCGCTCTAGCCGTTGCACCACCGCGGCCCCATTAATAAGTCTGTTAATGCTAATTTATGCATACGGGGGAAGGATGCAAAAACGTATAGTAAAGTAAGTTATATGCAGGGATTTAAAAATGCCCAATTATCAGTGAACAGTCTACACCAACAAGGGCATCTGCTCATGTGGATTATGTGGATATTTTGTCCCCTACTATAAGCATAGCCACTGGGCGAGTGTTTTGGTGTTCTGAGCTCTCAGGCTATCGGGACTCAACGCAGGAGTTTCAGTGCGACGATATTAGAAAGCTAGGGTAGTTGACGTTCATCTCAGCGGACTGTAAAAACCTACAAGTCCAATGGAAAGTTGAGTAGTACCACGGCACGATCATCTGAGCCCCACAAGAAGTTCGCTAAAGTGACCGAAGTGTTGAAGTTGGTCTTGTGGTGGCAGTAGCTGTAACTATGCAAGCTAGAGCATTACCGGAAGAAAATAATGTGCGTCCTTGAATGAACGTTTATTTATATGTCACAAAATCACGAAACTGACAATTAATTACTTATTTAATAAAAGAAGAATATTTTCGGGATGTCTGTAATTATAATATTGACATAACCCATTTTATTAACATTGCAAAAGCCTACGTGACCTTCGTTTTGTAGATGTGTGTATATATATATATATTTTACTTATGAAAGAAACTAGGCCAATATTTACTGACATCTATTAAATCACTAATTGCACTCATTTGAAGAAAAAATTCTCAAGATGTGCGGATCGTGCGAGTACAACGAAGGTTGCCACACAGTACCGTCATAGCCCGACCCGACATGTGTCCCATTTACGTTACGATTTGCTTGCGCGGTTGTGCCACTAGATAACATACATGTCCCTCCATCATTCATAGCTGCAAGTCACCGAGTAAAGCCTTAGTATCAGTGTGAGCCACAAATTTGAGTTTATTCCTCACGCAGCATACCCCGACGGAGCATTCGACGAATGCATTGCCCAGCTGGATGAGTTTGACAGAGGCCGCATCGCCAGCCTCCGGGAGGCAGGTTGGACGTTCCGGTGCATTGCTCGCCACTTGAACCGTTCTGCCTCAACTGTGAGTCGGTGTTGGATGCAGTGAGAACAGGAGGGTACACATACCCACCCATCGAGAAGCCTCTCGTTGTCCCCGGCAGACCACCAGCTGCTAGGATTATTTCATAGTACAACAGGCTGTAAGCACTCCACGGGCTTCGCTGCGCACCATTCAGGGGCATGTCACGGTATCATCCAGGCGGCTAGCAGAGCAGGATCCGTCATAGAGTTGTCCCTTACAGCGTCTACAATTGCGACCTGAGCATCGCCCAGCAGGCGTGATCTTCTGCCGGGAACGGGCAGCACGGCAGCTTGCGTATTGGCAACGAGTGGTGTTCAGCGACGAGTCACGCCTCTGTGTGGATACAGATGACCGCCGAAATCGAGTCTGGAGGCATCCTGGTGTCGTGGTGTAGAGTGCCGTTGCCTACGCATCGGCACTCCCCCAACTCACGCAGCTTGACAACCGCATTTCACAGCAGACTAATGCCAGGTCTCGCACGAAACGGGCATCTCCGGCTTGCCTCCGTGATGCCATCATGCTTTCTTGGCCAGCAAGGTCCCCAGGTCTCTCGCCTATCGAGAATGTTTGGAGCCAGGTTGGACGCCAACTTCGGCCAGCGGCAACTACGGCGGACTTGGAAGGTCAGTTGCGTTAACTGTGGGAGGATATTCCTCAGGAGAACGTCCGACGTCAGTGTACCCACATGCACCACTCCATTGCTGCCTGTCTCCGCTCTACGGATGGTCCAACATCCCACTAAGTGCATCCCGCAAGTGTTGATCCCCTGCAGTACACGTTTGGTGTGGTGCGATGTTTTGACATGGATTACATGTCTTTCTCGCACGCTCGGGGGGTAATGCGCGCGCCGCACTCGCCGTCACGAAACATGTACCGCGCCTCGCCCCGCCACTCAGTCCCCGTACGCACGCCGGCCCGTGCACATGTACCGATCGAAGGAGCAAGGTTGCCCGCACATTATAAATTAATTATTTTATAACGTTCGCCTTATAGCTTACGGTGGTGCGTCATCGAGTTTGAGACAAATATCGGCGCAATTTGCAGCACTTTTATTCTTTCGCGCGCCATTGCTCTGAAACTACAAGTGCCACGGACGCGAGTGATACCTCGTTCAAAAGGTCTTTAAAGGGCCCTCCTTTTAACGTAAAAACCACCACTGATCTACTCTGAAAATTTTCGAAGCAGCTGCGTTTTTAACTCGTGAAACAGCGTCATGCCGCGAAAGAAGGGCAAGGCTCCGAGTTGAACTCCGCCGCAAAATCGACAAATGCCATTTACTTCGGCAGAACAAAGCCGCAGGTATAGAGAGAAGAAAATATTAAGAGAATCGGATCACCGGGAAAGAAGTTATGTGGCTCCAAATACTAGAATCCAGAAAGAAAACGGCGCGCGCGCCGCTTCTCCGCGGCCGGGTCCCTCGGGAGTGCCACCAAAACGACCGAGGATGTCAGATATGTATTTGCGAAATCGAGAGAAAGCTGACGAGACCANGACCCCAACACAGGCCCTTCAATGCTGTTACTGAAGCAACCAGCAGCGTCGTCGTGCTACTCTGGCGCAGACAAACAGTTCGCCAAGCTATTTCTAAACAATTCCTTCGGGCATGTGTGCGGTGTGTGCGATCGCCTCTGGCACAAGGATATATCGAACTATGTATTTCATTCATTATCCAATACCCTAACAAGGCAGACATGTAATCCATGTTCGGTAGGTGCCATAAACGGAAATATACCAAGGGCAAGTTTTTTTTTTAATGTTTTTGTATTCATAGTATTATGTCCTGTGTTTGTGCCCACTTATGTGCCCCTGTGATGGCGCCTTCAGAGTAATATATTTTATTTGCAAATGATTGTAATATATTGCATGCCAAAATGCATTGAACTACAAAAAAATATTACACAATTGAAAAATAAGTTCTAAACAAAAAGGGTTTAAAATTTTTTTTCAAAACAAATTGAAACCAACAAAATCAACACTGAATACCAATAACCCCCAAAGGACATGTTTATTCTTGTTGTATGCTTCTTTCAGAAATTAAAGCCAGAAAACAGCTTTTTTCCCCTCAACCCCCAATCAACCTTTCGGTTCCGCGGTTGCGTAGTGGCTAGAGGGATCGCCTGTCATCAAGAACAACCGGTTTCTATTCCCGGCGGTGTCACTTCTCTGATTTTCGCAAGTGGGAATTGTACCGGGCGATGCCGCTAGTCGGCGGGTTTTCTCGCGGATATTCCATTACTCCCGCCCTTACATTCCGGCACTGCTCCATACTCACCTCGCTTCACCCTCATCGGTTATCAACACCCCACTCTGCTCTACTTCAATCTCCTTCTCCGAGCCGTGGTGGAATTTTTTTTTTGCAGCCATATCCTCTTATCTCCGTGTGTATATAGCGTCTGTAAATCTATCTGCTATAATTACCACGAGCTTTACAACCCCCCGTTTTATTCTTACTTTTTGCAGAATTTCACGCATCTCATTCCACTTTCAAAACTCACGAGTCTTTTAACACCAGTTTTTTAAATTTCCGTGTTAACAATCTAATGTAAGCATAGTAACTCACTCGAGTTTAAGTGTGTAGAGGCACACACCAATTAATTTTTTTTTTATTTTGGGGGTGTTTGTGCCCGTAACTTACAGATTAGCGATTAGCGCTAAGTGATTAGGGTGCTCCAATCACTCCTGTTGTCACGATAAAAATATTTCTGTTTTATGAAAGATAGTTTGTACTGCCAGACTTTTTTTAGGCGATTGCAAAATTATCCCGCGATTACAAAAATAGAGTTATTTATTACAAAATAACCACTATTTAGTAAATGATACTTGAGGAGTTATATAAGTAATACAAAACAATGAATGGTTACAGAGTTATCCATTTTTTTGCGCTCAGTTTGAAATAGTTACTTAGTTTACCTACAACCAAGTATTGGACGGCCACCCTTAATTTCGAGGTTGGTTTTGTCGTAAACGGAGCGTGTTAGAATGTTACAACCGAAATAAAATAGTTGGTTTGTATGCAAGCACACGGGTTAATATCATTCTTTAGATGTTAACAAATACTCAGAGCTAGAACGTTTATCGCGATGTGAGAGTAGCAACCCCAATTTTGTTTCTGGCTGGGGATGTTATTTGCAATCACATTTACAGATGTTAATGTTTTTTGTTTGCGGGTACACCACCCGACGTTGTTTTCTTCCATGTCTCATAGTTACCGATATTTTTTAGCTAGAAATGTATTATTCTTTCTTTTCTGAGAGTCAATAACGCTATTAATAATTACTTAAGGCCACAAGTCGTACATGATTCTACTTAAATTGATTACGGAATCGCCTCCAAAGGTTATAAGAACACGCTATGCATATACTCTGTCGGTGAAGTTTTAAGCCGTGAAGTACAGTAAATTTTAAATGTATAATAACTTTAGTACTACGACAAAATATTTCTGAGAGATATAATTTATCAAAACGTTGTATGGTGACTTTAAGTATTTTTAGTGCAGCCACAATTTCTGGATGGTGGAGATAACTTTACGAACTTGCGTTGTTTAAGTTTTATTTGAGTGAAGCAAACATAGGGACTGTTATTAACCATCTAGAAACAGGCATAGATTGAATTCGACGGAAGTGAGATGAGGGTGCATATGCTTCTTGAATTATCCTTAAAATAATTAATATTTCCGTGACATATATAAAATTATCTCGCTTTAACTTTCATTTCGGGGTATAAAAGAGTGATGTTTATGCATAATTAAAACGTATTTTCGTAAAGAGAAAAAGTGAGTCACTCGTAAACACCACAAATAAGCATAAAGTTAATCAAATATTATATTAAGAGGGTCCAAATTTCGATTTCACTTTAGAGTGCGAATTATCTCATTTCTGTACAAGTTCGTTTTCATTATTTGCACATTTTTAAAACAGTGAAATTGTGACTTTGACATGTATTTATAAAACTATCCTCTACATTTTTTTTGCAAGCAAAGAGTAGTTTATATTATTGTCTACATGTTGAACAGCATTTCGTACATACATAAAATACAATTTTTCAAGGCCAACGTTCTTAGGTGCCCACGTCATCTGTAATATAATTTTTTTAAATTTATTTGTCTCCGATTCAAATTAAAGAGAATTTATTGAAAAATGTGACAATACCTTACCCATCATTACTGATATAATAGATGAACTACTAACGCATATTTATGCAACAATTAACTTGATACAAAATTTTATATATAAATTCATTTTCCCCTTTTAATGACAGCCAAGAAACACCAGTTAACAATCAGGTACAAAAATTTGCACGGAAATATGAAATGCAATGCTTCTATAAGTAAACGTTTTCAATAATGACCCTGGCCCTTCTGTTATCACACTAAAAGGAATAATTTATGTGTAAGGGGGGTGATGGAATTTCCTTACGAGCCGCCTTAAACATTTTTCATTCCACGCGGTGAGCTTCATCGCCAAGGCAGCAATGCAACAGGTGTTGTGGTCGGGGGAGGGGAAACGTGTTAGAAAGCCGGACGGAATGCAGCGGCCTTGCAGGCGTGCATGTGGGTCGTAAGTGTCAGTGTCAAGGTGAATGTCACTACTCGGGTTACCACCGGGGCACTACGTGAACTCCCAGCGCCTTAACCCCGTGAAGCGTGGGAGGGGAAGACAGATGAACCCGGCCAGGGAGGGGGGCGGCGATGTGAACGGTTAGGAAGAGTTTTCTCTCGTTACGCGCCGATCCGATCCACCGAGCCCGGCGAATGAAAGGCGGAGAGACCCGGCGCCGGCGACGGGGACTTTTATATAAGGCGTCGGTACCGAGTGATTCCGAGTCCAGAGGAAGCGAATCCTCGCCTTGGCAGTGCTGCGCGCGATGAGTCCCAGGTTCGAAGCCGTGATGGTGAGTCGGGAAATAAAGACGGGGCGTGGCTCTGTCGGGGACATTGCCGTAGATTTTACTTTAAGACTCGACTTCAAACCATTTGCAGGAATTCTTCGTTATCGTGTCATAATTTGAGTTTCAGAAGTATCATTGAAAATGTTTGATTATATAAAATTTACAATTTACTGTTACTGTTTAATACACTGAAGAGCAAAAAAAAAAACTGGTATAGGCGTGCGTATGCAAATAACAGAGGTGTGGAACCAGTCAGAGTAACGCGATGGGGTCGGCAGCTAGATCGGTTACTGCTGCTACAATGGCAGGTTATCAAGATTTAAGTGAGTTTGAACGTGGTGTTATAGTCGGTGCACGAGAGATGGGACATAGCATCTCCGAGGCAGCGATAACATTTGAATATTCGCGTACGACCATTTCACGAGTGTACCATGAACATTGGGAATCCGGTAAAACATCACATCTTCGACATCGTTGTGGCCGGAGAANGGGGGGGGGGGGGGGGGGTTACACGATATTAGGCAGGTGTACCAGTTTTTTTGGCTCTTCAGTGTAAATCTAATTTTCACCGTGTGTTATTTCCCGCTTTAAAAACGGCTAATTGATAACATATGAATATGTTCTCGACTATTTACGACTAGAATATAACACACAATTAGAATTCAGCATAGTAATACTAAAAAACCTCGTGAAATGTAAATTTTCTATAATCGCAGATAGTCACTAATTTCTGCAAAAAGGTTGAAGTCGAGCCTTGTGGTTGTTGCCTAGTTGAGAATATGGTATAGGAAAACAAACACGTGATAATGAAATCTAGTTTTTTTTTGGCGTTCCTTTTAAAGATAGATATATAACACCAAGGACTTTTTTTGCACAGAAAAACATGTGCTTCTTTGCTATCAAATCCTCTGTAACATTAATATATAACCGGTAGCCTGAAAAAATAAGAAAATTTATTAATTAAATAAAAAATTACTAAACAGTAATTGTTTTATTTTCCTCGATACAGAGCCTGAGAGTACCATTAATTGTCATGCATAGGCTTTTGTTTCAAGTTTATTTCTTCAAAATTGGCTTAAAAACAGAATTTAATTAGCATGTATTACCTTACACCAAATTATCAACCACACAACATCCTTAATACGTCCGTGATGTGCCGGATGTCCGGGATTATGACGATTACGACGTGTAACGAGAACACGTTCTTGTAAGTCGACCACACCTTGAATATTATGTTCCAAAGAGACCTATCACCATCATTTCACGTGACGTTCACGTCATGGAAAAGCTTGTCAATGTCTAGCTTTTGCGTGATACGTAATACGCGAATCTGCACCACGTGGTCCCGCTGGCCAATCACAATAGGGAAGATGTGTTATCTTTGCTTATCATGGGTCTGATTTGATTCACGCAATACCGTCTGCTTACGTTTTTAATTAATGTACCGGAACAAAATAGTTATAGAAGTTAGGTAAAAATTACTGGTTGGTTTTTAATTCGTAAATATTTAGGGAGCTTTACATTGTCATAGTTCGTCAATCATGTTTATCAGAAGTTTAAAAATGCTTTCATGAAAGGCAGGACATTGTTTGCGAATTTTAGTAGGCCTACTTCATGAAACACAATTCAGTTTTCTTAGCAAATCAAAGTTTATTACGAACGATTTATTCCCATACACACCAAACAATATCTCAATATTTCAGAAACTTACTGTTATAAATGCGGTTACTTCTTGATGGACGTGATACTCCTTGTGTTTCCGACTGACGCACGGTTTTGCAAGCGGAAATATTTGATAGCTCCACTGGTGTTATACAGTTCAACGAACCTTGACTGTCCTTCGGTTCGGAAATCTTTACCATCGCAAATAAAAAAACTTTTGCAACCCCCTCCCCCAATCTCTAAGTTCATTATTAACCGGTAATATTTGTAGGAAACCCAGGACTTTGCCTAAATTTTCTTAGCTTTTTGGGCTTAACCCACACAATTTAGTATAATTTCATTTCGGTGGACATTTGCTTCTCTATATTCACATCGGCAATAGCAGCATCCTAAAATCGTAACCGCAGAAATTTTTGTACACACTACATAAATGCGGCTAAAGTTCATAGGCACACAACATTTACTCCTAAATGAATTTATCGCGACCCTTAGATACTGCATCTCTGCTGAATGACTTCTCACACTTATGAACGAATAGAAACTCGCTTATAAATATAACTCTGCAGATCCTTCGACAGCTGTTACAAGCTAACCACGATGAGCTCCCATCGTTATCAAACACATTCAGGAAAACTGATACGCTAATACACATGCCTCGAGACGAATCAGTTGTGTTTATCAACTCGTGTGCGCCAACACGCAAATTACACCTTACATGAAAACAATTTTTTATTTTTATTTTGTATGACTATAAATGCTTCCGAAGTTACGTTGTTTGTACTACACAGAATAAGTAGATTGTTCGTTGACAGTTTTAGGTTGTGTGCCACGATTACAGTAAATTAACATTTCATGAAAGCGTCTGAAATATTTGTCTCAGCACAATATTTAAAGGCAAATACGACTGGGTTGAACCTCAGTTCAGTTTCACTTGTTCGCCAAGAAGTGAGGCGTTATTCAAAAAACATGCACGTAAAACCTGCTGTCAAGGACAGGGGAGATATATGCCTAAAGCATATATGAACCTTAGCAAGTTGCGTAAGAATATATGATGGATGGCGCATTTCCTCGCTGCATTTATGTCAGTCGCCGTGCAGCGACTACTCAATATTAACGACCTGCTGTACAGGCAACCTGCCTGTCATCGACTGGATAACATTATAAGCCCCGATTTCAGGCGGAAATCAGTTTCTTACTGCAACGTTCAAACTGATTGTTTTATTTCCATATGGAAAACATGCCGACTTGCAGAAAAAAAAAAACGTGAGAATGATTGGCGTTATTAACTTTCCGAATAATAATTCCACTTTTTTATGTTAGAGTAAGAAAACGTAAACGATATGCTCATCTGAGGCTATATAAGTCATAAACATAATCAAATAGTCCAAGATACTTAAAACTTCTTTAAAGGAAATTTTTTGAACTTCCTTGCGTGATTAAATTAATACAAATTTACTAACTATAAAAAGGATGTTTTTAAACAACACCAACATACTTCTGCTCTTTATTTCTTACGAAAATATAATACGAAAACGTTTGTAACACTTTTATCATATGTAAACATAAAAGGAGCTAAGAGCCTCCAGAAATCGAGTTAATGAAAGGTTTTAAATGAAAAAATATCAGAAAGTACTTTCGATTAAATAACAAATCGATAAACAGTGATTTTTTATAACGGGGAAAACAATGTTGGTAATACATCTTCCTTCATCAAGTACGTAAATGGGGTTTGCCCCTTTGTAACACTAAAGGCCGTAAGCGACGATACAATTTTCCGTACAGGCTCGGGAGGTGGCTTCCACGAGACCTTCTACCCGAGCCTGCATGCGAGCAGTTACGGAGGGTTCTTTGGAATAACTTGTCCAATGACACTTTTTGCCGCCCAAGTAAAGACGAGTGCATTTGTTTTGATTTACTTCTGCATCTGTGGTTCAGCAGAAATTTTCACTCACGACTTCAGCATCGTGCGTTCACGCACAGAGTTTTGTTGTTGTAACGGCTTCTTTTATGTAAAATAAACACGAATGTTTACCCTTAATTTTCACACAATAGTTTAAGTAGCCATTTCCGTGGTTTTTTTTTTACACATACCTTATTCGCGTTTAGTAGTTTTGTATCTTTCTCAAAATAAAATACACAAACTGACTCTACCACATTCTCTCTGATTGGCTAAAATTTCAACTTTGTAGGAAACCTTCAATCTAACATTGCGCACGATCAATTACAATAACGTCCTTCTTTAAAACGGCCAGCAGTCGGCCAAATTTACCATAGAACCATCCAGACAAACTGTCATGCAGGTTTGCACGGAATCGTCCAAGAAATCTTCCATCATGGCATACCCACTTAAGCTGTGAAAGGTTTACTATGACAAATTATGAGTCAGCGAGTCTAAATAAATGGAAAGTAATGCATTTTTGGAACAATTTCATATAATAAATAGTTTTCGATAAATCTACGCGGAAGTTTCAAAACACGAAGTTGAGTGACCTGGCATCTAGGCAAACCACATTGATTGTCTTGAAGCCCACGGTAGAACCTGCGAACAGTTCCGGTTAACACTTGATTAGCGCACTTACTTTTGTCAGTGAGGGAGTTTGAAATGCTTATATAAATTCGTTTCCTACAGTATTATCTGCATTGTGTTCATTTTGCAGTCACAGTACATCACCAATTTTTTTTGGCTCTTCGCGGTAAACTGAGCACTTCTGGAAGCCCTGCTTGGACCTATTTGCATGCACGTTGTGTGCTGTTCCACCGTGTGTGAAAATAACATCGCCATGGGCCTGGTCACTGTATTAATGCATTGGTCAAGTGAAACTATTAGATTAATAAAAAACTAAAAATATTAAAATTCTGCTAATTGTTACACTTATCATCGAAAAAAAAACACGATGTAAAATACATTAATTCGGTAGTCACAAATGTAATACCGAAGATTTTATTTCCTCGTTAAGACATGAAACAACTTTCCCTCCGGCCGTCATTGCCAACTTTACTGTGTTCATACCAGTCACAGTGTGCCCGTTCAAATACATACAGGTAGGGGCAGTGAAATTTTTCAAAGGTTGATTTCAAAAGTGCTCTTTTTATCTTGAACAGCCTTTACTAATGTTCCCTCTTGGTGGTGCACAATACATAAACGTGCTATTATCATTCATTAATGCAACTCACCTGGACTTACACCTAGCATAAGACTCTTTACGCATTTTAAGTAAAGTGAACGCTATTCGCTTAGTGTTATTACTAAACATACGATGACAACACCCATTTGCCTAATGAAGTTGGATGACATTACCAACCGCGGCTGTTTACCGACTTGTAACTTAATCGCAAATACTTTCTGATAGTTTTAACTGAAACTGAATAAATGAAATTCAAACTGAATAAATAAAAAACTGAAACAATTTCATAATTCGATTTTTGGCGACGCATATAATCATTTAAGAGAACGGTGATATGTACCTTTTCGTCTTATATCTTCGCAAAAAATAACCGGTCTGAGTTTGTCGATTTGGTTCAAAAACATCCGGTATGTGTAAATATGTTATATATGTACGTCTGTGTATGTATGAGTGAGTGAACTAATTTTATGATTTAAGATCTTAGTGGATAAATTTAATTTTCATTTAATATTTACTTGTTCTTTTTTATTATAGTAAGGAAGTTTTCTTACTTTCTTTATTTACCAAACATACATTTGTGATTTTAATTTCAACAGTGAATAATTGAAGTCTATTCAAATTAAATAAAAACTGCTGGTTGAATACCACTTGCAATTGTGCGAAAATTGGCCACGATTAATGTAAAGATTAAGAAATTGCCTGAACGGTGCCGGGAGATGTAAATCCGCCTTCCTGGATTTACGTAATTTTTCGCCTCGGCCTGCTTGAGATTTGGTACTAGGTTTTACGTACGTACACGATATAACAAGATGCATTATACACACTCTAAAGTCGATGTTACTTTAATGCTTTGCCCAGAAACATTTCCGCAGTAACCCACTTACTGAGTTATTCCTGGTGGCAAGTTGTTAAATATTAACGAAAGCAGTGAAGATGACGCGAATCGCTCATACTTAGATTAGTCACGACGCTAGATACCCGCGCAGGGGAGAAACCTGAGGTAATGACCCTAGGGTTCCCCGAGGACGCCACACCCACCACCTCTCACCCCGAGGACAGTAACGAGCAAAGGAACCCCCCCGAGCCGGGGAAGCACAGCACGCGCCCACCCCCCCTTCCTCATCTCCCCCGCAGAATTAGGGAAACCACCGGGCTTCAGGGGAAGTACCACGAGAAAACTATATATAGGGAAGACAAAGCGAGTACCAGGCAGTGATGTACGAGTTATGATCGGGAGAGTGACGGGACGCGAGTGGAGGTGGAACCAGAGAGCGAGAGACTACACATCCCGGGATACGAGCCCGGACTTCCCGCCAGAAGCCGAAGAGATACACCAGGACACCAACCCGAGAGAGAGAGACAGAGAGAGAGAGAGAGAGAGAGGACAACGCACCACAGCCAACACAGAGGTAAACACAGCAACCCGCCAAGAACCTTCCCCCCCAACACAAGCCTTTCGCCAGAACGTCTGTAGAACGCGTTAGAATTAACCCAGCAGTTCAGACAGATAGGAAAAGGGGATAGGTCTCGTATGTGTAACAGTGACCTGTGTTTACCAAATAAACGTAAGTGTGCGTAAATTAAACCCGAGTACGACTTTGTGTTGACCCCGCATGCAGCCTGTAAGTCATAGGTGAGAGAAGTGTCGAGTCAATTTGGCGCCCAACGTGTAGGCGAGTTAATGCTGTGTATACAGTCAGACAAGAACCAGGTTAACACCCGAGAGGAGGAGTCGCTCGCCCCCTACCTAACTAGCCAGGCTGAACCACAGGCTTCGGGTAGCCTTAATAAAACCCGTGGCGCCCAGCTTACATAAAACTACCGCTAGACGAATTGAGGGTTTAAGCCCCTACAGAATCATTCGTGATGTCAGCTACGTCCGAGATTCAAAGCCCTGAGACGCTTAATATTCCCGGAGAATGCGAATCGCGTGGTACAGGCCGACAGATAAGGGATAGCGTTAGGAGAAGGACCCGGAGTATAGCTGACCTACGGACGGGAGACGAGGAGAGAATAGAACAGCTGGAGCGGTGCAGTGCTCCGTTGTGCCACGGTACAGGACTGTACATGCACCGGTGTAACACTTGCTGTCAACGCCACTGTAACCAGTGCATTGGCTGGCCAGACACTGTCCAGCCGACGCAGGGAACACTGAGCAGACAACAACAACGAGGCGAATGAGCACGGAGAGAGGCGCGCGGCAGTAGGCGGGCGTGAAGGCGAGTGTGACGAGGGGCGTGTCGAGGCGGAATGGCAGGGCGAAGAAGGACGAGAAAAGCGACAGCGCGAGGGCGGACGAAGGCAGGAGGTAGACGCGGAAAAAGCAGGGGAAGTTGAAGAGAGAAAACAGGAAGAGAGGAGAAATGGCGATCACGCGCGTAGAAGCAAGGAAGTGCAGGAGGAGGACGAGGCGAGTAGCACGTGTGTGGCCACCCCAGGACGCCACATACGCGCCCACACCAGCAGAGCTTCGAATTCGAGACCGGACTCGGGAGGCGAGGAGGTACTGGTGCCAAGCGGCACACCCGTCGACGGGAGACTGCAACCGCCGGGGGATGGCGCCAGGGTGTCTGAAGGAGGGGATGACAGCATAGGCCCCCCCCCCCTCCCGCACGATGCCCAGGTCCCAGTGCGGGTGGGAGGCGGAGAGGCCCCTACCCAGGCAGAGGTCAACCAACCTACAAGGGTCCAACCTTGGCGAAGCTGTCGGGACGGCGAGAGACCCGACCTCTACAGAAGGTGTCGCGCATACAGGCGACACTCCGTCAGGGAATCGAACCCTGACAAGTCTCCGAGGGACGAGGCAGTACCGGGGGACCACAGCCAACCCGAGGAGGAGAGCCCGCATGCAGTCCGGAGAGATCGCAGCCAACCAGGGACGGGAGGAGCGAAGCGCCCCTAATCAATACCAACAGACTCTGTGTGACATGGGGTAAGTTTGTTTACCACATTTCGCCCGCTGAGAGAACTAGGAGGGGCGGACCCTCCCACCCACCGACCCGGGTGTAAAGTGACGTGTGTAAAAAAAAAAAAAAACACGCCGGACGTCCTAGTGCCAAGACGGCCTGATGCCGAAAAATGTGCTCTGTATAAAATTTAAGGCCTTCCGCCAACTAATTATAAATTTGTGTCGTAATATATTAAATTTGTTGTAATTACCTGTCAATGGAATGTAATTTAAAGTAGTTGTAAATTTGTTTCGTGATTGTTGTAAGGGTAAAGTGTCAATTTATTTTTAACTAGGTTAAGAGTGTCTGTTTTTCTTGAAAGGCCTGTGACGGATGATGAACCCCGCATGTACCGTTAGCAACTGGCGATTACCGGCGTTTGCGAAGCAAACTTGTGAGCCACTGTTTAAGAAAGCCCCGGACGGGGTGGCAAAACAGCAAGGTAATACGCAAGAATTACGTGGAGTGTGGTAGATAAATTAGGCCAGTGTCAGTCCGCTCGGACGAGCGACAACTAAGTAGTTGGAAATAGTTTCCAGCCTTAAGTGTAAGTGTTTTGTAACTGGAGCCAGTGTATTGCAGTAATACGTAAATGTTGTAATTGTATGTAAATTTTATGTAATTAAAATTTAATTGTAAATTTGGAGATTTAAAGAAAAATGTAAACTAATTATAAAGATTCAGAGACCGTCCCCAATAGACTTAGGAATTTAGACGCCGACTTCCCCAGTGTTTGAATGGCCTGCGAATCTGTTTGTCATGTAAAATTTTGTAAGAACCAGGCTTTCAGCCAAATGTGAACCGCAGAGCCCAAGGAAATCCCGGAACGCGTGTCACTGAACAGGTAGAAGGACTGTCAAGAGGGGGAGGGAAGGCAAACAGCTGAGCCCACGGTTAGACTGTTTGTACAGGAAGAGGGGAAGAAGGGACGAGGTGAGCCGCCGCTAGCTGCGGATACGCGCAGGGATGAGCGCACAGAGAGGAAGCCACACAGAAGAGCAACCCCTAGTCAATTTAGCGCGGGTATGCTAACATCGCACTGACGGGAGGGGATTGACGCGAATCGCTCATACTTAGATTAGTCACGACGCTAGATACCCGCGCAGGGGAGAAACCTGAGGTAATGACCCTAGGGTTCCCCGAGGACGCCACACCCACCACCTCTCACCCCGAGGACAGTAACGAGCAAAGGAACCCCCCCGAGCCGGGGAAGCACAGCACGCGCCCACCCCCCCTTCCTCATCTCCCCCGCAGAATTAGGGAAACCACCGGGCTTCAGGGGAAGTACCACGAGAAAACTATATATAGGGAAGACAAAGCGAGTACCAGGCAGTGATGTACGAGTTATGATCGGGAGAGTGACGGGACGCGAGTGGAGGTGGAACCAGAGAGCGAGAGACTACACATCCCGGGATACGAGCCCGGACTTCCCGCCAGAAGCCGAAGAGATACACCAGGACACCAACCCGAGAGAGAGAGAGAGAGAGAGAGAGAGAGAGAGAGAGGACAACGCACCACAGCCAACACAGAGGTAAACACAGCAACCCGCCAAGAACCTTCCCCCCCAACACAAGCCTTTCGCCAGAACGTCTGTAGAACGCGTTAGAATTAACCCAGCAGTTCAGACAGATAGGAAAAGGGGATAGGTCTCGTATGTGTAACAGTGACCTGTGTTTACCAAATAAACGTAAGTGTGCGTAAATTAAACCCGAGTACGACTTTGTGTTGACCCCGCATGCAGCCTGTAAGTCATAGGTGAGAGAAGTGTCGAGTCAAAGATGTAAACATTATTGAAATATTTCAAGTTTTTATATAATGCGTAGATCGAATAATTTTGTTTAAACTTTTTAATTCGAACTCATAGTGAAAATTGGATAAATCCGAAAACGATATGTGCTGACCTCCCTTTATGACGGCTATAAGGTACCATTATTACTATGGCAGTTGAAATGGATTATGCACATTACCAATGATAAGTCATCCGCAGAGCACATGAACAAGAAAATATAAAGCATAAAATATTATACTAGCTGTCATTTATCAACAAAAAAAAAAATTAAAACGTGTATTAATTGATTTGGCATATTTTCTGGACAAAATAAGACAACCATAACAGAAAACAACCACGATGAATACTAAACAAGGAAAAATTATATCCTGGCCATTTGATTAAAAAGGTTTTCTTAACTTGAATATTCTTGTTTTCAAGTTTGATATCAATGTTTTAGAGACTGCAATGATCACCATTACTTTCAATTTCTTTGTCGTCCTGTTCTGAGGTCATTTTCTTTTAGTGTCCTGTCTCCATTAATTGCTTGTGTTACGTTTTGGCAGTGGGCACAATCCAATTAAATTGTTAAAGTAATCATACTTTTATTTACTTTATAGTTGCTGTGCGTCAGTCCTACATTTCGAATTGAGGCCTCTGATTGGTCGGGCAAGGGAAAGGCGGTGCGACAATGACCACGTACGTATTTCAGAGTTACTCATCAATGCACACTGGACCACCGTCCATCCGAGCCTTGGCTGACATACGTAACAAATGCTGACTCATGAACGTCATTTGCTCCGCAGGGCGATCTCTTGATTATTAACGCTGCTGTCAGCCTGACTTTATGACGTGTTGTTAACT
>NQII01001102.1:49970-106558 GCA_002778355.1 Clitarchus hookeri | reverse complement strand
GGGGGGGTGGAGATGGAACGCCTACCAACTTTCGCCTCTTGACGCACGCTTCTTAAGGAGTCTGCTTGGCGCCTTTACGATTGAATATAAATAATGCTATTAAACAAACGAAGCCGTTACAGAAGTTTACTTCGTTTTTTTTAGATAGTTTGCTGTCACTCCTATATGCCACTAACGTCATCTTGCGGTGTGCCCAGTAACTTGCAATCGCCAATACAACTGTCAATGTCACATGGTCAACGGCGATAAACGTGTCTGTTTGCACTTGCATTTAAACAGGCCCAACATATCATACGAATAAAATGCTTCAGCTAAATTGGATTTTGCTTATTTGCATTAAAACTAGGTTTGAAAGTGTACAAACTTCTCAAAGTAATTGCTTGCATAAATAGTGGAGCTGCAGTGTTTAAGGACAATAAAAACGCAAAAATTAACTAAGAAATCCACTTGCGACTTCGTTACTTCTATGGCGTTTTTTTATTCAATGTCGAAACTACGTTACATCGTTTTCAGAATCCACGTTCTTATTAGAAATCACGTATATTACTTTCAAATATTTATCTACGCATACCACTGCATAATATAACAGAAACGTATGTTCGACACCTTACATGTGCGGGCGTTTCACTATAACCTGAGAATCTTAATTTAATAGGCAATTCTAAATACATGCCACCGAGCAAGGAGGTGCAGTGGTTAACTTTGCACTCGCATTCGGAAGGACCTGGGATCGAATCCTGGTCCGGCCAACCTGATTTCGTCTTTCTATGGTTTCTCGAAATCGCTCCAGGCAAATGATGGGATGGTTCCTTACTACCGGCCACGTTGGCTTCCTTCCCCGTCCCTGCTTCACTGAGCAGCTTGCTCCTTCTCTAACGACCTCGCTGTCAACGAGAAGTAAAGTCCTACTACCTACCTACCATTATTATATGCCACGCCACTGTAACACTTCCAAACTGTACAACAAAAATAAACCACAACAAAACGCAAAACATTGTATCTCTATACTCGTACATACGTATTGCTGTATGTACGAATCACACTTTTCCAGTGATGGACAATGCTTCACATCAGGAAACGATTTTTGTCTTTTATACGGTGTTCGCAGAAATCTCGAATGTAACATAAATGAAAATTTGCTAAAACTATTCGTATCCGACAGGGACATTATAGAATATATATTTATGTCAGTCTCCCTTGCACTATATTTTCTGGAGATCAGATTACCTAGGAATTGAAGTATCATGGCATGCTTACAGGAAACGTACTAAACTTTACCTTATTATAATTTGCTGCAGACTTCCATTCGGATGTCCCATATTTGGAAGCAAAACACAAATATGTAACGCTGGCTATAATATTTGCACATAGGAGTGATGCAACAATTTAACGCGCCAGCCAGCTTCACTCTTAGCGTTCCATAGATAGTAATATTTAGCCGAAAATTTCAATCATTGGTTAGTTACTCAAATCACTGTTTTAAACGTTTATTTCGTAACCTATCTCTACTAGTTTTATTCCCTGTCAGCCCGGAAGGAGTTATAAGCATTTTGCAAAATGTTTCGAGGAATCGCCAAAAATAAACAAATATGATAAAAGTGTGAATCTTTTCATTAAATTCATTTTTTTTCTTTCATACAAATGGTAAAACCAGCAAAGTTCTGCTCTGATATTCGTATGAGCTGAAAAAAAATATCCACTCTCAACTCACCCAATTACCTGAGAATAAAATTTTACACATTATTTTTTTTCCAGTGTATCTCGTTGAACTATAGCTGTCACATTAAAATTACCTGCAAGTTGCATTATTACGTACGGAATTTGGAATGGCAGATAACTAATATTTTATTTATTAGTTTTACAGAGATTTTTTAAAAATTATAATGGTGTTAGGTATACAACTTGAAAATTTCCAGAGCAGTTTGGAAAAAATTAGAGTAATATTCGTTACGTGGGGCTGAATGGAAGGCGCTCCAGGAATGTGGGTATTTTTTTTATCCAAGTGCCCCGTTTTCACTCCACATCCCCATTTAATCGTTGCTCCAACATCACTCCAGTACCCCGTAAAACTCCTAATGCCAAGAAGTGTTTAAGATGGTACCCGGCTAGACTCAACAGTCCTCTAAATACCCTAGCAGAAGTCACTTTGTTCCCTGGCCGTCACCACGTGTGGCCCGGCCATGCGCAATGAAGCTACACAAGTGCCGAGTGCTTACTGTTGGTTCCGAGTCCTGCGAGGCGTGTCAGATGACCAGAGGCACAATGTCTAGAGACCTGAAAAATTCGCGGATTCATTTTGGGACAAGCTAGAATTCAAGACACGTGTATTAATAAAATGTCAACCATTGGCCCACGCGGTGTTTGACACCTCCTGGCGAAGGCTGGCCCAATCTTCGCCTTCCGCTGTGACGGCAGACAACCAATGTGTAGTTGATATCGGCATATCTGCACATTAGAGTATAGAGTCTAGCCTACAGGTCATTGGACTCGCGAATTTTTCAGGTCTCTAACAATGACGCAAGTGAAATTAACATACACTTGTATGCCCTATACCTTGGTGCCGAATTGCAAGGCGAAATGGTAGGGTTTCTACAAATGTATTCCGGGCAATTGTGTTCAATTTGGGGATACGGGTTAAATTTATGAGTAAAGGTATGTCAAAATATGTCTAACATAACACATGTTAATGATACTTCGCGATGCTAATTGTTTCACAGTGTCTTTGCACTCCAAGTCCAATTCAGTGATTACAATCACTGAAATAATATTCACTGAAAGTTAGTTGACAAGCTACGGCTGACCGGCGAATCAAGGAAATTAACTAGGAACAAGTGATTTATAACAGTAGAGTTCTTGAGATTTAGTGGGAATCACAATTTATTCTGTGATATTCAGACACTATATTAATTAGTTACCTGGCACTGATTATCAGTTGCTCAATTTTCAGTGTTTTCAATGATTTGGCTCCATTCTCACTGTTTTCAGTTTAGCGTGTACCTTAATATAAAACCACCCCACTAAGCCAATTAAACATATACCACGAAATATATACAAATAGTGAAATAATTGTTTAAACTATGATTTTTTTTTTAGGAAGTACTGTCTCTTATACTTCTGATTTGCTTCGCATTTTTAGAAACAAAATTCTTGGGGAAACAAATGGAGCGTTTATAAGGGTACCGCAGCCATATAAATGTAAATTACATGTTAAGGTACAAAACAACACACTCGTTCTAAAGCGACAATATCTTTCATTTTAGGTTTCAGATCCATGATTTTACTGTGCCTCCGCAAAATAATTATTTTAATTTTTGTATCTCTACACACCTAAATGGCATATATGTACAGATTAATATATTTTTTGTGTTGTTCGGTTGCAGACAAAGCTCGCCCTTTGTACTACACGTTATACAAAAAAAATACCCCATATCATGTCTAAAGGATTAAAAATTAATTTAATATTTTGTGAATTAAAATGGTTGTTAGTTGAATGTGAAAGAATTGCCTAATAATTTCGCTTTAAAACCCGCCTGCTTCTGTGACGTACAGAACATGATATTCATCAGTGGTGGACCGAAAATATTCGTTTCATGTTACTTTTACGAACACATTAAAACGAACTTGCTCTAAAATATACGAGTCCTTAGTTCTTCGCTGTGATACCGGACAGATTGCTTACGCACGGACATATCCTGCGCTGTGTACTGCACGGGAGAAATTTTTGTGTGGCAATTTTATTACAGAGCTTGGGTATAATAAATTCAGGGTTACTTCACACTTTTCTGAAACCCTGATAAAGTCCTACTTCCAGGATATTCCTCCGCCTGGTGCAGACTGAGCTTAATTAAGTGTAGAAAATTACACTAAAGGACAATGCGCCGATTTCGTGCGCACTCAACTGTAATAATATTTTGCACGATAACTATTTCCTACTAGGCGCCACCAACACACATGTTTTCTCACTGTTTTTATTAACATTTATTATAATTTAATTAATATAATTTATAAATAAAATACATGTAAAACTCAATTTAACGAAAAATAACATTCTTAAATGTTAGCAGAGGTATAAAACTCTTGTGATACGTGGAATATTTAGGAAATAACTAAACACGTCATACATGGGGTAATTTTTCAAAGGTCTGATTCAAAAAGTGTTAAGAAACCGCGAATAGGCTATATGAATCTTGCCGCGCGCCCATTAATAGCGATAGCCGACTTGAAGAAGCAATGGCACGTCACTGTAACGAAGACTGCAGGCACCTCTCAGGCACTCCTGTTGGCACTGGGTACGTGCCGGCTTGGTTGTAATGTAATGAATGAAAACACGTTTATGTCTGACGTCTGAAATTAATGTTTCTCCGCTACGGCATTGACTCTCTCTCAAGGCCAAGGACTCCGCGTTCTTTCCAAGGCGAGAACCTATGGTCGTGGTGCGTTCCCTACATACGTGCAACTGCTGGAAAACTGTGCCGCGATGTTGTTTCATTATTAAATACGATTACACAAGAAAACGAAAAAAATCGTGTTAGTTAAAATAAAATTTGGAGATTGCACAGCATGTAAACAAACCTGGTACACCTTAAATTTACCTTGCATAATTTAACGCAAATGTGCGTAATTTTCTGTGTGTAATTATACTGAAAACTACACAAATATACACGTCTTCTAGATGAACCATTTGACATATTCAAACCTCTAGCCTAACTTGCGGCACGTTAATGCCAGCAATTCGCGTCAACGTGTTGATAGCGCAGGAAGCATTTTGGCTCTAGACCACAGGCAGACACGCAAGATCCATCGGAAGCGGAATGACGTAGGAGTTACACTGATGCACCTGCGGTGAAGGATCGTAACAACCTTCTTATGCATATTGTGCACTCTAGAGGTGAGAGAATTCGGCTTTTGTCTGCATTCCAGTAAGCACTAATTTTACTGTGGTTAACAGAAGGAAAAAGGATGGCAGCCGAGAGACAACAGCGCTCCAAGCTGATGTAAACCAAGGTGGAAGTCGAGCGAGAGCTACACCAACGCCCCAAGCGGATGTAAACGAATACCAAGCGGGGACAATATGGTGGCTCACAGCACATGACACCAGCGCCCTCAGCGGCAACAGACGTAAACAAACATGGACGACAACACCTTCCCTAGCAGACGTAAAAAATTACAAACGCAAACAAGATGCCGACTAGAAACAATATGGTGGATATTTCAGATATCTGGAACACTCATGATGGAGAATGTGACTTCACCTAAACGTCTAGGTCAAACAAAATGGCCGACTTAGTATGATACACATTTTGCAATGTAATACAAGTAGGCCGGCATCCTCACTGCTCCACAGCCTGCAGCATTTATTCTCTGAGCTCCTTTATATAATATTTTAGAATCAGCATTTATTTTATAATTACGTCTGCAAAACCATACTATTGTAATTTAATGTGTATTGATACTTCACCCCCTCTTTAGCAATTCCCAACTATAGGCTTGTTTCTTTAGTCTACACAGTCTACACAGGCAAGCAAACCTGCAAAAAAAAAGTTGTTTCTTTCAACAGGACATGATGTCAAGGCCAAGAAAATTATTGTTTCTCTTAACACTGTGAAGCTACCCAGGCAAGTTTGTGAAGCACAAAATGATACCAGCTTTTGAGGATGAGTGACTGCTGTAGTGCAAATAAAAGTGCGCTAATTTTAAACATGTTACTTGTTTATTGCTTGACTGAAAAAATTTATGTTTTCATAACGAAATGAAAGTTTGTTAACATTCTTGTAGGTTGTGGCTTAAGAGCTTTACTTAATGGAAACAGTGAATAAAGCATACCTGAAAGGGAGATTTAATAAATTTAACATTTAATATTTCACGTTATCTGTTTTTATAAAAATACAATTTGAAATTGCCGTGATATTATTTGGAATTTACTTAGAGATTTTGGGGATTATTTTTTGTTGCCAGTGCAGTGAAGAGATTTGGGTTACCAGTGGAAAGAATTTAGACGTCTCTTAACATTGAGGTCTTGAGAGCAGATATTTTTTTTGTTAAATTTGCCGAACAGTAAACATTAAAATTAAAGGGTTAAGTTTGTCAGGTTTGTCGAATCCTGTAGACATGATGTTGCAGATTGGAGGCTTTTGATATGATTTACGAATGTTAAAAATGCATCATAATAAAATCAAATTAATTAAATTTTCTTATGCTTTCGTAATAAAGAAAAAATTCTCGACACGAAAATACGTGTTGTCAGTTGTGCAACAAATTGGCAGTGAGAGCTGCACAGAAGTAGTTTCTTTCAACTCTGCCAGTGCAGCTGCACCGAGAGGGAGAGCTGGTGTAGCTGCGCTGCATTACACTACAGGTTGATTCGAAAATTACGAGACAAACTTTGAGGGGTGGTAGAGCTCACTAAAACAAACAATTATTGTATAGGAATATATGGGCGCAAGTGATGCGTTGAGGCACAAACACAAACATAACACAGGACATGGTAAACATTGTTTATTTACAACGTCGCCGCTAAATGCCTTCTTATCGAGTCTCGATTTGTTCCTATGGTGGCATTTGAAAGCCCTCCAGTTGATTCCATAGAAGACCTCGTCGCTCGACTATCCTGTGCGGCTGCATGCGTGCGTGAAATACCCGGCGTATTTTAATCTGTTCGCCAATCACTCCACCGACGCTACCAAGCTTGCATTACTGTCGGTGGTAGCAATTTTGAGCAATTATTATAAAATTGCTGTAAAAAGGCATTTAGCGGCGACGTTGTAAATAAACAATGTTTTGCATGGCATGTGTTATGTTTGTGTTTGTGCCTCAACGCGTCACTTCCGCCCATATATTCCTATACAATAATTGTTTGTTTTAGTGAGCTCTACCACCCCTCGAAGTGTGTCCCATGATTTTAGAATCATCCTGTATAATACGCAGAGCTACACTTGTTGTGGTCGAAAGAAACGAGCATCAAGTTAACCCCCCTGGTGTTCCACAGGTGCTGGCCGCGATGGCTGCTGCTGTGGCAGCTGCGGCGAGGGGAGGCCAGTCGATCGAGGAGGTCATCGACCTGGGTCCCGACGGGGCGCCGCGCACCGTCAGCACCTTGCGCTTCAAGCTGCCGGTGAAGACGGTGACGATCACGCGCACCGTGGGGGTGCCCGTGCCCGTGCCGTTCCCCGTGCGCCACGACGTGCCCGTGCCCGTGCACGTGCACAAGCTCGTGTTCGTCCCGGTGCCGCACGTGGTGCCGCTGCCCTACTCCGCCAGGCCCAAGGTCGTCGCCGAGTCCGCGACGTCGCCGCTCCTGCACCACGCGGTAAGTAAACAACGGTATAGGCTGTTCGTGGTAAAGTGAAAGCCCTCTCATTTGGAACAATACTCAATAACCGTATTATATTTTAACTTTAGACGTGAACTTCCGACTGCGGTGGAATACACACAGTGTGTTCATTACTTATATAACAGAATTAATTAAAAAATGTTGCTAAAGAATAAAAAAAATGTCTGAAAAGAAATAGACTAGGGCCTCAACAGTGCTCACTTTACCGTGGACAGCTTATATAAGCTGCTCACAATAAACAGTAATATATTGGTGGTTTCTCCACACTTTTTGAATCAAACCTTTGAAAAAACACCCCATGAATGACGTGCTTAGTTGTTTCGTAAATACGCCATGTATAACAAGCATTTTATTCTTATGTCAACATAAAAATATCTCATTTTTGATTAAATAGAAAATTGTTCTTTATACTTCATCTATAAATTATATTTTATTTGTTATTATTATGCGTAAAACATGGAGATAATAGGTGTGTTGGTTATGCCTGATAAGAAATAGTTCTCAAGCAAAATATTATTAAACTTAGTGCGCACGAATGCGGTGCGTTGTCCCTTTGATGTTATTTTATAGACTTAGTTAATTAAGCTTTATTGCCATGAGGCGGAAGAATATTCTGAAAATAGATCTTAAGCAGGGCTTCAGAAAACTTGTAAGCAACCCTGAATGGACTATAAAGGCTGTTCGCGATAAAGTAAACACTTTTGAAATCAACCTTCGAATAAAGTCACTGCTCCTAACTGCATATATTTTAACGGGCGCACTGAATGACATGTGCCCAGTAATGTTGGTAACGATGGAGGGAAAGTAGTTCCACATCTTAACATTGAATAAAAAGTGTTAGGTAACCATTTGTGATAACTTATATTATTTGTCTGGCTCCTTGTTTTCTTTAATGCATCGAAGTGTAAAAATAAACATTATAGTAAAATATTTACTTTTCTAATAATTTCACAGTTTCGCTTGACCGACGCATGAATATAGTGACGAGGCCATGGCAATGCTAATTTTACATAAGGCGGAATAATACACTAATGTGCATACAACCGGATCTTCAGCAGGGATTTCAAAAGTGCTCAGTTTACCGTGAATAGCCTATAAGGCCTTTTTTAAAAGAACCTTCAATGGCGCCGCCTGCCTGGCACTTCAATTGCATTGCAGTGTTCGAAATCCAGGTTTTTTTAAATATTAAAGAGCTTAACCCATTCCCGTCATACCTATGTACGAAAAGAAAATACACTTCAAACGAGGTACCAATCACAGTCTCAATATGCACATTATATATGCTATTTCCGTGGCCTCCAACATGGCTAAACATGGCTTTTTCACACTGCTGTATCTCGCACCACACTGGTCGGAAACATGCGAAACAATTACAGGGACCTGTACTGCATTTTACTTCAGATTTACCAGCTATAAAATTATAGGGTTCACCATTTTAAGTAAAATTTGCAAAATAATTTTATTCGTATAAAAGTTCTTGTCTTTTTAGAGTTAAGAGATAAACAAACACGTTCATCACAGTTGACCACGTCACTTTGACAGTTGTGTTTGTTCGGTGTTGGTTAATTTTGGGTACGAGCGCAGAAGGCGAAGAATCGATCTACCTCATATTTTCTCTATGGCACACCGGGACTTGCATGCTCTTGGTTAAGTTGGCAGCGAATTAAGTAACATATTTCCAAGTTTTGACGTTCTACTGCGAGTGTATGCTTAAACTTGTGACATATGAAACTGGCGATTTTCCTAAACAATTTTCCTTTTTAACTTGACTGACGCATTGTAAAAGTGAAAAAGCCCACAGAAATACAAATTATTCACACGGCGGAAGGATATAAAGTGAGAAAAAATATATCTTAAACATGGCTTTTAAAAGTGCGCACTTTATCGTGAACAGTCCTCATCTGGCTGACCTATCAAACGAAACTTTTACTTCGGACATGCTACATTGCAGTGGGTCTCTTAGAAAACCAGAATAATTAAGGTTTTTCACAGTAAAGAAAGCACATTTGACCTAAACTTCTGAAAAATTCACTGTCTATAGCTACGCATATACTTTAGCACATATTGACGCGCCGGGTTCTAGTTAAGTTAGCAGCGAATTAAAAAAAATAGTTCTATCACTTGGCGTATTGAAAGTGCAATGTTTTAATATATGGCAATTGAAGCCGGTGTCTCTTTTTTATACACGTCAGAGTATACTTTGAACAATTTTCTGGTAAGCTTCCTAAAGTGTAATGACAATTTCTAACCTATTATCTGTATGGAAATAATAATACCACACATTAAGCTGCGGATATATGAATGTTAAGCGTCGCTACTATAGAAAGTTGGGAACTTACCTACGCATTTGACTGTTTCCTGAGCAAACGTAGGAACGCTACAATGAATGCATATGGGGAAAAAATTACCATTCCCGCATTCACACTAAGCGTATACACTGGTATGGTTAAATTTCCGAAGTGTAGTAATTTCCATATAAACTGGGCACTTTTGGAATCCCTGCTTCAGATTTGTGTTTGTATCCACATTGCCTATTTTCCCACCATATGTAAAATTAACACTATTATGGGCCTGATCACTTTATCATGCGCAGGTTAATTAAAACTGGGAAATTATAAGAACAGTAAATATTGCACAAATGTTTTCCATATTAAACCTATGTGCATTGAAAAAAGAAGCAGAGCAAAATCAATTATTTCAGTTTGCTCAAATGTTAACCTAGCTATCTAAACTCAATATTAAGACATAAAACTACTTTTCCTTCCGTCATGTCTTACGAACCTTACTAGGCGCAACCCAGCCAGTGTTCCCGTTGAAACGTATGAGGGTAGAGGATGACACGTGTTTGAAAGGTTGATTTCAAAAGTGCTCAATCAACAGTGAACACCCTTCACGAGAATGACCTACTGATCTTCGCTGCATGTAGCATAATTCTCAATACGTGACATAAAATCAGCTAAAGACAAGTATAAACAAACCACCTTAGCTCTCATCAACGAACGTGCATATACTGTTCACGATTAATTGAGCAATTATGAAATCAACCTCTCGCTGCCCTTACCTGAACACGTTTCAAACGGACCCACCACAAAGCATGCGCCAGAGTAGTCGGTTACGACAGAGGGATTGTAGTTTCATGTCTTAACATTTAATTGAAGGTTTCCGGTAAACATTCATGAATACTTAATTGATTTCTTTTGTTTGATGTTTTTAATGCATATATATGAAATAAGTAGCATTTATCTTAAACATTAACGTTTAAAATAATTTCATAGTTTCACTTGACCGCCGTATGAACGAGGTGATTGTGCCCGTGGAATAGTTAATTTTACGTATGGCATTAGAATAGACAATGTGCATGCAAGTAGATCATAAGCAGGGCTTCGAAAATTCTAAATTCACCGTGAAAAGTCTACAAATAACTTGCAGATAATTCATCATAGTAAATTATTTAAGTAATCTCTTATAAGTTTTCAGTAATTATTTTACTGAATTTTTGTGCCAAACCCTGTGCATTCTCCGAGATACAATGAGATTCCGCAATGAAAAGGGTAATTTAAATATCAATATTATAACAACAGTAATAGTAATGAGTAATGACGATGATCCATGTTGCGGAGTTGACATCTAACAAAGAGAAGAATCTTCGAGTGCGGGCCCGTAGGCAAGCACCTGCCTCAACGACGTATCAGTGACGATATGCAACATCGCGGAAAGCTGGAGTTCCGAGAGTAAGGCCGCCCGGTCACCGGCAACGTCTGCCATGTTTCCAAAATGCGAAAATCAGGTGTTGGCCCGACCGGGAAGTGAACCTGGTTCGACGTGGTGGAGTTTATCGCTTGGCAACTGGTGTGCCTTTTTCAGATAGCAATTAATGAAATAAATACAAAGCACCTTATGAGGACAAAAAACAACCAACTATACTGAAGAAAAATAAAAATTAACAAAACTATATTTTTAAATAAAAAAGTTTTTATTAGTACATTATAAATATATTATATTTCAAACTTCAAGTGCAATTTTAGAGAACTGCATATTTAGGAGACCGTGTTCTTCGAATGGTTCTTCCAACGCGGCGAGTAATTTAATAAAGAATTATTATTGCGCACATACGGCATTTAGGAGCAATAACGTCACGTAAAACTAGACGATGACGTGAAAAATACTTTGGAAAAAAGCCAAGCTTAGCTGTTGTTAACAGATATTATAACAATTATTAGAAAATAATACAAAGTATTTCATTAAAATTTAACAGAACAATTTATCAAACGAACGGACAGAGAAGTCATTAGAAAACAGATCAACTCCAAAAATAACTCAATGCTACAAAATGACCAAAACATAGACAAAACAGAGGCAAAAACATATTTATCCGCACAAATTTGGACAATATAGAGATAATAACACAGAAATACACTATTGTTTTCTTACGTTAACTACTAGCAAAGTTTCGGGAACTGACATTTTTTTTTATTTAGGCAGAATAGAGGAAATTAGTAAATTACTTCACGTTAAGAATTTTCTCATTAAACTTCGTAATCTTTAATGTAAAATTTTAACATATAAGTAGTATGACGAATTTACCATATATTATGAAAAAAATATAACTATGCTGCTATACACAGTTCGGGACTTCACTATATATTTTATCCTCGCTTGAATATATGTGGAAGAATTACCATGAATGTATGGGCATAAACTGTACCATTTGTATTTCTCAGTACTGGTATGGTAAATTTGCGTAAATGTTGTCGAGTGTGCTAAGTGGGTAGTATCCATTCAATCTTGGATGAATTTTTTTTTTTCACTGTAACTCACTTTTCAGATTTTCGGATAAAATTATTTGAAAACGAGTCTTGTCAGGGCATAGGACATATCGCAACAGATATTTTGATGTCCACAATATTTTGCCCATATGGTTTTTGTTCCGTCTGTAAGCGGAATAAAGATTAACTCCTTATTTCTTCATTTTCATTGTCACATAAGAAAACTCAAAACTTAAATCAGTACATTCGGTTTTCGGGAATTCTGTAAAATATTTCTTTATAAACTGATATTTTATTACTTTTAATACTACATTTTAATAAAGGCCGGTTACGGTAAAGTGAGCACTATTAAAATCAACATTTGAAAAATTTCACTGCCGCTGCCTGCGCATATTATAACGGGAACACTGACTGTTTCGCGCCCGTTAAAGTCGGCAACGTCAGAGATAAAATAGTTAAATTTTTTAACTTTAAATTACAAGAGTTAAATCAACATTTGTGAATACAGAAGCATTTTATTATACTATGTGTTTATTTTAATGCATATAAGTGTAAGACTACAAACATTTGTAAAATATTTACTCTTCAAAGCATTTCACAGTTACATTTGACCGACGGGAACGCGTGAATAAAGTTGGCAGGCCCGTGGCAATGTTAGTTGTAGGCCTACTTGTGGTAGAAGAATACACAATGCGCATACAAGGAGAACTTAAGCAGAGCTTTCGAAAGTGCTAATTTTACTGCGGACAGCCTATTGCAATTTACGAAGAGTTACATATAAACACTAGATGGTAGGAATATCACTACCTTATGGGGCCTGCTCACATGGAGTCATTTACCGCTTCTGAAGCCGAGAAGCGCGAGATCAATAAGGGATAAATTGTTCAGGGCATAAGTTACGTCATCGCCGGTGGACGCAAGGCTCTTAAAGTGACGTGCAGTGTTATAGTAGTGCAACGTGTACCAGTGGGATTGTAAGCGGTGCACTGTGAGAAATTTCTGTAGATTTACGGAGACTTAGAGTTAATTTACGGAAAAGTAGCCTGTAATGACGATTAACGGAAATGAGCTCCGTAAATATAAAATATGGAAGCACGTCNTTAATTTACGGAAAAGTAGCCTGTAATGACGATTAACGGAAATGAGCTCCGTAAATATAAAATATGGAAGCACGTCCTACTCTTAGGGCTTCAATTTTGAGACACGAATAATGTAGATGATATTTGAAGCGTATATAATCCCATTTTCACAGTACTACCTCGTGTTAAATAGTAGTAGGCGAGTGGCGANCAGATGATATTTGAAGCGTATATAATCCCATTTTCACAGTACTACCTCGTGTTAAATAGTAGTAGGCGAGTGGCGAACCACTCACGGAGTGCTAATTCGTTGATTCTTGTTCAAATTCCGTCACAGGACAAAATATTCTGTATGCACAGTAAAACACGCACATAACGAAAATAATTTTTTTTTTTCATAACCTCGTTGTATAAACTGCAAGTATACCAAGCGCTCTAAGACGACTTGAAACTAAGACAGGCGCGTTCGTTACTTTCATATAAAGTCTATATTTACGAAGTACTTTCTCAAGCGTTGTAGGTAAGTGGATAATGTGTTGGGCTGTCAATATTTTTTTCCGAGTTCAAACCCCGTCACTGGGCAACCATTTTTTATAGTAATTGTTATACACAGTGAATCACCCACATAATGGAAGTACACGTTTTTTTTGTTACCCCTTTTTATAAAGAGTAGATTAACAATGTTTCGTGAATTCACGGAGATTTATGTAAAATTTACGGAGAAAACGTTATTGGGAAAAAACGAGGATACCGTAATTTACGCATATGTCAGGATAATTTGTAACAGGTTTTTTCCGTAATTTTACGGACATTTTTCTTAACAATGTAACCATAATAACATTTTATTGGCTGTAAGTCTGCAGAAAGGTTCAATGCATGGTGCTTTGAGTATTTTAAAAATCTATCTGATGGGTATATTTTGGGACATGGCACTTTCAAATAGCGATTTTTTGAACAATGTTGGACTGCTCCTGAATGGCGTATCTAATGTACGTGACGTCTTTAAAGCACTCAACAGGGATTGTCTGAAGTGTGTGTGTTCTTTTCATACATCAGAGCAATTTACGCACGTTTAATAGTTTCGTGGTAGTTCAGAAACTCTGAAACGCAGTTCGAGGCGCCATGCAGAAGGGCACCTTGAGGCAAACGTCTGTGCAAAAATTCTGCGTGAAACTTGAGCGAAATTGTTGACTGTGCAGGCCGCCGCCTCGCCCGCCAAGATCTTCGCCCTGCCGATCTTCCAGGGGCAGCAGCCGTCGCTGGGGTTCAAGGACATGGGCGCCTTCGGGATCATCGTCCCCGGGCTGGCGGGGCAGTACGACGCCGCCCCTCGGCCGCCGCCACCGGAGGACGCCGCCGCCGCCACCAACGGGCACCAGTCCGGGTCGGCGGCTCCAGCGGCCGTCTACGGCTACGGCGCGTACCGGCCGGCCAGGTCCCCGGACTCCACCGTCGTCACCGTCAGCAAGTCCATCGAGCTGGAAGGCGCGTGAGCTCCTCTTCTCCGACTGCTTAGCACGGACTTTATGTAGCAGGACACCAACCACACTTCCTGAACTCGCCTGTCGGGCAGGCGTTTGCACGTAGGCGACTGATAGATACGTGAATACCAAAGATACGTTAGACTACTGTTACTTATACTACAGGTTGGCTTGTTCTATGTTGAAAGTTTGGTCACCAAAAATTTTCGCCACTAGGTAAGCGCTAGAGTTGGCAAGGAACCAGGTTTTTCTCTGTTTTATTCGTTAACAAACAGGATAATTGTAATAATAATAATCAAATACAAAATAACTTCGCACCTAGGAAACATCTTTCTCTTTTACCAACGTGACATGTTTGGAACACTACGCACCTAGACGCGGAAATTTTCCGCATGCCAAACTCCGTTATAAGAAATCACGTTTTGTTTCCTAACCTGAGTAAAATAATGCTTTGTTAGATTAACATGTGTCTTAACCGCATGTTTGCCACCTTCGTGGTGTAATAAACCACTTGGTTGCCTTTCCCCTGCGGGCATTCGGGTTTGATACCCAGTACCGATCCGGCAAACCATCGGACTTAATGATGCGTCTGGCTCACCTTCATACTGTCAGATCAGTTTTTATACTGCATCGGGAGCTCAGACGACAACACAGTTTCTGTCGCCGTGACCTTCAGTGTAACGTGAATAATCATCCATACGTCCAGTAATACATTACAGAACTTTTGGTGGCTTTGTCGAGGAAGTCGAACCTTTAACGGCTGCAAACCTTCCCTCGACTTTACTAACAATTTAGTCAGGCAGTTCCTGCCAAAGTTACTTGCAGACATAATCAGAATGTGCAGTCATCTCAAGCATTCCCGTGTTTGGTGGCGCCACGTCTAACAAGTTAGAATTAAGCTCTAAAGTTGGAGCCATAGGCTTACTCAATTCTGAGAGATAAAAGATCACATAATGCACGGCTTAGCCATGGAAATATGACTGCACTGATAGATTAGCATGAATTATTATAAATACAGCATGCGTCATGCTTTAATGCGAAGTTGCGTTCATAAAAACTATGCATATAATTACAATACGTGGTGCTTAAAAATCACATTTCCGATGATATTAGAAAAGCGTTCTCTGTAAACGTATATAATTTTTTAGTATAAATCAGTTTTAGACATTCATCTACACTTTATCTTTACAATTTTATTCCCCATTTTCAAAGAATTTTTTTTTACTAGCCAATATATTTCAACTCTTAGAAATTGCCTTCCTTACATTTTACGAAAATTTGCAGTTAGAACTTTGAACGAGAAACCTCTCGATATATAAACACGTTTTAAATTATAAATACTTTTCTTAGGTTGTCTAGACATCCCTTACGACTAGCGAAGTGATGGTAGGGAATAATATTGCCCATCTCATATAACTTGGCAAGATTATGACAGTCAGTAGTATGCGAAACAAACAAAGTTCCATTTACAAATCCTGTATCATCAGATGCACGAACGAACAAAAGTTAATATTACGTTGGCTATTCTGAGTGCACTTCCGACGCACGTCAGACAAGCAGAAAATACGCGGATAGGAAAGAGTTCCTAGTTTAATTAAAACATTTTATTTTACCTGGTCACAAAACAGCAATTGTTAGATATACAAACTAAACTTCGTGATAAAGTAGTAATGTAGAGGTGTTCAATATGAAATGCACGTTAAAACGATCCGTATCCAAATGAAACGTAACTTCAAACCTTGGGAGTTTTTTTTTTTCACGTCGTATTCCCACTCATCTCCATCCATGCCTTCCGTACGTGCTTGATATTAATTCCAAAAGCCCACAGAGATATCGAAGGGTATTTTTGAATAATTCTTTCTAATAATTTGACGAAATATATTTTTAACTCGCGTCATTTCGAGCCAGTAATAGGGGAAAAGTCAACATTAAAAAAGACAGGTTCAAGAGGCAGGCGAACGTGCTGCTACCTGTTGAATAAAGCGTTCTGCTCACAACACGCCCTGCCATTTCTTCCGAAGCATCACCAGCCAGAAAAAACTGTTTCTTTTGTTAAATTACAAAATTTACGAACAGATACCAATGGTTTTATTTTTCCGCGAGCTCTCCATAATGTTTAAAGTTACTTATATTTCCGTGTACAGCGATTTTGATTACTAGTAAATTCTATTGGGCAGGTAATCGTTACGTCTACGTCGATTACGCGCCATGTTGTTCTCCTGCAAATTCATTTCCGTGTCGTTATCGTGTTGTTACTATACTGTATTAATAAAACGAAGAAAGAAGGAAGCGAGTGGATAGCTTTTAAGCAATTCTTACGTTATTCCACGCAACATGTTTCCAACTCGAAAAGTTTAGTATCAATAGTAGCAGATTTAGTGCTTTGCAATAGTCTTTGACGAGTTGTTGGCGAATAAAAGTGCGCTGTCAATCAAGTTTCCTGAATTACTTTTAGTTCTAGTTATATTAGCTATGACGTACAAAGCGTGATAACAAATTCAACTACAGTCTCGCAAGTGTTAACCCAAATTCGCTGTCTCGGACAAATTAAAAAAGAGTTAACAAATATATATNTTCAACTACAGTCTCGCAAGTGTTAACCCAAATTCGCTGTCTCGGACAAATTAAAAAAGAGTTAACAAATATATATTTTTTTTCAAGGTTTTGTATTTTTACTTTTATAACTTACGAATTTGTTTTAGACATATGTCAGCCTAAAATACTTTNATTTTTTCAAGGTTTTGTATTTTTACTTTTATAACTTACGAATTTTTTTTAGACATATGTCAGCCTAAAATACTTTAAAATTTGTAAAGCATTGCAGTAGAATGGCAAGTGGATTAGCTGACCGCGTGTTGATAAAAACTACAGCCTCCATTTGACGCACCAGCTGATGGCGAAAGGATATATAAACGAAAAGTAAACATTGGCCCCTCTTTCGTCGAACTGTCAAAATCTTGCCAAGTTACATGAGACAGAGAATAACATTAGGAATTACAAATATGTAGTTTTCCAGTTGTTATGAGAATGCTGCTAATTTACTACGTTGTTGATAATTATTTGACATACACTGTTCATTTTCCATGTTTGTAGGCCATTTTTTAATTATAGTTAATTTCTCTAGAAAGATGTTACATAAAAACATTAAACNTCATTTTCCATGTTTGTAGGCCATTTTTTAATTATAGTTAATTTCTCTAGAAAGATGTTACATAAAAACATTAAACTGATTTGGCGAAATTTAAAGATTTATAATCCTTTTTTATACCCAGAATATCCTATATTTTTCATCTCACTTTAAGTAAACTTGTAAATATCTTTATTTAACTTTTNTCATTTTCCATGTTTGTAGGCCATTTTTTAATTATAGTTAATTTCTCTAGAAAGATGTTACATAAAAACATTAAACCGATTTGGCGAAATTTAAAGATTTATAATACTTTTTTATACCCAGAATATCCTATATTTTTCATCTCACTTTAAGTAAACTTGTAAATATCTTTATTTAACTTTTNCCTTTTTTATACCCAGAATATCCTATATTTTTCATCTCACTTTAAGTAAACTTGTAAATATCTTTATTTAACTTTTTGTTAAGAGGTATGTTTTTTTTTCACTAGAGATTTAGTATATAAAAGGAATAAGTTTGCCCGCATGACAATTCTGGTTCTCATAGAATTAAGTTGTATTACTTTCGCAAATGTTTAATTAGTAATATGATTCTTGTTTCAATGTACATTCCAAAAATATCAGAAAATGTAAACATATTAAGATAAAATCTTGTCGTTCAAGTTAAAAATACTCATCCTGTTTTAGATGTTGTGTGTTCCACTCAAGTAAAAAGCCAGTTGTTAAAAGAAGTGATTCCACTGCATTTATTGCATTTATGGTAGTATTCTTAATTAATGCAGTTTTGTAGCTTATCTTTGTAGCGCGAAATGTAAAATAAAACTTTTATTGGTGATTTTATTTATTCTATTGGAGTTCTTGACGCACCCTCTTTTCTATTGGAAAGCTAAGTGGGAATTTGTTTCAAAACCAATCAAAACTGAGCTTATATCTTAAAACGGTACACAAACCTTCGGAATACTATATTGATATGGGTGACGGTGTAAACATTATTTTTCTGCAAATACTATGACTTTTAACCTACTTTCTGGAGGAAAGAAATGCTATGAGGTTACTTCCCTGTCTCTGTGTATGTGTGTATCCCCCACCCCCTAAATATTTGAACGCGATAACCTGATTTCACAAAACACTGCAAAAATATTATAAGTTAGTAAGTTCGGCAGACTTTTATAGTTTTTAATCAAGCCAGGCTATTACTTTCAAAATGGCGGCCTTTTTAAAATTTTGGGTTATTTGCTATATCTCGTTAATTATTCAATCGATTTAACCACATTTTGTATATTAGCAGTGCATCATGTAAGTACTGAATTTAGAGATGGATATTGTTGTTGGCCCACCATTTTGGAAGATAAAGCCTGTACGTAATATCTCGAAAGCTTCGCAATAAATTATCGTAAAATTTGGCTAACAAGTAATATTATGGTAGGTCATGTAAACACATGCCTCCTTAATTAGGCGCTTATTTTCAAAATGGGGGTTATACAAATATTTTAGGTTTATTTGGTATATGACTAAGTAATTACAGTTATCTCCGAAACATTTAGGTTCAATTTCGGTGCTCATAAACTACGAATTATTTCCGATTTTGGGCTTGTCCCCTTAATGATCACTATAGCAAATGTCACACTGCCATTTCGTTATTTAATTTACTAGGGGTGTGATTTTAGTTGGCTTGTTTCTAACAAGAAATGTCGGCATTAGTTCGGATTTATAGCGCATATGTCTCTGCCGATGACAGTATGGTTTTCTTTCTCGTTTGCATCTCAAAATCTCACTTTTCCACTATGGGAATTATCTCATTTCAGTCCGCCGAGCACTGTTGAGGACTGCCGACCATTCGTCAGAATTTTTCAGTATACCTTCGTGGCACGATATTTTCNAGTCCGCCGAGCACTGTTGAGGACTGCCGACCATTCGTCAGAATTTTTCAGTATACCTTCGTGGCACGATATTTTCGCTTATTTAGGCCGAAGTTTTAGGTAATACATGGTAATATTTTCTCGTCTAATAAAAAAAAAGCCTTTTAAGGATAGAAACGTTTTCTTATCCCCTTGGAATCAGCTTGATGGAGAACTAATTTCTCTTCCATTTTTAACTATGACACATAGAGAAATGTAAGTTCATTCAAGCTTCAGAAAACAGTCCAGCACAAACATTTGTGCGCCGAACATCTCTATATTTCCAACAGTTGTGTTGGATTGTGTATATATCCACACTAAATGTAACTTTACCAACACATTTTCGTACTAGATAACTACACCGAACATTCGAAAAAATAGCCAAGTGAATTTGTCTGTGAGTAAAAAAAACTGAATTCGATGAAATTGATTAAATTAACCTTCCCCGCGCCTTCCCGGTAAATTTTATCGGAGTCGAATACACGACCTTCCAAATGTGACTTAAGACCAAGGAGACTTTTTTACTGCCCATGAACGTGACAAGACAAAATATTTACTCCCGAATGGTTATTGTGGAGTGAGAGTACTTTTGTTGTGACGATAATGCTCAGGGCACAGGGAATAAAGTCAGCATCACTCGCTAACCATGCCCCAGAACTGGACCACACGAGAAGCTGCAGAAGAGAGAATTATTGATCTGTGCATGGAGACCAAGCCGTCATTATATACCAGCACATAGCTATGTTAGTGTGCCATTTTAAAAGATAGTGCCACACGAATAAATAAAGTTTTTATGTCATATCTCGGGAAAAAATTGACTACTTCCTACCAAATTTGGTAAAACAAGTAGTACTGCGGCAGGTGATGAAAAATATTATGTTTAAAGTAGGCCAGACTTTTATTTTCATAACGGCGGCCATGTTGGACATTTTAGTTTAGTATACTCTATCGTTGAAACTATTTAATTAATTCCATCTTCAGTTAGTATGCTGGGACAGCGGTGGCTGAGCGGTTAGCCTGCTCGCCTCCCACCAAGGCGAACCAGGTTCAATCCCCAGCCGGGTCACTCCGGATTTTCGCATGTGGGAATCCTGCCGAACGATTCAGCTGGCTTTCTCGGGATCTCCCGTTTCATTCCACCCTTTCATTTCGGCGCCGCTCCATACTCACCTCAATAACCCTCAACGGCTCTCAAGACCTCGCTGTTAAGAGCCGCCATAATTTCTCCTCTCACTCACTAAGTATGATGGCATTGTATATTACAACCATCAGCGTGTATACACAAATACTCTTTTGGCCGCCATTTAATAAGATAGCATTATTACATACACAAAACCAACAGATTCCCCCAAAATTTGGTAAACAAGTGGAACTACGCAGTCCATATAAATTCATGTGTTTTAAGTGGTTCAGAGAGTTATTTTAAAAATAGCGAGCATATACAATTTTTTCCTGAGATTGTTTTATCTACGAAACTACGAAACAAATTTTAAATTGACTTTGTATGCTGGAAATATCTATTATAATCATCTTATTTCCCCGCTATTTTGTTAGATAGCCCCACATGAAAAAATAAGAGTTTTAAATCATATCTCGGGAAGCGATCTGTAGATTCTCATCAAATTATTCGAAAAAGTTCTACTATGATAGGATACATTAATTTGTATGTTTTAAGTGTGCTGGGTACTTACTATCAGATTACTGCTATAATAACACTTTATCTTAGTGTGCTATATCTACGAATTTATGTAACCGATTTTAACTTAATTTTGTACATTTGATCTATGAAAATTAATAAATATGCTATTACTTAACTTTTTTGTCCTCAATTTGTGAAGATCGTCACATGAAAAAAAAATGTAGGTTTTAAGGCATATCTTCAAGACCAATGAACCGGTTCCCACCAAATTTTACACGCAAGTAGTGCTACAGTAGAGTATGTAAACCAACATGTTTTAGGTGTGGCAGAGTTTTTTTTAACTGCGTTAATATAAATAAATTTTCTTGGTATGTTATATTTATTAAACAATTCCGCAAAATTTAACCAAATTTTGTACACTAACAGTATTCATTAAAGTCATCAAATAGGGATGCAGTTATCCTACTTATTTTTGTAAAATAGTGCCAGGTGACAAATTTAAACCTTTTGCCGTATTTTCGGAACAATTAAAATATTTTACATCAGATTTTGCACACCATTAGCGCTACAGAAGACCACGCAAACTTACATGATTTAAGTGGGGTCAGAAATTGATTTTAAAAATGATGGCCGTATAAATATTTTAATAAGTTCGTCATATCTATTAAACAATTTAACCAAATTCAACCAAATTTTTGTGCTGGCAGTATTTTTTAGAAGCATCGTATACAGAACCTTTTTTTNAACAATTTAACCAAATTCAACCAAATTTTTGTGCTGGCAGTATTTTTTAGAAGCATCGTATACAGAACCTTTTTTTTAGACAACTTTGGAAGATATCACTAAATACGAAAATAAATATTTGATGCCATATGTTAGGAACCAATCAACCGATTTCCACCAAATTCTTCACACAAGTATAACTACGGTAGGCCATGTAAACGTATATGTTTAAGTGGCTCAGACACTTATTTTCAAAATGACAGCTCTGTAAATATTCCAGGTCAGTAAACCCTATAATTTAAAATATTAGCATACGTTGTTGATGCTCCGAATTCGACCTCCGTTAAGCAATTTAGTGCACGCTAGTTTAAGGTATCTGGTTTTCTTGGATTATAGTCCTAGGTAAGGCACGTATGTATTTGTGACTTTCTCACTACTGGTTTCATCTCTAATTATATTGCTATAAACGAGATGTTAAGGCCAAGCCACCATATAAGGTTTTAAGAAGTGCATTAAAAATTATTTGCACCCATGTAGAGAAACGTAGGCTCATTTATTATACCAGTAACTTCTTGTTATAGAATGGTATTATATATTAGAATAATTAGTGTGGATACGTACTGGTTTTAAAACTCTGAGAATTGAGTGTAACGTTTTCTTAATGCTGTGTTCTGAACGCATGGACATACAATTTGGCACCATAAAAAGAATGATCTTAATGTTTTGTAAACGATATAGAAACTTTGAATTTATACTTGCTTGGTAATGTTACTATATAGCCTATTCGCTGTCTTCACATTTTTCTAATCAAATCTCAAATCACCACACGTATGGAACGTTTGGTTGTTTCTTAAATACGCATGTCATATATCACAAGCGTTTTATATTTTTGCTAACAAAAAATTATATTATTTTTGGTTTAATTGAACTTTCAATTACCTGTTATCTACAAATTATAATACAATAAATACTTTATAATTTATATTAATAAAAACACAGAGAAAACAAGTATGTTGGTAATACCTTGTTAGAAATAGTTCTCATGCAAATTGGTATTACAGTGAGGGTGAACAAATGTGGTGCTTTGCCCCTTTGGTATACTTGTCTAGACTTAGTTAAGTTTTGTTTGTATAAGGTGGAGGAATAGCCTGACGGTAGAACTTCAGCAGGACGTTAGAAAAGTTAGAGGTAACCATTGATGGACTATAATGCTTAATTGGCTTACTCCAAATGAGCATTAATCAAAAAATTAATGCTATGTCTACGAGATCATGCCACCCGTTTCACTTTAACTTTGTATGCTGAGAGTATCTATGTGCAAGCATCAAATAAGCAAGTACACAAACTCGTTTGTCCGCCATTTTGGAAGATAGTATAACAAAATAATAAAATTAAGCTCCTGTGTCCCTGCTTCTGTGTTTGTATGTCCTCACTTCATTTAAGTATAAATATCAATAATTTATTTACCATCAGCTAGCCACTTATATTATGTCATTAATTATTTGTGTAGAAATAATTTAGGCTTTCTTAGTATCTGAATTTTACACTTCAGAATTTATTCGGGTGTTTTTTTTTTTAAACATATTTCTGGCAATGGGCCTAGTCTATTTGAACGCTCATAGCAAGTCTCGTTCAGATTGCTGAAATGTGAGGCTCATTTCCCGGTACAAATTAATAGCAATAATTTACAAATTTCGAGAACTATAAGAATATAAATGCTATCTCTTAAAAGGCATTATATTAGAACATACTACACATTTTCTAAGGCTTAAATTTTAAGACATTACCGTCACATATCAAATTACTGTGCACTATCAGATAACAACCAAGAAAATTTGGCGCATACATTTGGCTAGCTCTTTGGTATTGATATACGAAATCTGTCTCTTCCAAAATGCTTGAGTAGGTAACATACTATTTTGGAGGGAATGTGATCAATGTGATCAAACTTCCTCCTAAACAACTTAAATTCTCCGAAAACAATATTTAACTAAAGTCTCAAAAACGCATGACTTATAAAAAATTAATGTCATAAAATTTTGTAGAATTTTGGCCGTCTTCCAAAGCAATACTAAAAATGCTTGGTCATGTCTTAATTTTTTTTTGTTGGTAATATCTTCCTATATGGGGAAAATGTTTTACAACTCGAAGCTATAATGATTTCATTAAGCAACATTAATTTAGATCTAAATAATTTGCCAGTTTTAATTAAATGACTGACGAGATATGAAATATAACATAAAAATTGAGGAAGACGGACGAAATAGTATATATTGTATTAAGAAATATGTACAATCGTCATACTTCTAGAAATAAAAAATATTCATACGAAATTTGTTTAAAAAGTGGCAGTGGTTTGAGCGCTATAGTACCTAACTCTCCAAAAAATTTAATACGCTATCAATTTCAAAAATATCACGCGATCACTGAAAAAAGACAGTTGTAGCCCATGCTGCATTACACTAGCTTACGTAAAATTTAGTAGTATCAATAACACATTTCCTGAGACGTGATAAGTGATTTATTTTTTAAGAACACTGCTTTGAAAATGTAGGCTTTATCATCGCCTTCCTGTTTGCGGATGAGTGCGTATCTGTGCACACTTCTTTTAACACCTGGGGTTATAGATTTTAACTATGTAAACATTAAACATAGTTTACTAGAAGTGTTTTTGAGATCATCAATTCAGTTCATTAATATCCTATTTTATTTATAATTATGGAATATACTAGAATAACTGAGATGAAAAATTCCCTCTCAATACCGAAGTAGTGAAATGGAATACAACATAATGACGATTTTTAAACAGATAAGTTATTTTTCTGCTAATTAACACCCTTTTTATGACAGTAATTTAATTACAGCCAAGGCGGGTGAAGTTGTAACTGGTAAACACTCTTAACGTAAACTTACATCTGTAAACTACACATGCACAACCGTGTATTACCAGGGATTCAATCCAGTACCCCTCGGGACCACGGGGGATATACGCTGTCAGTAGTCGTTAACTTGTACAAAAGTAAGGTAAACTTACTATACATCACACTGTAAATACACATGTTGAAAACTTCACTACCCTCTTGACTCGCGCCGCGATGATTTAGCGGCTAGAGAACTCGCCTCCCACTGAAGCGAGCCTAGTTCGATTCCCAACGGTGTCGCTCCCGGATTTTCGCACGTGGGAATCGTGCCGGACGAATGCCACCGATCGACGAGTTGTTTTCCTAGCCTACTCTAAAACTAAGTGTTATGTGTGCCCGCGGTAGGGACGGGGGATTACTCCGTCTCAGGGCTAAGCCCTGAGACACCTACAAGGAAGGGAAATAATGCAAGGAGACCTGCATCGTGGCAGCGAGGAATTGGGCTGCCATGGCCATAATTTGGCCATGAAAACGTCCCCAAGTGTACATATAGCTAAACTACTATATTAAGAAGAGAAAGGTAAAAACCGGCATAGACACCATAAAAGCCCTTTCGACGGAAAATAATTAAACATTGTTACATGTATTATCAGAAGATGCTACAGGAGACAGATTGGTGGGAACCATGCTCTTTATTAGTGGATGGAGAAAATACTAGTAGAGAGGGGGCAGGGCATCCTTAATTTATGTGGCACTGGTTTAACCGCTGATCGGCGAGTGTTCTTGGGGATCTCCCCCCTCACCGCTCTTTTGGAATTCCGGCGCTGCTCCATTTGCACCTCGTTTAATCCTCATTGGCTCTCTAGAATTCGTAGTTTTGTGAGCCCCCAAAATCTCTCCCACCTATTCCACTACCCACTTGACTCATTCATGAACAAATGTAGGGACGTTAACATGGATATATAAGCTGTTCACTTAAGCGCTTTGCAAGTAAGCGTTTTGAAAAATGGCACTGCCTCTGCCTGCATATATTGCAATCGGCACACTGACTGGCATGCGCTGAGAAAAGTTGGCAATGTCAGAGAGAAAGTAGTTTGATTTCTTAACGTAGAACAAGAATCGTTAGGTAAGCATATGCGAATATTAAAATAATTAATTTTGCTTTCTACTTTTATTTAAGAAAATAAAAGTAAGAATAATTAGATTTGCGAAATGTTTAATTTTATGTTAATTCCATTGTTAAACTTGTCTGACGTATGACGAAAGCGATCAGGCCCCTGGTAAACGCTAATTTTACATATGTTGAAAGATTAAACAACGTGCATGCCAGTTGGTCTTGAGCAGGGCTTTCAAAAGTGCTCAAATTACCGCAAACAGCCTTTATATAAGAGAACTTTAATATTCATGATTTCTCACTGTTCTTATACACGAACGTGGTGCAATTGCGAACAACTTCTTGCAGTGTCTCCCATCACAGAGAACATGGTTGGATTTCTGGGAAAAACGTGGCAGCTTTGCTATTGTTCGACGGCTGTTCACCGGGTTGTCCTGTTTCCCCAACTGTTACATCCCTTCGCTGTTCCAATCGCCCCTTGGCGGAAAAAACACTAAAATCTGTAACGCTATTCTCTTCCTCGTCGTATAGGCCTACAGCCAACTCAGGTGACCATAACGTCATTAATCTATTATCGAAAAAAAAATAAAAAATTTAGTCTTATTAATCCACCAGTTTAACTAGATATACTCATGATTATTTTTAAAGGTTATATAAAAACCAACAACAGAAACAATAAAAACCACGCGAAAAAATATTTATTTAAATTTAATCTAAAGATGACTTTGTTTTTAATGTGCTTTTATTTTCTAAAATATACGCGAAGTGGAAGTGTGGGCCTCTTGCTCTTCACATTTCACTTTTGCCAAATTTGTCATTTTCTATAACTTGTCCTTGAAAGGCGATTCCCTAGCATTTTGCAAACCACACAGAAATATTAACATAATTTTAGAGAAGCTCGCGAAACAATTTGCAGCTCCTTATGGAAACTAATTGGTATGAAACGCGTTTTGACTGAGATAACCTTATTTAACAACATGCTGACAATTGGTGAAGTGNNNGGGGGGGGGGGTACTCTGGCATCATTTTTAGTCTTATCGTCTGAACTGAGAAAAATGTACGAACACAAGTGAATATTAATTTATTTGTAAACTGATATTTATTGGGTGACATTGATAGCTAAACTCACGGTGACTTCGGATATTAGGGTTCTCCTCTGTTGTTCGGAAAAGGCTATAAATAGGCACACCGTTTATAGACATATGTTGAATTTAGACTTTCAAAGTTACAAGAGAGTAATAGTAACAATTTCGTCTTTGAAAAATAGGGAATATTAAAAAAATATAAACTATGTATATGAAACAAGTGACGGACTTTGATTTTGTTCCAAAATCTAGCTATGGACATTATTGGAAACATTTTCCTTCAAATTCGAGGAGATGCTTGCTATACATCAATAATTGTTTGTCATTTACTATAGGATTTTTTGGACCAATAGCGTACTCAACGACGATGTCGAATCGACAAAAGGTCCCGTTCATACTTTTCCCCTAGAGCTGCACGAAAATAAATGCAAGTTGGAAGACTTTTAATTGCTAGTTTTTGGCGTGAACATTATTTCACACACTTCGGTTCCATTCATGTCTATCACTAAAAAATGTCAGCTTTGCTAGCTTAAGCACTTGCGCGTGCAGTTAAATTGTGTATGTTGTTTTACAGACAGTTGTCGTGAGAGTCAAGCAAAAATAAAGCCACGTAAAGAAAATGCATCATTTCTTTGGTACTTAGTACACTGAAGAGCAAAAAAAAATCGTAATGCTGCCTAATATCGTGTGAGGCTCATCGAGCACGCAGAAGTGCCGCAAAACGACGTGGCATGGACTCGATTAATGTCTGAAGGTATGCAGGAGGCAATTCACACCATGAATCCTGCANGACGTGGCATGGACTCGATTAATGTCTGAAGGTATGCAGGAGGCAATTCACACCATGAATCCTGCATGGCAGTCCATAAATCCAATCTGCGCCAATTTGAGAAAGGGTTTCATGTCTGTCACGTTTAATGATTCTCGTCAGTCGTCGTTTGTCCCGTTCTTTCACGATCTTTTCCGGCCGCAGCGATGTCGAAGATGTGATGTTTTACCGGATTCCCGATATTCACGGTACACACGTGAAATGGCCGTACGCGAACATCCAAATGTTATCGCTACCACGGAGATGCTATGTCCCATCTGTCGTGTGCCGACTATAACACCACGTTCAAACTCACTTAAATCTTGATGACCTGCCATTGTAGCAGTAATAACCGATCTAGCTGCCGACCTCATCGCGTTACTCTGTTGGTTCCATAACTCTGTTATTTGCATACGCACACCTATACCGGTTTTCTTGGCTCTTCAGTGTATAACGTGCGCACATACACGCAATCTTGCTGCTCAGCTGTGGCGCAGTCTGGGTCTTCGTGCAATGCAATCGCGGTAGCTTTTACCTCTTCATGCGGCGCCGTGACTGACATGTTTAAAGGTACGATACTGCTGTGGTTCTGCAAAGTACTCAAGTTTGTTCACTACCCCGTAGTGTGCAGACAATGGACATACAAGCAGCAAACGTGTGAGCCATTCATGGTAAATAAACTGATATTTACTGCTGCGGATGTGTTAGTGGCATGCTGATGGGCCATTTATGGCATGCCAACCGTTGTTTATCTTTGGGGACATACAAGAAGAAAATTTGTGTGCCACTCATGGTATGCCAACTTTTGCTTCATACTGAAGAAATATTATCAGCAATTTTATGTGCCATTCATTGCATGCCAACTGTTAACTGCTGGGGACGTATTACTGATAATTTCATGGGCCATTTATGGCATGCCCAATATATATTAATGTGCAATAGCAAATAGCATATGTGAATTCACTTGCACTTTTATATCATGCATATATGAAGTAAAATTATCAAGTGACATTGCTAGTATTAGGAAAAAATAATTTTGATACTGGAAACATGCAAAGCATAAAACGTTAAAACATTCGTTATTTTGTATTTTAAATTCCACTTTAAAGAATCCTGAAACTAAAATAATAGTATTTTAGACAAAATACATAAATCCCAGAATTGGCTTGCGATACTAGCATAAACTGGGTCTATAGCAAATCTAATATTATAACTTTGACGTGAACCACGCGTCCACGAACTTCTTGTGCCCACTCTGACGCCACAGTCACATCAACTGCATCAGATGCACCGGGCCGCACCAGCATCAGGCCAAGAGTGCGTAGTGCAGGTTGACAAGAACTGAACATGCACCTTCTTGCCAACAGGTACTACGTGATTCAAGAGACCGTCCTATTTTATTTATTACAAGAGGTAACTCAGAAATAAACAGACGTATGTACAATATGATTGATTTCTACAATAAAATAATAACAATTAAGCGAGGCGTGTTTTATTGCTTGAAAGTACCACGCTGATTTTGTAAAAGAAATGCAAATTAATTACGTCAAAATAGGCTTATCATTAAAATAAAAATTTATTAATAAATTTGAAAACATTTTCAGCCGATTGCATTTAACGATTAGTTACGCCCACTGGAGTATCTACATAGTATCCGTAACCCCCTACAAAGTAAATACTATCGGCTCAAAATCTGATGCCGAAATATAAATACGATTTTATAACTCTCCGGTGGTACAAATTAGTTTTTCTTAAATTGAGTATTTGCAAAGGTTTTTAATTTTTCTTGTTGACCAAAAATATTTAAAAATTATCTATTTCGGAGAGCCGGGAGCAAAGAAGTAATGTCTGGTACTGCAACCAACATTTGCGTTTAAATTTCATGATTTTGTGTGTTCATATTATTCTGTCAATGTGGAAACAATGGGTCTATAAATTTTGAAGCTATTTAGACTGTAACATTGAAACCCCCAACTGTTTTGTGCATAAAATGCACATCTCATCGCTTTGGAATGATGTTTTACGCAGTGATGTTATTTTTCAAAGTTGTGGGCTANTGTGCATAAAATGCACATCTCATCGCTTTGGAATGATGTTTTACGCAGTGATGTTATTTTTCAAAGTTGTGGGCTATCCATATTTGTTTTTCGCTAGGGCTGTGGTGTACACATATAAGCTCGTGAGCTTCGTGTGCAGGAAATAAAGTTGGTATCAAGGACAGAAGAGAGACCACTACAACAGTGGACATGACTGTTCCAGCTCAGTTTGAACTATTTTGACACCGTGCAGCTCATTTGAATTTACGATATTTTTAATTCTGCACCACGTATTTAATTAAATTTTTATTCCATTTGCAGAAACTTTAACACGAACACCCTGAATGATAGTAGGAGATCTTAAACCTTGAGACTGTGTAAAATTTTAATTTTAAAATTAACTTTCAATAAAAGTATTGTTTTGAGAATGATACATTAATTTGGCCTGCTATGACGTAATATTTTGCTAGTTAGTGTCGGTATCAATAACCTGTATTATTTATTGAATCGCAAAGCAAACCACTATACGATTGGTATTATATATATATATATATAAGTATATAAATGTTGTGTCCGTTTGTTCGGACGCGTATAACTCCCAAAAAAATCTACCAATTTTCATTCTGTTTTTTATAAACCTTCATTTCGTTCCCACGAGTGTTTGTACACCTTTCTTTTTTATCTGTATTACCTGCTGTAAAGGTACTAAAATATGCAAAAAGCTCATTTTTACCATGCTTTCGCATCATGAAGCGACTTTGTTGACATCTGTCTGTTTGAACATTTCAGTTTGTTGTTCTCTCATTCCATCAGAAATTCCCTTTCACTTAAAAATAACACAGTTTCCAGTCAGATTGGCATTTGCAATGACAATAAATAAAGCTCAAGGGCAGTCATTACATTTGTGCGGAATAGATTTAGGAACATAATGTTTTTCGCACGGCCAATTGTATGTGTCGTGTTCTAGAGAAGGAAAACCATCCAACTTATTCAGACGCACGGAAGATGGTAAAAATAAAAACATTGTATACAAACAAGTATTTCAATAATACAAATTTTGAAAATACATATACTTCTTTCAATAAATTTCACAGAAATGAATATAACCAAAATCTTTTATGCCACAGCAACGCGTAGCCACGTAAGCTAGTTGNATCTACACATGTAAAATTACCTTATCACTGTATTATTCTTAAACTTTCTTTCTTCCGTTTGATTAAATATTTGAGTGGCTCTGAGCTGCCACTGTTTTCATTTCTAGTAGCCTTACACCAGCTAGCTATTGTATTCGTTTTCAGTCTGTTAACTTATAGATTGCTGAGCAGAGGATTAGTAAGTATCTACCAGGGTGTACCAACTGAGACGTTGAAAAGTGGAAAGTTCTAATTGCTGGTCGCATATATTTTGGGTCTTATTTCCACTCGTCAGTCTGCAGTGTTAGCCGGCCGAGAAATATTATTCCACGAGATACAAACGAGACGTTTCACTCATAAGACGTTAAAATTTGTACATCGCATAAATTGCATTAGACTGGTCTATACAATTTAACTTCGTTTGTGCGGATATGTCAATGGCTGAACATGCCCTCAGCTTCATAAATCTGGATGCTCCTAGTGCAAGAAAAGAAAACTAGGTCCACTCATGTCAGGTCGAAGAGCTTTCGTGTACCGTTGTACTCGTCTTGTTGTTTGTGGACTCCTGTAAATATATACAGTTACCTACATTTCCTAAAGGAGATTAGGAAAACTGTAAAACCTAATAGTATGCTATGGTTATATGCTACTGGTTACAGAACAACAAGTAATTTATTTAATTAATTCCCCAAGGATTTTTAATTTCTGAGTTATGTAAAATTTAAATAATGTCAAATTAATTAAAAAGGGAGAATAAAAAGAGTATCAAAAAATTACTTAAAATATTTTTGACTCATAACACTCTTTTACCTTTCCATACAAAATAATTTTCATATATTTTGAATGATTCTGTTGGCAATACAAAGAAAGATAAAATATAATTAGTTATTAAAAAAATATGTTAAAATAAAAAGACGTCAAAAAAAATTCAGGTGTGCCAGTTATTTTTATTTCATGAGCATAAATAGGTATCCAACAATACACAGAAGGCACGACGATTACAGGCTTGTCAAGTAGGAAAATAAGAATTATCCATGGTGATAGCCACCAATTCCTCCTCCCAGACCGCCGCTACCAACACTTCCGTGTCCACTGTGACTGCTGTATCCTCCATGGTGTGTTACCACACTCGCGTAGCTGCTGCTTTGTCCTCCGTGGCCACCCAGTCCATTGCTTCCAGACAGGCCCCCGTGGAGCGATCCGATGCTGCTGTGTCCTCCATGGCCACCCAGTCCATAGATTCCAGACAGACCCCCGTGGAGCGATCCGATGCNGCTTCCAGACAGGCCCCCGTGGAGCGATCCGATGCTGCTGTGTCCTCCATGGCCACCCAGTCCATAGATTCCAGACAGACCCCCGTGGAGCGATCCGATGCTGCTGTATCCTCCATGGCCACCCAGTCCATAGCTTCCAGACAGACCCCCGTGGAGCGATCCGATGCTGCTGTAGCCGCTGCTGAGTCCACCCTGGCCTCCAATGCCCCCAGCAGAGAATGAGCCGTGTCCACCATATCCAGCACCCTGTCCACCATATTCACCACTCAGACCTCCGTATCCACCTCCCAGACCTCCTGCTGAGTGGCTCTCCAAAACCACTGGAACTGTCTTCTCCACTATGTAGGGTTGGGGTACTGGTACGGCGACTGGCTTGGCTACTGGTACGGCTACATGCTGTGGAATATGGACGGGGTACGGCTGTGGCACGGGTACTTTCACAGGTACACTCACGGGGTAAGGAACAGGTTTCTCCACTGGGTAGGGGACTGGATTATCCACGGGTACAGGCACTGGCTTGGGAATGTGGACAGGGTAGGGCCTCTCCACTGGGACATGTACAGGCACATTGACTGGGTAAGGTACAGCCCTCTCCACCGGGTAGGGTACCGGATGGGGTACTGCGACAGGAACTTCCTGATTTATGGTGACGGACGTGACCTGGCCAGATCCCAGGGCACCGCCACCACCGGCTCCGCCCAAACCAAGGCCGCCACTGCCGGCTCCACCGATTCCATATCCGCCGCTCAGACCGCCACTGCCGGCTCCACCTAGTCCATATCCACCGCTCAGTCCGCCATGGCCGATACTGCCGTAACCAGACAGCCCGTGTCCACCGCCATATCCGCCGCCGTATCCACCGCCATAGCCAAGGCCAACAAGTCCTCGCTTGTCTTGTTTCTTGTTGTCCTGCTTGCTTTCCTCTGCCGAAGTGATGGTGGCGAGCACCAAAATGACAACACACACCTGAAATGATCAAAGTGACAAGTCGCTTAATAGTATGCAACTCATGTTTATTGAACACTTATGTCGCCAAATTTCTTGAATAAAACATACTCTTTTGGAATTTATGTTGGGTCATGTATAATCGCAGTACATTGAGTTTGTGTTACATGACCATGTTTTGTAGTTGTGTAGACTGATATTTTGAAATTCAACCAAAAATGGGTTGAAAAGGGGTGAAATGCATTTTATAAATTTTCTTAATCTCTCTTAAGCCCGATAACATGTTCAACGTCGTTTTAGTATAAAAATGTTGCGTGTAAAGACGCCTAAAATTAATTGTGAGGATATATTTTCTCAAGTTCAACCCACATAGTTTTAAATACATAAGATATTTGTCACATAACCCTCCAACTTTCCATTAACCTCTAAAACATATAGGCATTATTTTCTCTTAAGAAGGGTTACTATTGAGTAGCGTAAAATCTCATTTTTGAAATGTTTAAAAATTCCATTTCAAAGCCGCTCCCTCCTTCCCACCCCCCACTCCCAAAATCTTTTACACTCGAGGCTTCGTTCATGTGTACAACATAGGTGCAAATATTTTGTTTTTAATTTTTGAACCACTCTGTATATTAAATAAGTAGCTTCACGCTCCGATCACTGCATTACCAATTAACTTGGTAAGCCTACTCTTAAACAAAGTACGCATATCTGGCCATACGAGAAGCAGTCTTCCATCAAGTGTATCGCTTCCACCTATGGCCACCGACCCTAGGCCTTATTTATTCTAATGAAACTAACTTTGAAGGGGAACTGATATGTCTTAAATTCGAGAGGGTTCTCAGATGAAAAAAGTTGTATGCGCTGATTGAAAACAGATTCTCTTCCGAGCACAACTTGCTAAGATTGTGCTCCTGTGAAGAGGCTTCACATGCAGACTCTTACCACTGTAGTTAAATATAGGAAGGGGGTCAATATTTTGCATAAACATTACTTAACCCCCGACTTTGTAGAGAAACTTATGTGCTGGAAAGCCAGAAGGGTTTGACGCTATTGAGAAATCTCACGGTGTAATGAACGTCACCATTCCTTTGCACGGCCGTGTACACATTTCTAACCCTTCGAGAGACTTGAGCAAACTGTCAATAATTTCATCGGTCTTTATGTTCTTGGAGGATTTTAATGGCATGGTTGCATTGCCAATCCGTGGACGACTTACTAACACTGAAGCTGTCAGTATGTATCTGTTCTATGATACGAGAAAATCTAGTAATACGTATTGCAAAGTAAAATCATATATTTCCCATCTAACAATGTTTATATTAGAAAACAAAAATTAAGATGGGAATTTTTGGCTATTAATTCACGTTAAATATCTCTGAAATTTATAATACGTTATTAGTTTAAAACATTTCTCTGATTCGTAACTGTACATCTGAACAGTTCAAAATGTTACTTTACAATGTCTCCATAAGTATTAACAGTGAGTATGGATTTGTAAATTTATTTGTTTCATACATGCAATTTATTAGTACGGGTGGCCTACAACAGAGGATTTATTAAAACTTTTAACTGAATTGATATTTTTATTTGTTCTGATTAAATGTAAAATTATTCCTCCACATTACTTGTGCTCTATGCTCTTATCTCATTGTTTGCAAGGCGTAGTAGTTAAAGCAGTTACACTGAATATTAGAAAACTATTGAAACCTTATATTCAATAAATTTGTAGACCATTTTGTGGCTTGAATATACAGTCAAATTTCGAGATGTTCGTACTCTATTGCATTTATTTTCTAAAGTGGAAAGATCCTCAATGTGAAAATTGTACCTTAATATTTGCGAATTCTGTATACGGACACAAAATCCGAAAACCTGATGTATCTGTTGTAACTAATATTGGAATACTTTTTTCTCTTTTTCTTTAATGCTACACATCTCATGAAATAGATAGGATACACATGAATATTTTCAGGTTACATGTAAGATAAAATAATGTCTATGGTGTTTCTATTAATTAATATGTATGGTAGTTTTAATATGTCATTGCAGACCGGCTTTTACGTATGATAGTGTTGGAGTAAAGTATGATTAAATATTTTTACATTGATTTTATCCTTAAATATTAAATAAATACTAATAATGTAAATATTAAAAACCGTTCTTGGGTAAAGTGAAAAATAACTCACAAAATACGGGCCAAAAACAACTGATTTCTGAAAGCATGCAGATACGACACCTATAGGCATGATAAAAACTTTACCTTGCTAATTAAAAAGCACTCAGAAACATTGCGTGGTTACTACTGCTAAATGGAAATAGTTCTGCGTTGGCTTGGGAACAATTTAAATAGTTTAATTTTACCGTATTCGTGCAATAAAGCTAAAATCACGACTCGAAGGATAGACAAGCCTATCCTGTATGTAGTTTGCAGGTAGATAAATGCCACAATAAAACTTCAGACCGGTCTCTTGCAGATATTATTAATAAATCTTATAGTTCAAAATGTGCAATGCTTTTTTTTTTCTTCAAACAATTTGGTTTAATTATGTGTGTTAAAGGTTTTTTTTATTTTTATAATTCCACCTTCGAGACACCAAAACTGAAAGTGTGAACTACTGCTGTTTCACTGTAAAACTTTTAAAAAATTTAGTTATCTTAATGTCTAGTTCTACAACGGGGAATATAAAACTCTTCCTTTGATTTCTAGGTAAATAAAAAATGCAGTATTTTTATTTTAACAGTAGAACATTAATTTGGACAGCCAAGAGCGAAAATGAGTTTAGACAAGTTGGTTTTTAGAATTAATAATTTTTAGATAATTATAACATACAGATTGCATGGATGATCTTGTATTCACATGAAAGTTAATGAAATAACGATCCAATAAATAGGAANTTGCAGACCGGCTTTTACGTATGATAGTGTTGGAGTAAAGTATGATTAAATATTTTTACATTGATTTTATCCTTAAATATTAAATAAATACTAATAATGTAAATATTAAAAACAGTTCTTGGGTAAAGTGAAAAATAACTCACAAAATACGGGCCAAAAACAACTGATTTCTGAAAGCATGCAGATACGACACCTATAGGCATNGTGAAAAATAACTCACAAAATACGGGCCAAAAACAACTGATTTCTGAAAGCATGCAGATACGACACCTATAGGCATAATAAAAACTTTACCTTGCTAATTAAAAAGCAGTCAGAAACATTGCGTGGTTACTACTGCTAAATGGAAATAGTTCTGCGTTGGCTTGGGAACAATTTAAATAGTTTAATTTTACCTTATTCGTGCAATAAAGCTAAAATCACGACTCGAAGGATAGACAAGCCTGTCCTGTATGTAGTTTGCAGGTAGATAAATGCCACAATAAAACTTCAGACCGGTCTCTTGCAGATATTATTAATAAATCTTATAGTTCAAAATGTGCAATGCTTTTTTTTTTCTTCAAACAATTTGGATTAATTATGTGTGTTAAAGGTTTTTTTTATTTTTATAATTCCACCTTCGAGACACTAAAACTGAAAGTGTGAACTACTGCTGTTTCACAGTAAAACTTTAAAAAAATTTAGTTATCTTAATGTCTAGTTCTACAACGGGGAATATAAAACTCTTCCTTTGATTTCTAGGTAAATAAAAAATGCAGTATTTTTTTTTTAACAGTAGAACATTAATTTGGACAGCCAAGAGCGAAAATGAGTTTGGACAAGTTGGTTTTTAGAATTAATAATTTTTAGATATTTATAACATACAGATTGCATGGATGATCTTGTATTCACATGAAAGTTAATGAAATAACGATCCAATAAATAGGAANTTTATAACATACAGATTGCATGGATGATCTTGTATTCACATGAAAGTTAATGAAATAACGATCCAATAAATAGGAAATTCTTGTCTAAACGAAATAAAATAGTATCAAATCTATAATTTTTACGATAAAAAAAAAATATATATTATGTAAAGTTTAAGTCCACCACCGTTTTGCGAATATAGTGAATTTATCATGTTAGCTGTTTACTTACGGTGTTCTTCATTTGGTCACTCGTATATAGCTGGTGGGGGAGAAGATCTGGTGCTGGAAACACCAGTGGATGAAAACTGTGCTGTGTGATTTCTGCCTTTACCTTTTATAGCACACTCGACGCGCGAACCGTGAACGGATGGTCGAATTCTTAACACGGTGCATTTCCCCCTTGTAGGCGAGTCCTTTCTGCAAGCTGCACACAGTAATTAGGGGAACGGTACGTGAACATACTTGTATTGCAGTGCAGTGCTCTGCTTGCAGCTTCCGAAGTGTTAATCTGGTTTCGTCGTGCGATGCCGCAATTCTCAGTGTTTGTACGTGAATTTTGGATATTATAAGATTGTTTGAAATTATAAACTAAAATAATGCCGTTTGAAATTCCTGTAAAATAGGCTTAACGATAATTTCATTTACCGTACCATTGAAATATGGTAGATCACTGAAGTAAATAGGTTTGGCCAATTAGGGCATAGTGTATTTTAAATGGGACAAAACTGGCACCTAGCACCGGGGCCAGAGCTGGCCGGCCGACATGTTGTGACGTCACCCAACCATCATCTTAAATCTAAGTGACCTTGAACCACTACCTTGACCTGGACCCTGTGCGCGTGACCTTAAATAACCTTCAATCCAAACANAAATCTAAGTGACCTTGAACCACTACCTTGACCTGGACCCTGTGCGCGTGACCTTAAATAACCTTCAATCCAAACAAATTAAAAAAATTACAGATAAATTACAAAATGCGAAAGAAATGCATCAAAAAATAAAAAACATATATACTACAAAAATAAAAAATTATTTAAAGATGTACATGTAGGAAGTCCGTGTTTCAATGACATGTGGATCGACTAAGCTACCGACACAACCGGCTCTCACCCGGTTGAACAGTGTCCATTTAGTCAGCCATTCTAGGTGTTGATGACCTGGACCTTCAACCTAGGCCTTGGGTAAAATTGAAAACAAATATTTCTAAAACATTCCAAAAATTACTGAAAACACAAAAATATTTAAAATTAGTTAATTTTAAAAACTTTTCTTTAAAAATTAATTTAAAAAAAATTACATTTACAGAGGTACATCCACCACCACCACTACCAATTTTTTTATTAGTTATTTAATCAATCAATGACTTTCCTTCGCTAATTACCTACCTCACTCATACTTATTCCATCTCATGCAAACATCTTGTTTTTTTTTCGTTTGCCATTTGTTTTCATTCTTAACACCTAGGTAGCGCTATTTTATCACCTACCAGGCGAACTGGTGATTTAGCCACCAGGTGGGGGCCATATTTATTTCAGTTAATTATGTTTTGGTGGTTCTGTCGGCACCCTCCATATTGGATTACATTTTAATCACATGGGGGCAGAGTTAATTTCTCAATTTTAACACCAGATGAATTGCCGGTTCAGCCGCCAGGTGAGCTGTCGACAGTCATATTTTTATAGGCATAGAAAAATTTCAAATTTTCATCCTATTAAATTTTTTTTCCAAATAGCAGTATACCTACATGCATGATGCAGGACTTTGACTACCAGCATAATTAATTTAATCTATATTTTTCATTAAATATTAATGTTGTTCAATTTTAAAAGTTTGTATGTAATTATACAATTGTATATTTAGTATAATAGTACTTTATACAATAATATTTAATTAAATTTATTTGATTTCTGTGACTTTTAAATTTTAATTTTATTCTGGAAAATTAGGTAAAGATAAAATAAAACAGTCTTTCATGCCCTCGAAAAAAATATTACAATATTCTTCGACAAATATACATTTCAATGCATGCAACTTTGTTGTAGGTTACAGTATTTTTTGAATCTCGCTATTCGCACTTGTGTTGACACTGTGCAAAAATATTGTGACATTTATTACACCGACACACTGTGCAGGGCAGATTATGTAGGTAGCTACACTTTTCAGGACATGTGCCGAAGTCACAAGAGACCTGCTTGCAGCAGACCTGGTAGCGAGGTGCTGATGAGAAATCACTTCACCTTTACAGGTCTTTGCATGTCTAAGTAAATGGTTGGTACGGTTAAACTGCTTACTGCACCTGTCACACGAATATGACATGCCGACGGGGCACAATGAAAGCTTTCATGGGGATCAGTCTGTANTCTACAAGCGATCAGTGTTACTCATCCTAATTAATATTATAAATGCGAAAGTGTGTTTGTTTATTTGTTTGTTTGTTTGTCCTTCTTTCACGTCGCAAAGGATCGCAGTGATTTTTTGCACAGAGATAGTTGGAGGGGCGGCCGGGAAGTGACATAAGCTACTTTTCATCCCAAAAAATTATCTTATTCCTGCAGTAAAATAATATATGTCGGTACCATAAGTGGGTACCATAATGTACACCATACTTATGGTGCAAAGTCATTTGAACCATATTTTGCGTACCATAATGAACTCTGCACTACCTAAGCTTACCTTTTGGCTTGGAATGTACATGGTTGGGCCGTACCATAATTGGTTCTGCAAAGGGATGCACTGATATACCGGCCTATTTTTACGATATCGGTATCGGCCAGTATCGCCCGCATATTTGCCGATATTTTCATTTTTACAAAAAAGTTGCTATTTGGTATTTAGTATACTTACAAAACATACAAAGTGATAAAACAAGTAACCAAAGCTTAAACATAATGACAAACAACGTGCTTACAATATTATATGCACTCATCACAAAGGTACAATTCGATTGATTTAATGCCGCAAATCAACGTTTCCTTTTTAAAAATGCATGTTCTTCAACGATATTTGTTTTAAGTCGGTTCTTTAATTGTGTAAGCACTTTGCACGTTGCTGAATAATCTTTTGCTTTTAACACTGGATGGAGGGGGCGACAGGTGTGCGCTGGCAATGTTAGCAAGGATGGGAAAACGTTCCTTGTTGTTGCGCCACCATTTAAAAACATCACAGGTATTAGAAATTAGATGTCCGTCTAAATATTTAGTTATTTATTTACTTTCTTCCAGATGTGGATCAGGGTCATTCGAACTTGAAGACATATTGTCTAGGAAACTCCATAAACTAGCTGTTGTTTTTTGGATCTTCGCTGGGGTTGGCTGGCAAAACGTGACGACATCCAAATTCTCTTGCTCCTTCTTTACTAGATCTGTTAACCATTCTTTACGCTGAAAAGCACTCTCTTCACTACTGGGGTCAAGAATTGTGGCAATAACACAAACTTTATTTGATTCCAGTGAAATAAATCGTTCATTAAGCTTCTGTAATAGTTCTGATTTCATAGTTTGTACACCGCTGAAGTCGTTTGCACTACTAGAAAAAAATTTCGCCATTTTAAATGGAGTTATCGGCTGATATTTCGGCTAAACTATCGGCTGATATATCGGTCCATATTATCGGCTTCACTTGATCGATATATCGGCTAGACCCATATCGGTGCATCCCTAGTTCTGCACCACTCATATCGTTATTTCGTAAGATAATTTCGAAATTCGTTCTATAATTGACTTTACATCACCCAAGCTTACCTTGCGGCCCAGAATGAACATGGTTGGGTCCTACCATAATTGGTTCTGCACCACACATATCGTTATTTCGTACGATAATTTCTATATTCGTGCCATAATGAACTCTGACCACCTAACATTTCTTTTTGCCCTTGAGTGGACATGGCTGGGTCGATCGAAGCATGCATTGGTGTCTGGGCTTCTTTTGAAGCCGNGGGGGGGGGGGTTGAGGTAACCCCCATATTATTTTTTCTCAAAACTGAACCATAATTCATCATGGGAGGGGGTACTTCTCAGTAAAGCCTCAAAGATTCTGATAAGCAAAGCACTCGCAACCAATCATTACCTTGCGAGAGGAAACTTAGTCTACCCGAGAACTCAATTCAGGCCTCTACAAGCGATCAGTGTTACTCATCCTAATTAATATTATAAATGCGAAAGTGTGTTTGTTTATTTGTTTGTTTGTCCTTATTTCACGTCGCAACGGATCGCAGTGATTTTTTGCACAGAGATAGTTGGAGGGGCGGCCGGGAAGTGACATAAGCTACTTTTCATCCCAAAAAATTATCTTATTCCTGCAGTAAAATAATATATGTCGGTACCATAAGTGGGTACCATAATGTACACCATACTTATGGTGCAAAGTCATTTGAACCATATTTTGCGTACCATAATGAACTCTGCACTACCTAAGCTTACCTTTTGGCTTGGAATGTACATGGTTGGGCCGTACCATAATTGGTTCTGCAAAGGGATGCACTGATATACCGGCCTATTTTTACGATATCGGTATCGGCCAGTATCGCCCGCATATTTGCCGATATTTTCATTTTTACAAAAAAGTTGCTATTTGGTATTTAGTATACTTACAAAACATACAAAGTGATAAAACAAGTAACCAAAGCTTAAACATAATGACAAACAACGTGCTTACAATATTATATGCACTCATCACAAAGGTACAATTCGATTGATTTAATGCCGCAAATCAACGTTTCCTTTTTAAAAATGCATGTTCTTCAACGATATTTGTTTTAAGTCGGTTCTTTAATTGTGTAAGCACTTTGCACGTTGCTGAATAATCTTTTGCTTTTAACACTGGATGGAGGGGGCGACAGGTATGCGCTGGCAATGTTAGCAAGGATGGGAAAACGTTCCTTGTTGTTGCGCCACCATTTAAAAACATCACAGGTATTAGAAATTAGATGTCCGTCTAAATATTTAGTTATTTATTTACTTTCTTCCAGATGTGGGTCAGGGTCATTCGAACTTGAAGACATATTGTCTAGGAAACTCCATAAACTAGCTGTTGTTTTTTGGATCTCCTTGGGGTTGGCTGTCAAAACGTGACGACATCCAAATTCTCTTGCTCCTTCTTTACTAGATCTGTTAACCATTCTTTACACTGAAAAGCACTCTCTTCACTACTGGGGTCAAGAATTGTGGCAATAACACAAACTTTATTTGATTCCAGTGAAATAAATCGTTCATTAAGCTTCTGTAATAGTTCTGATTTCATAGTTTGTACACCGCTGAAGTCGTTTGCACTACTAGAAAAAAATTTCGCCATTTTAAATGGAGTTATCGGCTGATATTTCGGCTAAACTATCGGCTGATATATCGGTCCATATTATCGGCTTCACTTGATCGATATATCGGCTAGACCCATATCGGTGCATCCCTAGTTCTGCACCACTCATATCGTTATTTCGTAAGATAATTTCGAAATTCGTTCTATAATGGACTTTACATCACCCAAGCTTACCTTGCGGCCCAGAATGAACATGGTTGGGTCGTACCATAATTGGTTCTGCACCACACATATCGTTATTTCGTACCATAATTTCTATATTCGTGCCATAATGAACTCTGACCACCCAACCTTTCTTTTTGCCCTTGAGTGGACATGGCTGGGTCGATCGAAGCATGCATTGGTGTCTGGGCTTCTTTTGAAGCCGGCGTTTATCGCAGGCCATATTAATGACTTGGCTGAATTTCAGCTTGACAACAAATATGAGAGTGCATCTCTACAATGACGTTGATACAGGACATTATGCTGATACACTTTTAAAAATTGGAGACGGGCGGATATAAAAAGATGCTGAGGGCTGTGTGTCACTAACTGGAGAATTTAATAATGGTGCAGAATGATACGGGACTGATTGCTAGCGTTTACCCAGATCTACTAAGAAATATAAATGACGACCAGTGGCTCTGTAAAAGAGCGATTCTAGCACCAAAAATGACATCGTTAGTGCTCTGTTCTGTGTTAATGATCAGTGTCTGTCTACTATTAAATACCGTATTTCTCACTTTAAGTGTGTTACTATAACCAGGCGAGCGAAGCCGCGTGTGAAAGATAGTATAAAATAATTAGTGAATCTAGCCTTCAAATAACGAACACGTAGCAAGTGTTTAAAAAAAATTAACTGAGATTATTTGACAGTTATTCGCAAAAAAAAAAAAAAAATACTGCAAATAGCACCCACATAGTGGTAATCAGTAACAAACAGTTTAAAACTTTTACAATCACAAGATTATTCGCATTGTTTTAGCCAAACTGTTAAACTAGTGGGAAGGAAGGGAGGTTCTCCAGAGAGTCTGCTAGGTTTCCCAGCCCGATCCGTCAATTAAAATAACACTTACTGCAACTTAAGACTTAACTTACTTCTNAAAAAATACTGCAAATAGCACCCACATAGTGGTAATCAGTAACAAACAGTTTAAAACTTTTACAATCACAAGATTATTCGCATTGTTTTAGCCAAACTGTTAAACTAGTGGGAAGGAAGGGAGGTTCTCCAAAGAGTCTGCTAGGTTTCCCAGCCCGATCCGTCAATTAAAATAACACTTACTGCAACTTAAGACTTAACTTACTTCNAAGAGTCTGCTAGGTTTCCCAGCCCGATCCGTCAATTAAAATAACACTTACTGCAACTTAAGACTTAACTTACTTCTACGTTATGTTACAATTAAAATTTATTGTGATACCAGACTACTCGCCTTCCACATACGCGAGCCGGGTTTGATTCCCGGCGGGGTCTCTCCTGGATTTTCGCACGTGGGAATCGTGCCGGACGATGTCGCTGCTCAGCGGGTTTTCTAGGAGATCTCCCGTTTCCCCCGCCCTTGCATTCCAGCACTGCTCCTTATTCACCTTACTCCACCCTCATCGGCTCTCAAGTCCCCGGTGTTCTCTCCACTCACATACTTATTTCCCGTGTTATAAACTTTGTATCTTATTATATAGGCTGTTCACAGTAAACTGAGAACTTATGAAAGCCCTGCTTAAGATTTAGTTGCAGATACAGTGTTTATTATTTCACAGTGTGTAAAATTAACATAGCAATGAACCTGATCGCTTCATTCACGCTTCAGTCAAGCTAAACTGTGAAATTACTAGTAAAGTAATATTTTACAAATTTTCTCATTCTGTCACGTTAGTCCATTAAATAAAATATATATAAATAAATCATTTTAGTGTTTACAAAAGTTTACCTAACTATTTTAATTCAACGTTAAGAAGTGGGACTATTTTTCCTCCGTCATTACCAACTTAACTGGGTGCTTGACCGTCAATGTGCCCGTGAAAATATATGCAGTTGGGNCTATTTTTCCTCCGTCATTACCAACTTAACTGGGTGCTTGACCGTCAATGTGCCCGTGAAAATATATGCAGTTGGGGGCAGAGACTATATTTCAAAGGTTGTTTACAAAAGTGCTCAAATAACGTTGAAGGGCCTTATAACAAGCAAATATTTTATGGAGGTAATTGCGATATTCAAAGGAACATCCAAATTAATGCAAAATTTTGCAGTTCAAAACAATGTTTCTAATATCTACATTAAATTTTATTTAGATAGATATTTTCATTAAAAAAACTTGTATTTAGGAACTCTGTTACGTAATATTGCCTGACATAAATTAATAATTGTTAAATGCTATGCTCAAAACGTAATTTACACTGTTAAAATTTCAAATCGCGATATATGTAACACATATAAAGGTGAATGTAAATGATGCGTAATCATGTAATACATACATTTTGATACAGTTTCCTATTTATGGTAATTGTAGAGCCTTTTATTTTCATGTTGTTTCATAAGTTAAAACCACGGTCTTACCACGGCGTATTGGCTCAATTTACCAGCTGAATTGTGCTTCGTGGCGGTTGTTATGATACGTACATGTCGTTTCACGTCCTAATGTATGTTTTGGAGCATTATCTTCAATCATTTGTAAAATTACGACCCATGATTTTATGACACATTTTTCGTAAGATTAGTTTAGATCGTAACGCTACTCGTTATTTAATATTTGTACAGTTTTATTTTTTTTAAGGCAACATACACGGTGCATTTGAAGACGTTTGCCACCAATTTGATTTGTTTGTTTGGGGTGGTCACACGTTATATTTTTGCAAGCGTGAGAGAAATATCTCTTTACAAAGAGTAAAGGTGGCTGCCTTAAAATGTCCTATGTTTCATACAAACGTTTCTGAAACGTTTATGTATATAGGTTCAATAATTATTACACACAAATTTTTATAATTATATATAATAGGCTAGGAACAATCGTCCTTTGGTTCTCAGTTCACTATTATCTTGGCGGTCGCGTCCGTAATACACTGAAGAGCCAAAAAAACGGGTATAGGCATGCGTATGCAAATAACAGAGGTATGGGACCAATCAGAGTAACGCGATGCTGTCGGCAGCGCCTATATAAGACAACAACGATCTGGTAAAGTTGCTAGATCGGTTACTGCTACTACAATGGCAGGTTATCAAGATTTAAGTGAGTTTGAACGTGGTGTTATAGTCGGCGCACGGCAGATGGGACATAATATCTCCGAGGTAGAGATAAAATTTGGATTTTCGCGTACGACCATTTCACAAGTGTACCGTGAATATCGGGAATCCGGTAAAACATCAAATCTTCGACATCGCTGCGGCCGGAAAAAAATCGTGAACGAACGGGACAAACGACGATTGACGAGAATCATTAAACGTGATAGATGTGCAACCCTTTCGCAAATTGGCGCAGATTTCAATGCCTCCTGCATACCTTCAGACATTAGTTGAGTCCATGCCACGTTGTCTTGCGGCACTTCTGCGTGCTCGCGAGGGCCCTACACAATATTATGCAGGTGAAGCAGTTTTTTGGCTCTTCAGTGTATATCTGTGAATAATTGTGCGAAGAATTCACTGTGCTAATGAGTCACTGCTGTTCAACTTGGCGATGCTGCTGGCTATACCAGTGGTGATTACTTCTGCACAGGGGGGTGGGGGTGAGATTGTATCCTCTTTTGGATAAGTTTCTCATCCGCTGTCTAACGGAATTCATGAGGATGTACATTGGGATGTACACAGTCAAACGTAATATACATGTGCAGTCTTATATTTAAAACTCTGCACATTTTTTGATCACTTAATACGATAGACACACATCGGAAATATTGTCGTTTTTTAAATTTTTATCAGGAGAAGTTAATTTTATGTGAGCAATCATGCTACATAAAATGTTATCTCAAGTATCCCTGTGTTTGTATTATTCAATTAATTGTTAACATGCAAATTATTAAAAATACTTTTTTTTCTTATAATTTGATAATAAAAATTTTACCATATTCATTTGAGAACTTGTATAGTTACTAGTCTCAGTGTTTATTGTAGTCATACACGCTTCATGAATACATTCTCGTGACCCACATTGAGGTAAGTAAGAAACAATGTTTAACAAGCAAAATTTCCTTAAAATGGTTTTCATTGAACATTAATACTTACTTTCCTATTGTACGTAGCATTCACATAGATATGGTAGAGTTCATTTTTACAGTTTCGTCCAAATTCAAAGATCAGTCACCCATAAATTTCAATGGTTGTTTTTTTATCATTATTTGAATAATCCCGAGCAATTTCCGATTCACTTTCTTTGCTGATCATAATATGTGTTGGTAATAATTGAGCTGAAATATCGGTCACAGAAATGTATTCGCCTTCATGTTATGAAGGTGCTCCGCTGATGTGAGAAAAGGAAAGATCAAGTGGTACTTCACGATAATTAAAGTAGTTTTAATGCTGAACCCGGATAATTTTTGTTGGTCCGCTAATAAAACGGTGCATGTGTGACTATTTTAGTAGCCCATAACTAAATGCTACGTATGTACGTTTTGTTATCTTGGAAAAATGGTAAATAAATAACTTTATAATATTATTGGTTGACTTCCATATGTGCACCACAGTGTTACGATACTCACGTATGCGTGTGTATGCAGTATATTTATATATGCATATATATATATATATGTACACACATGTGATATAGGTGAAATTTAATTTTGGTGTTTAACTATAAGTTTACTAATATGCTCTTACTGTTCCACATATCGGCTAAGCGGGGAAATCATATGGCAGTCCATGTCTAAAATGACCGTAGTATGTGACTACAAATATCTTACACACTGATACAAAAGGAAACATGTCAGCATCTAGCCGATTATGGTACAGCGGTTCGATTTTTTTTAAATTATTCATTTATTAGCATAACTATGAACTATTTACTTTCTTATTTTTAAGTTCAGCCTATATTTACATGTCATCCCTTTATATAAAACAATAAATATTCACAAACTCATTTTTCTTACTAACGAAAAAAATTGTTCTTTCAGTGTACATGTAATCAACATATTAAATCAACCCAGACAAATGTGACACGAACTATTTTATTTTGATAATGGTTTACTATATTCGGTGACGGTCTCTTCCTTTCCAAATATATTTCTAGATAATTCACATATCATATTTAGAATGCAGTATTAATGTTAAAAACCATAAGTTCTAGTCTGGTACTCTCACTTTTTTCCGAAGCGCTGTATTATTTTTTCATTCAGTATTATTTAAAGTATTTTTGAGATAAAATAGCAATGCAAAATAATGCACTTTTCCAGACACGCCGGATATTCAGATAAATAAGTATTTGTACTCCTGGAATAATAAATTTGTTTCCAAAATAAACATTCCTGTTTCTAACATTTAATAGGTATGTCTCTTATTGTTAATTTTTATTGAAATGATGTTTGGTTATCAAGTTAGTGTAATTTTTTGGGTTTGATACCAGATAAAACAGTTCACCAGAAGGAAAAACTCACAGAGATACAAATTTATCACAAATTGTATTAGAAGTGTTAAATTATAATTTACTGGTGATATATATAATTTCAGATTAAAAAAAAACTTTGCCGTTATCCAAATCTGTGAAGTAGGGAGCCTTATGCCATGTCACTGTTTACATTGCTTCAAGACATACACAGTAAAATAACATATATCCTAAATTTGTGAACGAATATCACAGTAGGAAAAGATCTGTTTAAATCATACAGTTGAAAACCAGGCTTCTAAGAACTCATACAATATGTATCAAAGTATCATTTATTTTGTAATTATATTCACAGATGAAACTTTATACAAAGGAAGAACATAAACGAAGNTATGTATCAAAGTATCATTTATTTTGTAATTATATTCACAGATGAAACTTTATACAAAGGAAGAACATAAACGAAGATAGTGACCAAACTGAAGAATCTTCTTTAACCATGGTGATGTCCACCAAATCCTACTCCCAGGCCACTGCTGCCAACACTTCCGTGTCCACCAAGACTGCCGTGTCCTCCGTGGGATATGACGACGCTGCTGTAGCTGCTGCCCGATCCTCCATGGCCGTGGCCTCCAGACGAGCCTCCAATGCTGCCGAACCCTCCATGGCCACCTAAACCACCGTAAGATGAGCCATGCCCACCATATCCACCTCCCAGTCCTCCGTATCCACTTCCAAGTCCACCGTATCCACCACCCAGTCCACCAAACCCACCTCCAAGACCTCCTGCCGACTGGCTGTCCACGACAACTGGTACGGTCCGCTCCACCACGTAGGGCTGAGGTACTGGTACGGCGACTGGCCTGGGTACTGGTACGGCGACAGGGTTGGGAATATGGACGGGGTACGGCTGTGGTACAGGAACCTTCACTGGTACTTTCACAGGGTAAGGGACATGTTTCTCCACAGGCACAGGGACTGGCTTCTCCACTGGTACAGGCACTAGTCTGGGAACATGGACAGGGTAGGGCCTCTCAACTGGGATATGAACGGGTACTCTGACGGGGTACGGCACAGTCCTCTCCACCGGGTAGGGTATCGGCTGGGGTACTGCAACGGGAACTTCCTGATTGATGGTGACGGACGTGACCTGGCCAGGTCCTAGGGCGAAGCCACCGCCTGCTCCACCCAAACCAAGGCCACCACTGCCGGCTCCGCCCAAACCAAGGCCACCACTGCCAGCTCCACCGAGTCCATATCCACCGCTCAGTCCACCACTGCCGGCTCCACCGAGTCCGTATCCACCGCTTAGTCCGCCATGGCCGATACTGCCGTAACCAGACAGCCCGTGTCCACCGCCATATCCGCCGCCGTATCCACCGCTCAGACCGCCATGGCCGATACTGCTGTAACTAGACAGCCCATGTCCACCGCCATATCCCCCGCCGTGTCCACCACCATAGCCAAGGCCAATGAGCCCTCGCTTGTCCTGTTTCTTGCTGTCTTTTTTGGAGTCTTCAGCAGAAGTGAAGGCGGCTAGCACCAAGATGACAACACACACCTGTGGACAAAAAATGACGTTCTTCATTAAATAATACAAGTATTGGTTTACATATTTGAAATATTTATAAATATGATTGGTTTGAGGGTTATTTAATNCTTCATTAAATAATACAAGTATTGGTTTACATATTTGAAATATTTATAAATATGATTGGTTTGAGGGTTATTTAATATTTTTTTTACATTTCTATTCTATGGTACTGAATTGAAATAAAATTAAAAATGTTTTCATAAAATTACTAACTTTATTTATATCAGTACCTTGTAAATATGATTCATTTTTATTATTGTAAAAAGGTTTCTTAACGAAAAAAAATGGCAAAATAAGGATTTATTTTAAATCTAGCTGTGACGAAAAATTAAGGCCTGATTGTGATTCTAAACAATTGAAGTATTTTGAGTATATTCGTTTAAATTCACCATTATTTTCTTTTACCAAGTAACACTTACTGCTAAATAAAGCGCGCGATAACAACCGTTATTAATTATATGTTGAAAAATATAGTTTTTATTCAAAATGCTGATGTAATTCTTTAATTATTTATTGCTAAAAGTACTGAATGACAACCAATGTACGTTTCTGAAAGGTAAACGTTATTTAAGAAGGAAAGTTACGAAATATTGTGTGATAAATTGTTATTTTACGTTACTATAATATTTCCATTTACAATTTCCCCCTTGGATTACTACGGGATTATTCGGTTTCCTCTCCTTTTAATTTTGCAGCTTGTTCTCCTCCACCTCATTATGTCTCATAAATTATTCAGACTAGGTTTGAAAAACAAGTCTTTCCCTCAGATATCCACATCAGATAGCTTTGTATTCCACCCTTTCTAATTTACATATAACTTACATCTGACATAACTAACATGAAGAATGTAGTTATGGATGAAAAAATGTAAAACTTTATACATGCTGTATGTAGTAGTGCTTTAATGTCCCTCCTCTTACTAGAAAGGAGGCGGTTAACAAAAAACTACCACTACATTANCCTCTCCTTTTAATTTTGCAGCTTGTTCTCCTCCACCTCATTATGTCTCATAAATTATTCAGACTAGGTTTGAAAATACAAGTCTTTCCCTCAGATATCCACATCAGATAGCTTTGTATTCCACCCTTTCTAATTTACATATAACTTACATCTGACATAACTAACATGAAGAATGTAGTTATGGATGAAAAAATGTAAAACTTTATACATTCTGTATGTAGTAGTGCTTTAATGTCCCTCCTCTTACTAGAAAGGAGGCGGTTAACAAAAAACTACCACTACATTANTCTGTATGTAGTAGTGCTTTAATGTCCCTCCTCTTACTAGAAAGGAGGCGGTTAACAAAAAACTACCACTACATTACCTATTACTTAAAACACACACACAACAAACACAGGAATTTACTTGATATTTAAACTCATAACTTCCACTTTGTGAACTAGACTTTCATCCAACGAATTGTCACACTGTTCTGTGTGTTTATTGAATAACAGAGCTTTACGAACTTATCACTAATATTTTCCTATAAATTAAACTGAATATTTTGTTTTATTTCAGTGTAGGCCTAAATCAACTCCGGAAAAAAATAAATTTTCAACAACATATTAACGTTTACGAGTGTGTTTAGTTTTAAATTACATAAATTATATTAATAATCCTGTCATCTGATACAGTGAATTATATTTTTGCGTATGTAGTTTTTCAGAGAATGTATAAAAGCGAATACAATCAAATGTTGCCCTAAAACCACGTTTTCATTGTTTGCTTGTGTTTATTAAAATACGTTGTGTTTAACCTGGTCGTTCTTGCAGGAAGAACGCCTTCTTGCCAAAGTAATCTAACTTTCGGCACCTATTCCAATCCCCAAAGTGGAAGTTCCATTTTTTTAAATAAGGAAAAGTAACACACATACCCCGCAATAAGTTGCGATATATTAAAAAAAAAAAAAAAAAATTATAGGTAGAACATCGAATCTACTTTCCTACACCACGAGCATAAACTCAATGTTTTACGAAAGAGGACACTGAGAAATAATGAATTTATAATACAAAAACTCTAAATACAACGTAAAGAGCACGAACAAGTAAAATAAAGAAAAACTAAGTTCCTATAAAAAAACCATTAAGTGGTTCTAGAAGACAAAGCACGTGTATATATAATTTTTAGAATGTGGCATGTTTGGAAAATAATATTCACATGCTGAAAACAATATGTTGTTCGTTATCACCAAATGAGTTGGGATTTGTTTTAACAGTTTTTCACCAGGTGCGCTATGTAACATTTTCTGTACAGAAATTTTTTTGGAAATCACATGAATAGATTCTGAGATATAGTATGTAAATTTCATTATTTTGAGGGAAATAACTGGCGTTGAATCAGTGAAATTAATAACCTTGTTAGGCACTTATGGCTTACCCAGATTGGTTCNTTTTTAGAATGTGGCATGTTTGGAAAATAATATTCACATGCTGAAAACAATATGTTGTTCGTTATCACCAAATGAGATGGGATTTGTTTTAACAGTTTTTCACCAGGTGCGCTATGTAACATTTTCTGTACAGAAATTTTTTTGGAAATCACATGAATAGATTCTGAGATATAGTATGTAAATTTCATTATTATGAGGGAAATAACTGGCGTTGAATCAGTGAAATTAATAACCTTGTTAGGCACTTATGGCTTACCCAGATTGGTTCAGCTCGGTACTTTGGTTACGGAATTATGGGCTAAACATAAACGTTCCAAGGCCACAATATCGAAAGAAGGTAGTATATGGTGTTTGAAAACAAAAGCTGGATCCTTTCTTAGGCGTTAGAAATGCATTTAGACTATCGAAAAGATAAACCTAGCTGGACATATATGTATACGCGCATACAGGATGAAAAATATATGAAAAGATGGAAAATGGGGCACGTCCATCCAAAAAGAAACAAGACAAAAAAAAAATTAAAAAAAATATAAAAAAAAGATTTCCAGTCATTTTACGTATTTCTTTAAAAATGCAGTACTAACAGCAGTGTTAAAACAAATACAAATTTTTTTAAATATCGTAGTTTTTGAAATAGTTAAGCCATGCTATATTAAATATAATGGGAAATACCTCATTGTTCTGAGCTAGTTATTGGTTAACTCTTCTTAAGTGCGAAGTAAGAAATACAGTTGGACGTAAGTTTTCGAACCATGCATCTCCCGCTCATAAATCATTTCCGTACTGATTCTGCGCTTTCTATGTTAACATTCTGACATACAATGCTCTGGTTCGAATCATTTATATGTTTTAGGAGAGTCAATTAGTTGTAAGTCCTCTTCTTTTAAAGCCCCGTTTGCAAATCTAAGCGAATGAAATATACGTCGTAAATTTTGTCGGTGGTATAACAATTCTAAATGAGATTTGTATAACGTATTTGCCAAATAAATCGTTCTTACAGATATACTGAACTATTTAGAAGAGAGGATGGATGTGACATAACTCACGTTATATTTAAACTACAAAAACACATTTTTCAAAAACGCAATTTTATTCTGCGGGTCTTAACACATTTTTAATTAAGTTGTAGCAAAACGTTAATATTCCTTGAAATAATTTTTTGCTTTTATAACTAACTGTCTCACCATACTTTTTCTTACTTCCGACAATATAATTACGTATTTTAAGCCTGTGGTGAAATGTTCCTGCAAAACTGCCTTTTATTATATTGCAGACATATCATTATTAACATAAAATATTTTAAGTACAAAAAAATTCTTTACGATATAAAATTTGATTTTTTCAATATCGTGGAAATAATTAAGTATTATTGTTATTTGCCTCTTGAGCATGGCCTCGGTTGCAGTTGTCACCAAATTTCGAAGAATGCGAGATATACAATTTAATTAAACTGTTTTAAAGGAAATTGCAATTTTAAAAATATATCTTGTATGGAATTCGCACATTTCGTAACCAACACTGCCTATTCCGCGTACATGCCAATTCAGTTTATCATATTACTTTGTCTGGAAACGTAGCATAGTATGATTCGTTTTTGGCGGAAATTTACTGAAGTGGACACTAAAAGATATTTTTTAATTGTTTTAACTCGGTTCTAGAACTGAAGATCCCCATGAAAACTTGCCCACTTGCAACACTATTCCCACATGAGAAAATCAATTGACTCCACCGGGAATCGAACCAGGTTCGATTTGGTGGGAGGCGAGTAGTCTAACCACTACACCACCACGGCCCCACTTAATGTGGAATAACAGTCTATAATTAAGCTATTTTATTTAATTGGGGGTTTTAAGTGTCCTCGAACGGCGATAAGGCCCTAGTAGAGAAACACTAGACATTAGGGAATGGGGATGTAATCGGCCAGATTTTGTACAAGGCAACCATTCCAGCTTAAGGAATAATATGAAATTATAGGTTTTTGATAGCCTAAAATTACTTTTTATATTCTCAGCATGTTAAATAATTTTTCGTAGTGATGTGAAATAATATTCCAAAAAAATTATGACAACAGAGCAAAATTACTTAAAAAATTAACTACATTGCCTATAAGAATTTTGAATTCATGATATTTGTCGCACAAATCTCAAAAATTTGCAAAATTTTTACTTTAAGAATATGTCTGAAAATAGTTATTCATATTAATATAAATATATTTATTACATATTTTTATGCCGTTAGCCAGCGTTTTAATTTTTTTTACAATTTAAAAATGCCAATCCTTTGAATTCGTTAAATCCTTTAACTAAAACCAAGCTGTCTTTTAATTATTTTTTAAATTAAGTGAATATCGATTTTAAGTAAACAATTATTATATTTACACTAAAAAACCATTATGGATGTTGCTTTTGAAATGAATTGGTATTTTAATGTATNAGTAAACAATTATTATATTTACACTAAAAAACCATTATGGATGTTGCTTTTGAAATGAATTGGTATTTTAATGTATTTATCACTGATATAGTGTCATGAAACTTTACAATACCCTAAGAAAGAAATTTTGGCTCCCGAACAGCCTTAAGGAACGATCCCAGTATATTAGTGTTAATACCAGTAGGAGAGTTAAAACCAGTGCGTAGTAAATATTAAATGAATGTTTCTACGTGGGTGAGTGTCACCACGTGCTCACCGCAGCTGGGATCAGTAACTCACCGTGTTCTTCATTATGGTTCCGCTTGGCAGCGCTCGAGAGGAGGGCTTGGTGGTGGTGCTGTTTGCACCAGAAGTTGGAGACTGTGCCGTCTGCTTTCCAACATTCCCTTTATATACTTCACACGAGCAACGGGGCCGCCAGCTGGAGGTGGTGGAATTAATTGCAGCGAACGTTCTTCTCACGCGCCCTTTCTTCCTTTGGTTTTTTTTTTTTAACCCCCCCTTTTTTCGCACGCCTGCCGCGCGGAAACAGTTCCAACGCCGTATCTGGATAACCGCGAGAGCCACCCCGTCTCCCGCGGTGGCTAACGAGGCGTCACGGATCACGGCGTACGAGGGGACGACACCGTAGAGTGAATATGGGGTAGAGCATTCACTTCAACTGTGTGCACTACCGTTCTCCGGCCGTGTTACAACTGGCACGTTCGATACGGATGCGTCTTCAAGATCATACCGACACGTGGGTCGAGTTGAGATGACAGATTTGGGCGGCTCTTAACCCGCTCAGGCCCAGTGTACACCAGTGTGTTCATTACGCACGCGTAGGTAATTTTTGGTCTCTACTGCACACTGCAGAGCTCACTGACCAATGATCTCACGTGTGGGTGAATTGTTCACAAGCCACCTTATCGTTCTAGATCATAGTTGGTTCTTATAAATGTAGCCGAACATAAAGCTTATTGGCTGTGACAACGAAAAAAGTGTGTTGTGGCGACGGAAGTACACCACGATTCATAAATTGTTTCGTTTGTAACACCTGACACAGTAAATTAAAGTGATTCTGAAAGGTTTAACAACGAGGTATTGAGAGCCGATGAGGGTGAAGTGAGGTGAGAATGGAGCAGCACCGGAAAGCAAGGGGCGGGGGAAACGGGAGGTCCCCGAGAAAACCCGCCGACCAGCGGCATCGTTTGGCACGTTTACCACTTGCGAAAAACTGGTGGTGACCCGGCCGGGCCTATACCAGAACGGATACAACTATGTTACGTTTGCAGGGTGATCAATTTCAACGCTGCATCTTCGTGACGCGAATGAAAAAAAAAATGTTGTCTCGTTCGATTGTGTATTACCTAATCTAGGTATCGTCACACATAGCCTATTCACGGTAAAGTGAGCACTTTTGAAAGCCCTCTTAATTGGAATAATAGCCAATAAATAAATTTTTCTGTAGCCTTAGACGTTAACTTTCGTGTCCGGTGAAATATATAAACTTTGTTTATTACCGACATGGAAATATTTGTTTAAAAAACTGGTTGAAAGTTAAAAAATACTAAAATATAATAAAATGAACTAGGTCCACAAAAGTGCTCACTTTACCGTGAACAGCATGTAACTGTGTCACAACCGTTTAATACTGCTGTTTGTATCAAAGAGTGTTATTTTTGGTTAAATTTAAATTACACCTATACTTTATCTATAAATTGTAACATTTCACTTAAAAATTAATATCGTAAAAATCAGAGAGGAAATAGGTGCGTTGGGAATGCCTGGTAAGAAACAGTTCTCATTCAAAATATTATTAAAATGAGTGAGCACATATACGGTGTGTTGTCCGCCTGGTGTTATTTTCTAGACTTAGCTAACCCGTTCGGTCCTTGTGTTCATAATCGAGAGCATTTTACACATGAAGGAAAGTTTTGATTTACACTGTAGACATCGAGGAATCATCTGTCAGTACTTTGAGCGTCTCCCTCGTGAGAAATGTGGCTTGTTGAAGTTTCTGCATTTTGCTCGTTTGTGAATGGTGTTGACATCAGATAACACGCAGAATGTTGTTAATTTTTTGCCAGAAGTACGTATCACAAAAATAAAGTGCACATCGTGAAATTAAACCATTTCAACACTTGACGTAGGAAATTATCTAGGGACTGAAAGTTAAGTTTTGTCTGCATGAGGTGGGGGGATGAATGGGCTGAAAGTAGAACTTTAGCATGGCTTCAGAAAAGTTTGGAGCAAAAATTTATGTACT
>NQII01001102.1:36921-49823 GCA_002778355.1 Clitarchus hookeri | reverse complement strand
GGGGGGGGGGGTGACTTGTGACGATTTTGGGCGTGAGCTAAAAATTTTCAGCCAGTATACAGGACGAGTATAAAATAATACCCCAAATTTTAATGTCTATAACATCAAAACCAAACAACCTACAACCTTGATTGACCAACCAAATGAACCGTGGAACCGTAACGTTGGTTTACCATATATTCATAAATGTTCAATGTGACCACCATGAGCGGCCCGAACGACATCTAAGCGATAATCAAACTCGTTCCACGCTGTTGTCAGAATGTTCAGTGTAACGGTTTGGATGGCGTTCGTACCTCTCGGTATGAGGTGGTGAGAAGATGGCGAGCACGCATTCGATACGTCAATGTGAAGGGGACGGTCTGATGTTTCCTTTATGGTGCGCCAACCCATTGGCACCTAGCTGTTCGTGGATACATGAACGAGACGTTGCCGCACCGCTGGATTGGTCGAGGAGCAACTGGTGACCAGGCACTTCATCACTGGCCGCAAGAAGCCCGGATCTTACCCCGTACGATTTTTTCTATGGTAGTACATAAAGGATGAAGTGTTTCTTCCACCATTGCCGGCCAACATTGACGACCTTAAAACGAGAATGACGGACGCCATCCAAACCTTAGCATCGGACATGCTGACGAGAGTGTGAAACTAGTTTGATGATCGCGTAGATGTCGTTCGGGCCGCTCATGGTGGTCACATTAAACATTTATGAATGTATAGTAAACCAACTTTACGGTTCCACGGTTAATTTGATCGGTTAATCAAGGTTGTAGGTTGTTTGGTTTTGATATTATTGACTTTCAAAGTTGAGGTTGGGTACTTTTTTATACTCATCCTGTATCTTGCGACTGCAATGTCCTTTAGGATATTTACGGTAAATTGAGCACTTTTGAAAACCCTCTCATTTGGAATAATAGTCTTTAAATATATTTTATTTTAGCCCTAAACGTAATCTTCAGAGTAGGATGGAATTAATAGACACACTGTCTTTATTACCTAAATGACAATATTTATTTTAAAATGTGGTTATAAGATAAATAATGGCTGAAAGGAAAAAGTACCCAGGGCCTCGAAAGTGCTCATTTTACAGTGAACAGCCTATATCAAGCTGATTTTGGAGCTAAAAAATTATTTCGTGCAGATATGTCGATTTAATTAATAAAAGCCAAGTATCAATTCCGTTACTTTCATTTCATTCCCATATACTAAAGAACCAACGCAGACGCATTTACGCAAAACATACGGATATGTCCTCATCACAGCCAGACTCCTACTTTTTTTTTTGCTAACGAAATGGTTACGTGATATATTTTGTCTGCAAAATCGATGACGTAAGTTTTTATAGTTTGTTTATTGCTTTTTGGTAACATCCAAGCTTACAAATTACGAAATATAAATGACCAAATCGTCACCGTGTTAATTTTGCCGGCTTTAAACGTTAAATACGCACACAAAAAAAAGTTACTGTAATAAACGAATGTGTTTATTACACCACATGACTATTTAATAAAGTAAGATATTGAAATATGAATGATATATGTATTTTTTCAGCATATAATTATTGTTTTATCAAAATTTTTATCTTTTTATTATTTTATTATGATGATAAATCCTTAACAAAGCTTTACATGTATGTTTATGAATATGTGTGTTTTATTTAAAAACTCACTGGTTTTTCGTTTTGAAATAATTTCACGGTTCTCTGCTATCAGCCAAGTCGTGGTGTAAAACAGAACACTGCGTGCTGAATGGCTCACTGTAACGGTGTTCCAATTAAAACGTTTTAAAAATTCCAAAAACAAATTCCAAAACTCGAAAACCATACTAATTGTAAAATGGCTTCCATCGGCCAAAATGTTATTACTAATTTTCTAGAACTAGACCCTTTTGTTACTTCAACTAACTCACACTTAAACTACAACGATAATTCTGGACTACAAAGTATTACGTGTACGAGTTGAGCATTTAAGCTTAATGGGTAAAAGTTAAAACAACATTTTTAATATTGGTAATATTCATTTGACTTAAATATCAATTTCCCGCCCATAATTTGAATGCTGCTACTTAAAATATTTTATGTAAGGTAAGTGCAAAATATTATATTAAGTTAGGAATATAATTCACACAACCAATTGTAAACTACAGTACATCTTATTATATAAATTCTTTAAGTAAAGACACGTCACGCTAATAATATTAATAGTTAAATTTTATATTTTGAACATAGCTTAATCATCGTGTTCACAATAGAATAAGTTGCCTATTGTTTTTACTACCACGTTATGGTATAACAGTAAACATAATTGTCTAAGTCCTATCCGAATAATGTTGTGTACCGGAATTCCCACAACTACTCGGAAAACAAAATTTCATAGTACAATCCCAAGAAATTAAAGCTGGTATAACAGCAATAAATGTCATTCAACACTACTTTAACTTCTTCAACCGCCACATGTCGATAATTAAGTCACCTAGTAAGGTGCCGCAGTAACACACTGGAATCAAATTCTAGAGGAACCATTTTTGATTCCCGGTTCGGCCATCCTAATTTCGGTTTTCCGTAGTCTCCGTAAATCACTCCAGGCGAATCCTGGGACTGTTTTTTACTGCAGGTCATGGCCGATACCTTCTCCGTTTCTGCTTGTCTGAGTAACTGGCCCAGTCTCTTCCAATGGCTGTCGATGAGACGTTAAGTCCTATCTCCCTACTTTTAATTATGTGTTTATACTTAATATTCTTACATCCTTCTCTGGTGCAGACAGGCGATGCTCTTAAGTCGAATTTGTTCACTCATACAATCACCTTTTCTTTTTTAAGTCGGCAGTAGTGTACAGTAAGTAAAGGTTAAATAAGAAAGTTTTTTTTTTCGTACCTCTCAGCGATATACTACAAAAGGGCTCAATTGCGCGAGCAAAATAAAACACGTATGTTTAATTGTTTGTTTTGCATTTCTAAAATATTTTCTGTGTGAATATACGGCATATTTACTATTGTTTTATCAAACGGCATACACATATTCCAATGAAAGTGTTTGTAACCAACATCAGTAAATCAGCCTAGAAGAAAAATTTAAAGAAGAAAATATTGTTTTAGTGATTACCTGCATAGTATCTCCATAGGTTGTAACAGTGTACTCCTTCACCACCGCCAAAGAGACGGCGTCACCCTAAGTTTAGTTTTAAAACGATTTTTTATTAAACGTCACTTAATTATTCAACTATCACCTTTGGTCTTCTGTAAACTGGCGTGAGCTATGGAAAAATGAGTAATTTTATTATCTCACCTCATCAAAAACATTTGTTGAGAAAATCATTGATTCCCGGTTCACTGTTCCAATGTGAAGGGGCGTTACAAAGAAGGTCGGTCCGACATATTAAAGCCAAATATTATTTTAAAGCCTAAAAGCCGGCCAACTGAAAGTGGAACCTCATTAAACGAGCGGCATCAACTGCCACTTCTCACAATAATGGGAACTTTACAGGTTCTCATACACACTTTCATTAAACTAATTATAGACAGTGCAGTGTGAAAACCTTGTGAACTCCACAAATCTGATAACACATCGAACTACATTCCCAGTTACATCTGGTTCTACTGCCTGTTGGCTGTTAGCTTCCTCAGATAACTACCCGGATGGCTACGAAAGGAAAATATAAAATAACTAGCTGTGCCCACGGCTCCGCTCGCGAGGACTACAGAATTATTGTAGATTTTTTTTAAAAATAAAGTCCATGCTTTTTATACTTTTTCCTGACAATTTCTGCCCTTGCTTTTCAATTTCAATGAGTGCAAGCTGAAAAACTTCTTCATTGAATGTTTCTCGCGTGGTTATAGTAACAATCTTATAGGGAGAATAAACGGCATTTTTTAGTAGACATACACTGATCATAATCACAGAACAGAGCACTAACGATGTCATTTTTTTGGTGCTAGAATCGCTCTTTTACTTTCTTTGTAGATCTGGGTAAACGCTAGCAATCAGTTCCGTATCACTCTGCACCAAATTACTAAAATCCTCCTTTAATGACACACAGCCCTCGGTATCTGTTTCTAACCGCCCATTTCCAATTTTTAATAGTGTATCAGCATAATGTCCTGTATCAACGTCATTGTGGAGGTGCACTCTAATACTTGTCGTCAAGCTGAATTTCTTGACATTTGCCCATATGCTTGACGACTTGAGACAGGCTTTGATTTCATCTGCAGGTGTGCCCCTCTGAATCACCGGTAGTGTTTGGCGGAAGTCACCAGCCACTAATACAACCATTCCTCCCATAATGTATGTGACACTAACAACTAACATTGACGCAGCATTATACCCCGAGCGCTATTTTTACTCAATTTTTTTTTACTGGTATGAATATGATATTTTTTTGGGACAGAAAGTAGCCTATGTCATTCCCGGTCCTCCAACTATCTCTGTACAATAAAACGTCCATCCGTTGCTCCGTTGTGACAAGAAAGGACAAACAAACACACTTTCGCATTTATAATATTTGTTAGGATGATCCTATTGTAAAACCTCAATTCAGCCCGTATGAACTTATCAGCAGGAAATCGAAATTCAGCATATTCCCTCACAATTTTAGGCCTAATGGCGAGAATATTAATTTTTTTGCGACAAATTTCATGTATGTATACTGAAAATATCGTATAAAAACTTTCCACGTTCAACGATATTTTANAATTTTTTTGCGACAAATTTCATGTATGTATACTGAAAATATCGTATAAAAACTTTCCACGTTCAACGATATTTTACATTGTTTGAGTTTGTTTTAACAGCAGGTGACCATAAACACATACTACCGTAATCAGGAAGCAGCCAATATTAAATAAATTATAAATTTTCTGCTTAAACGAAGTATATGCACGAAGTACTATAAGCACAGTTATCAATTATTGCCTTCTATTTATGGCGTAAATAAGATAATATTATTTATCATTACAGGACAATAATTGCGTACTATATTTCAATATAGAAAATGTGACTTTGCACGAAATGCATTAGCGATAATTTGCCTGGTTGTTAACCATTGTAATACACATTGCAGTTTAACATTTATAGCAAACCAAAGAAGACAAATGACCGTTGGCTTTACTTTGGCAAATAAAGCACGCGCAACAGTCACAGTGATTCGTCCTTCTTTTGCCAATCCACGAAGTTTCGGAGAGGCGCTCATAGTTCTCCATGATTCTCCGTACGTTACAAATTACGTGACATTCAAATACATTGTAAAGTTTGGAAATTATGTTTGAAAAACTAATTAGAAANTCCAAACTTTACAATGTATTTGAATGTCACGTAATTTGTAACGTACGGAGAATCATGGAGAACTATGAGCGCCTCTCCGAAACTTCGTGGATTGGCAAAAGAAGGACGAATCACTGTGACTGTTGCGCGTGCTTTATTTGCCAAAGTAAAGCCAACGGTCATTTGTCTTCTTTGGTTTGCTATAAATGTTAAACTGCAATGTGTATTACAATGGTTAATAACCAGGCAAATTATCGCTAATGCATTTCGTGCAAAGTTCTGCAAAAGCGCACTCCAAGTCCGAATCAGCGATAACAATCAGGTAAATAATATTCACTGAAAGTCATTTGATAAGCTACTGCCGACTGGCGAGTCAAGCAATGCAACGGAAACAATTGACTGATGGCACTGGAATTCTCGGTATTCAGTGAGAATCACAAATAAAACAGTGAAATTCAGAAATCATATTATGGCACTGTTACACTGGTGAACAAAAAAATAAATTTCTTTCTTTCACAATGATTTAATAAACATNAAACAGTGAAATTCAGAAATCATATTATGGCACTGTTACACTGGTGAACAAAAAAATAAATTTCTTTCTTTCACAATTATTTAATAAACATAATCTAACTATCTTTACCATGCTGAGTTCAAATATGTTCTCAGATTTTGTCCATCATGCAGGGTTTTTTGTGGAACGTTTTTAAAATTTTAAAAGAATTAGTACTTACAAAACACTAAACAATAAATATACGGCTAATTTACGCTTACCTAAAAAGTTTTATATGATGATTTTCGGCCATATTTTGCGTTCGGGATGTCTTTCTTCATTGTCCAGCAGTAATCTGCCATCATATTAGGACTCCATTTGCCTGAGTACCTCTTTTCCATAGCAGAAATCTGCTGATGAAAACGCTCACCATGTTCATCAGAGATAGCCCCAAGATTTTCAGGGAAGAAGTCTAGGTGAGAGTCCAAGAAGTGAATTTTCAAATACATGTTGCAGCCCATTCCTTTGTACGATGTCAGAAGATCACTCGCTATTTCACTATAGTTTTCTTCTTTATTATTGCCAAGAAATCCACAACATATATTTTTGAATGATTTCCACGCTTCTTTTTCCGGTGGATGTAACAATTCCTCAAAATGTTCATCATTCGATATTAGTGATCTTATTTGCGGCCCTACAAATATTCCTTCCTTCAATTTTGCATCGCTTATTTTAGGAAATATAGATTTCACACNTTCTTTATTATTGCCAAGAAATCCACAACATATATTTTTGAATGATTTCCACGCTGCTTTTTCCGGTGGATGTAACAATTCCACAAAATGTTCATCATTCGATATTAGTGATCGTATTTGCGGCCCTACAAATATTCCTTCCTTCAATTTTGCATCGCTTATTTTAGGAAATATAGATTTCACACACATAAATGCAGCAGAACTTTTATCCATTGCTTTTACAAAATTTTTTATAAGCTCCAGTTTTATTTGCAGGGGAGGGAAATACACCTTTTCGGGATCCACTAATGGGGTATTTGTTACATTTTTAAGCCCATGAATAAGAGAATCACGTTAATGACATTGTTTCTTCATGTAGTGAGAATTCCTAACTCTTCAATCCCATTCACACAAAAAAAAAAACAGCAGAATTTCGTGTATCCAAGTTGCAAACCTAACAATAAAGCTATGACCTTCAAATCACCACATATATTCCAGTTATATTTAGTATAGTTAATTTTTTCTAACATCAATTTCATATTTTCATATGTATCTTTCATATCACTGGCATGCACGACGGGTATTAATGGGAATTCATTCCCATTATGCAGTAGTACAGCCTTCAAACTAACTTTTGATGAGTCTATGAACAATCGCCACTCATCTGGCTGGTGTTGATGTCCAAGAACCTCCATTAATTAACAACCATTATTACAAAAAATACATGGCCTTCTTTAGAGAAGTATTCACAGAAATAACTATCGCGACTACGATAAATGCATATCCGTGTATCTTTTGGAGTAGATTCAAACCTTTGAGCCTGGAACTTAAAAGCGCAGCCGACTGTTTAGACAAATATAAATCCCGTATAAGATCATTAAGATCTTCTTGAGTTAAAAGGTGAGGATCTGAGAGGTAACTCGTACCCTACGACCCACCCTGTATCTCATAGGGAGCGAGTAGCATCATAAAGAATTATGTTACGCTAAAATGACTGTCAAAAGAAAAATATGCCTGATGGAAGAAATCTGATTACATATTTGAATTCAGCATTAAAAACTGGACTAGGGTCGCTATTCAGTTTACTTGTGAAAAAAAATCATGTTGACCAGTTTTATCAGTCACACAATTTTCACTGATTTTCACTGATTTTCACTGATTTGGCTCAATTCTCACTGTTTCAGATTCAGTGTGTGGCCAGGAAACGTTTGAGATTACCAAACAAGCGTGCATATGGTGACTAGAGAAAATAGAGAATGGAGAGTGGAGAGATTTGGGCGGCTCTCAACATCGGAGTTTTGAGAGCTGATGATGGTGAAGCGAGGTGAGCATGGAGCAGCGCCAGAATGCAAGGGTGAGGGAAACGGAAGACCCCCGAGAAAACCCGCTGACCAGTGGCACAGTCCGGCAAGATTACCGCGTGCGAAAATTCAGGAATGACCCCGCCGGGAATCTTACCCGGTTCGCCTTCGTAGGAGGCAAGTACTCTAGCCACTGCGCTACCGCGGCTCCGAATAAATAAAGGGCCAAACGTTAAATAAATCCATTCACCAAAGTTTTNACTCTAGCCACTGCGCTACCGCGGCTCCGAATAAATAAAGGGCCAAACGTTAAATAAATCCATTCACCAAAGTTTTCTGCACGGCAAAGAAAACCATTTCTTTGAGGCTGTTTTGTTTACAGTAACACAATCAATGTAAGAAAAACATTAGTTCGCTGATAATAAATCTATTCTTTAAAATTTTTTGTTTACTGGAAATATTGCGTTCCTTTACGTACAGTAAGCTGACCTCCCGTGGCTCAGTCGGTTGCTGCGCCGCCACGCTGGTCTGAGGTACGTGAGATTCTGGGTTCGATTCACAGGTAAGGCATGGGTGTTAATTTAAGTTAGGTTGTAAGTTGGTCCGTAAGCCATCTCCTGATAAGCTTTCCGGCATAACACCGGTAGACGTTAATATAAACTTTACAATCAAGTCTATAGATAGGAAATAAATGCGTTTTCAGCTACTTTTGCTAACAGTACAGAAAAGTTACTTTGTAACGGTTTGGCGATATTCAAGGTTTTTGTCGCACATTGTATTTTTCATTACGAAACTGTTGTCCCGACGCCAACATTCATGAACCAATATATTCTGCAGCTAGTGAACTGCAACTGAGCAAGATCATTGCACTCGCAGACTTTTAATGCAATTAAGAAGTGCAGTGATTCTCCAGATCACTAACCTGAATTCTTTATGGTTGCAATATCTCTTGTCGATTTAAACTCTCGAAAAGAATCACGCTGTCATCCCTAAGATATAGAATATTCGCTGTTTCTTCACACTTTTTGAATCAAACGTTTTAAGAATCACCCCATGTACGATGTGCTCAGTTGTATCCTAAATACGCCCTTTACCACAAGCGATTTATACTAGCGTTTACCAAAAAAATACCTTTTTTGTTATTAAATTGAACTTCTAATTATATTTCCTTTATAAAATAATTATTTAATTTACATCTGAAATGAATAAAAACAGGGAGAAAATAGGTGTATTGGTAACGCCCAGTAAGAAATAGTTTTTATGCAAAACATAAGTACACTGAGAGTAAATGAATGTGGTGCGCTGTCCCATTTGTGTAGTTTTCTAGACTCGGCTTAGCTTTGTTTGCATGAGGTGTAGGAATATTTAGAAAAGTTGGAAGAAACCATGTATGAACTAAATTTCCATCTTATAACAATAATAAAAAGGTCAATAAAATATAAATTTAGGATAATTAAAATAAATAAATAAGTTACATGTGACACAAAAAACCAAATCAATTCATCAAAAATAAATAAACGAAAACAATAAGATGGATAAACAAATAATAATATATAGGGTCTTCTCGTACCGTCTATTATATTCCCGGCGGGGTCGCTCCCACATTTTCGCATGTGGGAATCGTGCATAACGATGCCACTGGTCAGCAGGTTTTCTCGGAGATCTCCCATTTCCCCCACCACTTCATTCTGGCGCTGATCCATACTCACCTCGCTTCACTCTCAAGATCTCGATGTAAAGAACCGCCCAAATCTCTTTACTCTATTCTCTCCAATCTAAAATATTTGTACAGCAAAAATTTCAATTAACTGTTTCTTCATGTGTACTGTATTCCATATCCTCAGTCTTATGCTCCTCCTGCTACTCATCCTCTTTCTCTTCCCCGTCCCTTTCAGCTTTTTCGTATTCTTCACTTCTCAGCACAGATCTTGACATTTAAGGTTTCAGAAGATGTAATGTTTCTGTAGAAAACGACTTCGTCTTCCTTCTTGGTGTTTTTCTTGAGCAGATCAGGATGGGGTCTGAAGTTAGTACCATTCTATTCAACATATCTCTGTCACAATTTGTACGAGTTAATTACCCAGAATACATTTTTCTATACTGCCGGAATTGCACATTCCTTGTTCCAGCAGCCTCTTCTGAAACCCGGCAGTTATACAACAAGGCATTTGTAATTATAGTTACGTCGTGCATTAACAGCACTTTATGTATTGTCGGTGTCATATGGTACTATCGAAATAATTCTACACTCAGCTATGGCATTATTTTATAACCCTTCAAACTACTATGACATTTTTTTGAGCCCACTATAAACAGCTTATAATATCAGTTGAAATTCGTTTATAAAGATAATGTATATTCCATTTTTACGGGACGCATTGTCAGGATCTGCGAAAAATCGTATTGAGGCATTTCCATCATTCGTGTTGCCGAATCATTGATTAGTGTTTTTGCTTGAAAATAATTTTTTTTATATCCATAAAGCTTAAACCAGATACTTAAAATAGAGCACAGATTAATACATTATGTAACTTAATTCTTATGAAAATGTTTCGCCCATTCTTTAAATTTTATTTCTAGCCTCAGCTTATTGTAACACTTATTGTGAATGTAACTCGACCATCCACATTTGCAATTAAATTGATCACCTAGATGGGGCCATGGCAGGGGCACATAAGTAAGTGCAGGCACAGGACATGGTAGGATGTTTACAGGAAACATCGAAATATTGTACCACCCCAAGCATGTATTGTAGGGGACCAACACTTGCAGGAAGCACTTTGTACGGTGTTGGAACAACCCGTAGCACTGAGGCAGGTAGCGACACGGTTGGGCATAAAAGGCATTCAGTCGTCTTATGTTATTTTGAGGAAGATCCTGCCACAGCTGGTGCTCCTGTCCTGACCCTCCAAATCTGCCGTAGTTGCCGCTGCCCGAAGTTTCCGTCCAACTCGATTCCAAACGTTCCATATGGGCGAGATGTCTAGGGATCTTGTTGGCCAAGGAAACGTGTTGACTTTATGAAGCACGGATTAAAAAAAAAAAGTTTTTTTTTTAATAACTTGACACATTTTATTGCTACTATCATAATAGCAATTTTTTTAAGTATACACATTATGTAAGATTCTGATGCAATATTGCAGTACTGTAAGGGATCTCGGTGGCAGTGCAATTTTAATGCCAGTTTTCACCATCGNAAGATTCTGATGCAATATTGCAGTACTGTAAGGGATCTCGGTGGCAGTGCAATTTTAATGCCAGTTTTCACCATCGAGTTGGATATGAGTCGAGATCTTTCTCATGCAAGAAAATTTCTGGACGTTGCCTGTGATCTGTCCGTATTCTCAGAGTATTTTTGTTTTCCCATGATTATAATGTTTCAGTTACTGCTACGTTTCTAGATCTCGCTCTATTTAATGTTCTCCGGGATGGCGTTTACTTGTTACTCCCAACAAAAGAGTGTCTGCTATCAGCACANAAGATTCTGATGCAATATTGCAGTACTGTAAGGGATCTCGGTGGCAGTGCAATTTTAATGCCAGTTTTCACCATCGCGTTGGATATGAGTCGAGATCTTTCTCATGCAAGAAAATTTCTGGACGTTGCCTGTGATCTGTCCGTATTCTCAGAGTATTTTTGTTTTCCCATGATTATAATGTTTCAGTTACTGCTACGTTTCTAGGTCTCGCTCTATTTAATGTTCTCCGGGATGGCGTTTACTTGTTACTCCCAACAAAAGAGTGTCTGCTATCAGCACAGTCTACACCAACATAGAGTAAGATACACACCTTCGACATTTTTTCATACCAATATGTAAGTAAAGGTTTTGTTTGGTTTTTGTAATCTATTGGTTAGATTTAATACCTTCATGTCATTTGTAATATCGTTAGGACATTTTCAGAATGTACTTTAAGTATATTAGTATTAAAATAATGTATTTTGGCATTTATTTTCCATTTTATTAATAAAAAAGAAAGTTTTGTGTAGAGTGAAAACAAAATGTTGCTCACATAGTAGCTTGCTTTATTTGCGAGATGGTGGGATTTGTATGATATGTACTAATGCTTCAGTAAAATTTCACTAATTCTTCTAAGTACTGCGAAGGTCATATATCGAAAATCTGTCAAAGTCATTATACCAAGGTGAATTATAAAGTTTATCTGAATACACTCAATGGAATTCAAGCAGTTTATTTAATGATTACTGCAATTATAAATTTATAGAATTTTTCCTTCCTCCCTTTCCGATATAGTGCGGTTGATGACTCGTTAAAATATGTTTGCAGGATCGATTCACATCACTTTGAGATCCTTTTAGCTTGCGATTTAGTGTGTTTCTGTGATCTATCCTTTCTTTCTGCAGATTTTGTGAGCGTTCAACTTAGAATACCTCTCAAATGCTCTATTACTACAATGTTATGTGCTATTCAGCAATACCAACGTAGCTAAGAAAAGTGCGTCAGTTTGGTTTAACCTTAAGGTGTTTAGACTACTGGGCATTTGGCCTAACGTAGGTTTCGGCTACATATGTATAGATTGATATCTTATAATTGAACATAATATTGTTTATTTAGTTCTTTAGCTTAAAAGTGTAATTAATACCTATTATGTACATGCCCGTGTTTAATCTACAGTGGTTTAGCCATACCTACGTTTAGTCTAACAGTAGTTTGGGCAATTTAGGACATGTTGTTTCTATAGCACTTTTACGTGGCGTTGTATATATATGTTCTCAGCTTTAAATTGTTTGCAATTAATTTGACGTTATAGGTTGAGTAAACAATGATAAAAAAGTATAAGCTCAGTCTCGAAGCAAGAGTGTTGCGAATAAATATGAATTGTTCAAAAATGTATAAATCCAAAAGACAGTCATGGGCTAGTTTCTATATTAACATTCCAACTTTTATTTATATTATTTTGTATGTCATTATAGTAGTGTTTGTTAAATTTAAAGTAACTATAGGCAACGAATGAAGTTCAAGTAAATGTTCGTAACTTCTATTTTCTAGTCACTGAAGTAAATGTATAACGTCAAACTAAATTACAAAAACAAAATAACGGTTAATAGTAACTTGACCCACATTTTAATAACTTTTACCTTTCACCATGGCATTGCCTCTT
>NQII01001102.1:4900-36432 GCA_002778355.1 Clitarchus hookeri | reverse complement strand
GAAACTCATGTTTCGGTAACTTTGTAGTCGATAACAGCAAAATTTGACACACAAACAAACATATACCAACCAATTGTAATCAAGCATCAGACAATTACTTTCCTAATAGTAGTCATGTAAATGGTTGAGGTTAGCGTGTTACGTTCCTTAAACATTCAACCAATTAAAGGACAAATTTGTATCTGGAAGATACCTATTGAGGTTATTTAATAAACTTAACACGCAGCCTCTTTTGTGCCAACCTGAAAAATAAATTTCTGCAGGGTTTAGGTGTATCGGACTCCTGTTTAAAAAATGGTAGGCATACAAAATAGGAAATGGTTAAACTTATTTAATCAAACTTTGTACCCTGTCAGTATGCAGATGACGGGAAAAAAATCTATTTAACCTACTAATAAATGTTTCCATGCAAATATAACATTTCACAAACTGTCGAAACGTATTTCAGCAAATTAACATACGAACATTACTGTAACAGGGAGCTTTATGTAAATTGATGCAACAGAATTTGCTGCTAATTTTCTGAATATTGATAATTCGTTTCAGTGTGTAACATATTACATGTATGGAACAATTACAGTGGTGTGAATTTTAATTGGCCTGCTAATAGGTCTTATTGTGTTCAATATATAAACTAGTTGTTTGCTTCTATAGTTTAATTAGTAAACTTGAATAGAAAAATTAAACGAAAACTATTTAAAAAATTTCACCCTATTATGCGTAAAACTATTACTACGTTAGGGAACGTAAAATTTTCACAGAGCTTCCATATTCCAGGATTGAATTAAGTCAGTAAGTTATACCAGATGCATAGCATATGGAAATAAATCGATAACACCGCCGCTTTGTTACATATGGACATAAAATCTCAGATGATACTCTACCGATTACTATAAAATCCTGTGGGATATACCTTCTGCCTGGGCATATTTTAATCACACACGATTCATTTACAAACAATACATAACAACTCTAGCTCACACTGAACTTGGATCAACAAATCTGCATATTACTATCAGATATCCTTGTTAACAGCACAATGAAATTCGTGGTAGCTCTTGTCGTGATACGAGAGTATTGTCGTTTTTAAATAAAAGGATTGCCTATTACCCAAAGAGAAACTGTAATAATAAAATTGGGATCAACATTGTGTATTTTGCTAATGAAAAACGTTTTGTACATATAAACAACCGCAAAGTTAACTTGAACTTCACTGAGACGAAGGTTTTTTTACGGCAAACAAAATACGCAACAAAATACACTCTGTAATACACAAAACCTCTGTGTTTGGCCAAAAATATTATTCTGCCAACAAAATGTACAGATGAATAAACTCTATATACATACTTTTTTTTTTTTTTGCTTGGCCAATGACCTGTGTGCCTTCGTTCAAAAATACAGCTTGAGAGTTTGCTTCTAATTTTTGTGACAACTAGGCTAGTAACAGTGTTTATAAGTGAATTTATGTTTGCTTAATAATGGTACATAATTACTACATAAAAAAAATTCAACACAAAACTAAAAAGCAAAGCTGCGAAACTTGAAATATTATTTTACTCAAGTTGTCTAGTATTTAAATATTACCTGTTTTTTTTTAAATCCATATTTACCCAGTTGTCACATTGACTGAGGTGGTTAGAGCGCAATGCCTGTGAATTAATCATCTAGGTTAGAATATCGATCGGGATTAAATTTTTTTGTAATAACCGAAATTGTGTTATTTAAGTAGAGCCAAACATATATTTAGTTGCTCCAAACAAATCTTACAGTTTGGTGCAACCAAATAAGAACAACATAATAACTTAGTTTAAACATAATAATTTAGTTTTAACAACGAAATAATAAATTTTCCCCATAGAAATAAAAAAATTCGGTAATGCCAATCATTGTTTTATTTAAAAAAAAACATTTTCTCAGTGTTCAAATTGTGTAAATAAAATTGGTTGTAAACGTTATTACGATATTACAAAAAATTAAGTATTTATTGTGTTTAAAGACGTAATTTTTTTTATTATCTTTCTGTTTACTACCACGTCAAAAATTTAAACCTATCTAAAAATATAATTTAAATTTTTAACTTTAATTAAGTAAAACTGAAACCCGCTTCTAGGCTCCAAGGAAATAAAATACCTACTATTTATGACGCCTTATACTAAACGAAATAACTACAATTGATAAAGTAGATTATTAACATTAATTTTTATTTCTTTTGATAAATTTATTCTCTTTAGACAATGCGCTTTGTCATATTTGTGTGCATTTTCTCGAAACATTGGGGGAAACCGGCAATAGTAGTCGATAGTGTTAAGACTACCACAATACCTATGAGATCATGTAAACACACTCGCGTAGTTACATTACGGATTCATATTATATTCAGTAACATCAACCGAAAAGTTCTAATTCGGCGAGAAAAGTAAATATAAGTAAATCTAATAGGCCAGGAAACATAACTATATAACTAAAAATATTCGTGGGTAAATGTATGAGATTGAAATGGCTATGAATTACCAACAATTGCAAGATGTACAGAGGCGTGTTTAATAAAGAGCTGAAATTCGCATCATATTCAAGCATTGATAGTGTGTATAAGTGGTGACAACAGCTCAGATTTTAAAATTTTGTATTAAAAAGCACTATGATCAAGGAGAATATATAGTTTTCTTTACCGTGTCTACGGGCAGTTAATACTATGCCTGCGATATCCCAATCCAGCCTCCTCATAATGAAACAGAATAACAACCGGACCCTTTCTTAACACAAAAATGCAGCTCTTACTGTGTTCTTCATATTGGCGAAAGCGAAGTGGAGGAAGGGTGGAAAGATGTTGCAGTCGAGAGGAACTGCTGGAAACTGTGAACAAATGAGATATTCGCCGTTGTTTTATACTCCACCCCTGGCTGCTGGCAGGTGGTGCGGAGCCAAGTTAACGAGTGTCCGGCCAAGACACGGTGTGCGAGTCGCATGGGTTTTCACTAATTAGCAGAAGCTGGAGCGGTCGGACGAACTGCAGGATATCAGATCACTCCTGCAGTTTGAATATTTCTCCGGTCGCATTCATGCATCGCCAACAAAAAAAATACAGGTGCAGTTTTCATTGTGATGTTATAGAAAGATATTTTACTTAAGTCTCCGATTACACTTTCTTCGAAAACTAAGTACCATGACTGATATACCACCCACAGTTGCAGCAAATAGTGTTATTTGTACTGGATGGGTATCAACTAACGTACATTCAGCATTCTAGTACGATGTTCCAGAGCCAATAAATAACACTGGAAGTGTGCGTAGCTACAACACTTTAATTTCTTTAACTTCATGTACGAAGGCGATCCTAGAACTTCGGGGCTTTTCGCAAAGTGGATTTATTCCAGTCGGAGTATGATTTCTACTCAATATACTAACTTTGTGGACAACCTTAAACTGATAGTTTAAAATTGATTACATGTTTTGAATAAAATAGAAAACTTAAATAGGATTTTAGTAAGGGTAGCACTTCCATAGGACTACATACATTACATACATATAGCTATTAAGGGGCTTGCCTACCCGGTGGTTGAAATGTGTCACAGAGTGTTTTAATTACACGTGTTCCCGCAAAACTATTAAACGTGCGTCTAATGTGTTCACATACGTAAGGAGTACGCACTTCATACGAGGCTTTCAAGAAAACGTTAACGTTAGTAGCACCCTTACAAAGCATTCCAACGTAGCTAAAAACGGCTTAAGCAAAGAACTGAGACTCGAAATATGTGCTGCAGATATGCACAAGAATATTCAATGGTCTTTCTCTGAATCTTGCTGCAGACGTTCCACCAATAAAACGATAGGGTCGCTGGTTAACTTCCCGTGCGTACACGCAGCACGATGAGAACACTGTACGCCGGTTCAAAGCCTTGCGCGTAGCGACGACGGCGCACTTGATGCGCGTTGTAGTTTCGCCCTTATCGCTCCCGCGCTGATCTGCTTCAAACACGGGACATAGCTCCAGGTAGGCGGGCACCATAATATGCGTATTTAATGAATGTACCATCACTATACTACAATAAGGATAAAAATTCAATAACAAATATTCACTCCCATTGCAGAAGGCAAAGATCGAACTCACTACTTTACGAATACCAAGAACAGATGGTACCATGTAAATTACACTTTTGGTTATTTCATAAAGTTGTAAAGTAAAGAAAGAAGGAACTTAAGCGGGATTGGAGAAAACGTACTTCGTGTGTTCCCATTTTATTACATTACTCCAAGAGTGTCAAAACTTGAGAGAACCTGTTGTATTACCTGAAATAGTCTTCTAAAGTAATATTTATGGAATCGAATTAGTTTTTTAAAGGTGCGAGATAAAATTGTTTGCAGTTAATCAGACCCAAACTATTCTAAAAATGATGGGCTTTACACTAAATCAGAGAACGTTTTGTTAATTCTGATTGAAATCTACCAGCGCTCTGCTCTTATAACACCATCGTTGACAACTGAAATCTAAATTATAAAATTGTATTTTAATACCGACGTTGAAATAAAATGAACTAATGTCATTACATATTACTTGTCACTCATGGAACGTTTTGGAAGCAAGGGATTAATTGACAAATAATTACTAACTTTAACAATAAATAATTAAATTTATTTTATGTTCTAGGAAGAATGCCCCAGAAAAAGACCTTCCATAAATTTATTTTCTTTCTAACCCTCAAAGTATAGTAATTTTTTTCAAAGATACTGTATACTCCTACTTACTCTCTTGTTAGATATTTGTTTACGCATAAAGATATATACATTCTCATAAAATAATAATTATTTCTTTACAACTTATTTTAAAAATACTTCATTTAGCCTTTAATATATTTCCCAACTTTGTATCGTTAGGATCGATGGACTAACTTAAATGATTAGTTAATCTAAACTTACATTTAATAGTGATACACATGTATAAGAGTTATCTGATATTTTCAAACTCAAATGCACACTGTCCGAAAATAATATTTTTTTATCCTACCCTTTCTGTAATAAAAAAAAATGGTGTACTAGGTTTTGATTCGATGTTCGTTGGTATCTTAAGCTTGATTCTTAAGTACTCAGGGACATGTTGCAATAGAGTCATATATTTACCTTTTTAAAGGATGGTTATCCACAGCATGCACTTCTTTATAAGCTGTGCTATAGAGAATGAAAGTGTTTTCTTTCGCATGAAAATGTTTAATTTCAAATAACTATAAGTATTTTATTTCTTACAGTATCTACATCTTTTGTTAAAATGAGAGATTCGATTAGTTCACCGTGCTGTATTAAACTATATACCAGTTTAACAGTTATAGTTTTTAATGTTTTTGAGTAACGTATATTGATTAGCGAAGTACGTGTATATTTCGTGAGAATAACTAGTATTTTATAGTTCAAATATAAAAAAAATTATACTTATTCAATGAAAATTGTTCGTGGAAACTTTTGCTAAATGGAGGTAGATGTTAACAAATGTGTATACTATTTTTTTTTTAAATTAATTCCAATTGTTTTTTTTAATAACAAAAAATTCAATTAATTTTTAAGAAAAAAAATACAAAATTAGTTACATATTTGTATACATATTTATACATACACTACTACAATGGAATTACCACATAGTTCACCATCGTCGCCCTGTTCACCTGCGTTTATAACATCCTCGGCCGTGTGTGAAAAGAGACTAACCATGACATTTTAAGAGAAATTCAGGGAATTTTTAAGAAAAAAAGGGAAATTTTGCGGAAAAACAACTTATTTCGAGAGAAAAGCGGGAAATGGTTTTTTTTTTTTGGGAAATTCGGGAAATTTTTTGAGAAAACGGGAAATTTCGAGGGAAACAGACATTTTGATGTTGTTTTCCTAGCGCTACACACCTAGCGCTAGAGCGGTAAACATCTGTGAATTATGCGGCATGCTGTGTCATGCTATCAGTTATAACCTCCGACGCTAATGGCTTTACAGGTATACTACCATTCTCTGAGAATGCACACACACACAGAGGGGCTATCTTTACTGTTACGAAATTTTTTTACAATCGGCAGCTAACTGTTTTTTACCCACACTATCGACTAAAGCGTACTTGTATCGTACTCCATCATGTAATGTCTTTACAAAGATTTATCATTACAGTAGTGTTCTGTTTATTGTAGCGCTTTTAATATATTAGCACATTTTAGTTTGGGCTGTGTGTGATTGTTATCCAACAGACATAAGAACACTTTGAATTTCACGAAATAAAAATATATAACAACATATATTTTACATTAATTTTTGCAGCATTCTTTTAGTCTTGAGCCAGGTTTTTCTTGCGATTGACAGCGGCAGACCTCTTGTGTTTGACACTGGCCGGCAACTGGGCGTCCTCCTTAGTATTCTCAATCACAGCAGGAGAGTTGGCAGGTTCAGCCAAAGGTTCTTGCGGAAGGTAAACTCTTATCGCATCTTGCAATAAATCGTGAGTTATAACTTAATCCAGCCCACATGGCAGGGGAGTGTCTGTTCGCATATATAGTTAACGATTGATCTTCCTAGAATATTGCATTCGGCCATCTGCTGACATTGCTCGTACATCGACGTTGGTTTCTGCACAAGCAACCAATGTGTCATACCGTTGCACTGTTCGCTGTACGTTCTTCACTCGGCCCTGCCATCACATACATGGGTTATACAGTTGTTGCCAGGCGTTACACTGCTGTAGACTGTCTCTGCCGAAATGGTACGTTCAACTTGACCTTACTGGTGTCGAATGGCAGGGTAGACACAGCTTATATAGCAGCCATACGACGACATGATGTCAGTGGTTCTTTAACAATAATAATAGTCGTATACGGACATAAATGCCGCACATTATCTTGCAACATGTAGTCATTAGCTCTGAGTTCATCAATAATCATATTTATATCTTCGCTGACAAAACTATATCCACTTCTCTGTAATGTAACCTTCACACGTAGTCTATCAGCCAGGTCGTTGAGGTCTTCAGAAAAAAGTAGCTATACTTCATGACGACTCTCTTCGCAAAAGGTTCACAACACATGTTTGCATCAATGTTCTTCGGTGATGGGAAGTTTGGAGATACCTCTGGGCCAGAGTACTTGGTTCGAATCTTGGTTTATTCTGTCTCCACTTCACGTATACATCTTCTTCATCATCATCATCATCATCACGTTTACGCTTTTGTTTTGCAGATCCAGTTACTTCATCATCGTCAGTAGAATATGTATATTTCGCATCATCATCATAATCATCACATCATCATCATCATCGTCCTCTGACTTGACGGTCACACTTTCGTGCTGGGTAGTTGTAACATTCCCGTTTTTCATCTTAAGCCTTAGCAATATGCGGACTCCTCTTTTCTGTAGACTCCTCTTTTCTGTAGACTCCTCTTTTCTGTAGACTCCTCCCCTCTGCGGGACACCTCTTTTCTTCAGACTCCTCCCTTCTGCGTACACTACTACGTTCACGCAGTAGTGTTACTGTACACAATAGCATAGCAACTATGTGCATTTCTGCGGTTACTCTAATTTATACCCTCATTCTGCAGGTCGAATACGAAGTTTGGTAGTTCGTGAAGGATATTCTAGATTGCATGCCTCAATCTACATACATCAATATGTCATGTGGTCTCAGTAAATTTGTTCTCAACTTTAGCTGACTTATCGTATATATTTTCCAACTGGAATCCTTTCCCATATATTATTTTTCCTCGTGACAAATTTTCTGTATACTAGCTTCAATGCTATCTTCAATTTTGTGCGTGTTATACAGAAATACATTCGAGGTCTTGAAGGCCCTCTCGCTATATTCATCTTCGTGTGGTTCTGGTTTGGTATATTTATAGTCGAACTATATATTATGTTATATCGCACCTTCTTTTTCCATCTCGCATGGATGTAAGTTGATCTACAATATTCTGTTTCATATGCTTAAGATATGTACAAATATCGTCCACCATGTCTGATGAATATGACGCAACATACATCTTCATAAGACCTCGGAATGCAGTTTCTTTCAGTATGAACCCATTCTCATTTGGTAAGTTTGCAACAGGTGCAGGTGTAGGTGCTTTATATGTACACGTTTTGACATGTTTGTAATACGACTCACGGCATAGTTTTACCTGATAGTGGTGTATTTTGAATCGCATGCTGTCTGGAACACCTGTTACATCATAACATTTGAATTCATGACCACACTTATAGCAACAAGTAATATAGTGAACCCATTGTGTCTTCTTCAAACACTTTCCAGATTTCTCATGTTGGTGAGAACTGCGACTTTCACTAAAGGCCTTGGCGAAGTAGTAACATGAATATCTCGATGTCCGTGGTGAACTGTTTATGTCCAGGTCTGATGTTGGCGGGGGTGACAGCGCGCCGGTATCCAATGCTGCAGCAGGTGTCTGTCCTTCACATGTTTTTTCAGATGTATGCAATACGCTACGTCTCGTAGGTGGCATAGGAGAGAGTCACTCACACGTTGCGAGATGTCTTTTTAAGTAATCGCATCGTCCAACTTTAGACGTTCACTGTTCACATGTTAAGCTAGATTGCTCATGTTCATAGAACAAGCAGTTTCATGTTGGCGGTCATTACGGCTCTTAGTAAATGGATTCTTGCAGAAACAGCACAAAAGACTTTCTGGTGTATTTTCCATCTTCGCTTGAGACGATGTATACTCTTCGAAATTCGAATAACAACTTAGGCGATTCCACCAATTTAACATATATATGTTCAAATCTTCATATTTCGCCAGTGGGATTTAAGTTTTTTTTTTATGTGCTCTGTAAACATGTATTCAGCTAATGCCTCTCCACCGTTACACAATGTTTTACATCTCTCATGTCGACGTGCGTTGCTACTTGTACTAAAGAGTTTACCCCATTTGCGACAATGTTACCTATGCCTTGGTGAAGGATTGTGTTCATTGTTCACATGAAGGTCAGAAGTTGGTGATGAAGGTGTATCAATACTTTGTACAGCAGACATCTGATCGTCACAATTGTGTAACGTTGACAATGCACTGTGTTGCTTAGCATGTAGAGAAACCAGATCTTTGCACTTTTTCATATGTATGTTTAAACTGTCTATCCGAGTGAGTATACCTTGGCATATATGACAACGATAGCCTGTGTGACATGGAATCAGCTTGCATTTATGATTTATATGCCTCTTCGTATTGCAGGCAAATGCAAATGTACTGTTACAGTAAAGGTATGGTTTTTAGGGTTTAAATCGCCCTTTATGTTAGGCGATGTGCATCGTTGAAGAGTTCAGTGTAGTCCTTTTATATTAAAATACATGTGTCGTTGAAGTGTATGGTAGCATCCTTTATGTTGGCCACGCGCTTTTCGTCACAGTGTTCAGTGTCATCCTTTATTTTAAGGTGCAGGTGTCGTTGAAGTGTTTGGCACCATCCTTTACATTAAAATGTCCGCATCATTGAAGTGTGCGGTAGAGCTCTTTATGTTATGGCGCGCATGCTTCGTCGCAGTGTTCGATGTTGCTGTTTGTTAGGGTAGATGTGTTACTGCAGTGTTTGGTATCGCCGTTTATGTTAGGGTGCGGGAATCGTTGAAGTGTTTGGCGTAACCCTTTATGTTAGGGTGCGTGCGTCGTTGAAGTGTCTGGCGCCATCCTTTATATTAAAATTCATGCATCGTTGAAGTGTACGGTAGCGTCCTTGATGTTATGGTGCATGTGCTTCGTCGCAGTGTTCTACGATGCTCTTTGTTAGGGTGCATGCATCGCCGCAGTGTGTAGCATCGCCCTTTATGTTAGGGTGCGTACATCGTTTAAGTGTACGGTGCCACCCTTTATGTTAGGGTACGTACGTCGTTGAAGTGTTCGGTGTCATCCTTTCTATTAAAATGCATATGTTGTTGAAGTGTATGGTAGTACTCTTTATGATATGGCGCACGCGCTTCTTCGCAGTGTTCGATGTTGCTCTTTGTTAGGGTACATGTGCCTCTGCAGTGTTTGGCATTGCTTTTTATGTTAGGGTGAGTGCGTTGTTGAAGTGTTCCGCGTCGCCCTTTACATTAAAATGCTCGTGTTTTTGAAGGGTACCGGAGAGCTCTTGATGTTATACCGTGCACGCTAGGGTGCGTGCATCGTTGAAGTGTTCGGTGTCATCCTTTTTGTTAGTGTGCTTGCATTGTTTAAGTGTTCGGCATCACCCTTTATATATTAAAATGCACACACCATAGAATTGTACGGTGGTGTATATTATGCCTCGTGGGCTTCGTCGCAGTGTTTGCAGTCACTATTTATGTTATGGTGTGTGCATCATTGAAGTGTTCGGGACCATCCTTTACATTAAAATGCCCCACGTTGATGAAGTGTATGGTGGTGGCCTTTATGTTATACCACACGCGCTTCGCCACAGTGTTTGGCATCACTCTTTATGTTAGGGTGCGTGCGTCTGGCGTCGATGCCTATGCTATGAATTTGACGCCTACACCTTAAAAGGTTCGGGAATTTAAGCCAATTATGCTTATAAGTTCGTGTAGGGCTTAAATGGCCATTTGTTAATTTTCCTTGTCTGCATAGAACCCTATGATATGAATTTGTAGAGTACATCTTAAGTGGTTCGGGAATTATGGGCAACTATGCTTATAAGTTTGCATAGGGTTTAAATAACTATTTGTAAATTTTCCTTTTCTGCATCGATGCCTATGTTATGAATTTGACACCGACATCTTAAGGAGTTTGGGAATTACAGCCAACTATGCTTATAAGTTCACATTTGGGGTTTAATGACAATTTGTTAATTTTTCTTGTTGGTGTTGATAGCTTTGTTACGAATTTGACGATATCTTCGACAGGTCGGGAATTACGGCCAATTATGTTTACAAGTTCGGATAGGGCTTAAATGACTATTAATTAATTTTCCTTGTTGGCGTCGACACCTATATTATGAATTTGACGACTACATCTTAAACGGTTCGGGAATTACGGCCAACTATGCTTATAATCTTACAAAGGGCTTAAATGACTATTTATTAAATTTCCTTGTTGGCGTCGAAGCTTTTGATATGAAAATGATGCCTATATCTTAAATGGTTCGGGAATTATTCGCAACTACGCTTATAAGTTCGCATAGGCTATGAATGCAAGAGCATGCAGTATGGCAGTGGTAGATTATTAGAAGGCTCCTCAGCTCCTCATCTCCTCATTGCCCAAAAAGGAGTCAATTAGCCACATTGTGGAGTCATTGAAAAGAATTTAAAAAAATAATATTTTGAGGGAAATTAGGGAAATTATGAGGGAAGAAGGGACATTTTTAAGAAAAAAGTAGTATTTTGAGGGAAATATGTGCCATTCGAGGGAAAAGGAGAAAATTTCGAAAGAAAAACGGGAAAAAATTTCTGCAGAATGCAAGAGCAGGAGGTCCTCGGCGGATTTCTCCCTTCCTCCCTCTCCGAACCATCGTTTAAATGCTCTATTTCCTACTACTACCATATATTCATAAATGTTCAATGTGACCACCATGAGCGGCCCGAACGACATCTACACGATAATCAAACTCGTTCCACGCTCTTGTCAACATGTCCGGTATTGCGGTTTAGGTGGCGTTCGTAACTCTTGGTTTGAGATGGTGAGGAGGTAGCGAACTCGCATTCGACACATCAATGTGAAGGAGACGGTCTGATGCTCCCTTTATGATGCGCCACCCCATTGGCACCTAGCTGTTCGCGGATACCGAACGAGACGTTGCCGCAACGCTGGATTGGTCGAGGAATCAGCTGGTGAACAGGCTCTTGATCACTGGCCGCCAAGAATCTCGGATCTTACCCAGTGCGATTTTTATATAGGGGTACATAAAGGATCAAGTGTTTCGTCCACGATTACCGGCTAACATTGACGACCTCAAAAGTTTAATTATGGATGTCATCCAAACCGTAACATCGGCCATGTTGACAAGAGTGTGGAACTATAGTCGGTTCACGACGGGAAGAAACTTTTGAAAATCAACCGTTGAAAAAACACCCTAGCCGTTAGCTACATNTGGGCTTGAAAGTAGATTTTTAGCAGGGCTTCAAGAAAGTCTCTTCCAGTCGTGAACCGACTATAGGTTGATTATCGCGTAGATGTCGTTCGGGCCGCTCATGGTAGTCACATTAAACATTTATGAATGTATGGTAAACCAACTTTACGGTTCCACGTTTAATTGGATTTGTTAATCAAGGTTGAAGGTTGTTTGGTTATGATATTATTGACCTTCAAAGTTGAGGTGGGGTACTTTTTTATACTCATTTTGTACCTTGCGACTCCAATGTGCTTTAGGCTATTTACGGTAAATTAAGGACTTGTGTAAACTCTCTCATTTGGATATACTTCATTTTAGCCCTAAACGTTAACTTCCTAGTACTATGGAATTAATAGACACTGTGTTTATTACTTACATTACAATAAATATTTTAAAATGTGTTTACAAGGCGCTGCTCCATACCTACCTCGCTTCACTCTCAAGACCTCCATGTAAAAAACCTTCCAAATCTCTTCACTCTACTCTCTCCAATAATATTTGTACAGTTAAAATTGCAATTAACTGTTTCTTCATGTGTACTGTATTACAGATCCTCAACATTATGTTCCTCCAGATATTCTACCGCTTCCTTTTCCCCGTCCCTTTCTGATTTTCCTTATTCGGAGTCTCCTCACAGATCTCGACATTTAAGGTTGTAGAATATGTAAGGTTTCTGTAGAAAACGACATCGTCTTCCTTCTTGGTGTTTTTCTTGAGCATATCAGGATGGGGTCTGAAGTTAGTAGCATTATATTCAATATATCTCTGTTACAATGTGTACGAGTTAATTTTCCAGAAAACATTTTTCTATTATGCCGAAATTGTTCATTGCTTGTTTCAGCAGCCTCTTCTGAAACCTGGCAATTATACAAGGCATTTTTAATTATAGTTACCTCATGCTTTAACAGCCTTATATGTATTGTCAGTGTCATATGGTACTATCAAAATAATTCTACATCTCGCTACGCCTTTTTTCTAACCGTTAAAACTTGTATGAAATTTTTTTGTGCCCACTAGAAACAGCTTATAATATAAATTGAAATTTTTTAATAAAGATTATGTATAATCCATTTTTACGGGACGAATTGTCAGGATCTGCGAAAAATCGTCTTGAGGTATTTTCATCATTCATGTTGCCGAATCATTGTTTAGTGTTTTTGCTTGAAAATTATTTTTTATAACCATAAGGCTTAAACCAGACACTTAAAATTGAGCACAGATTAATACATTTTGTAACCTAATACTTATGATAATATTTAGTCCATTCATTTCATTTTTTTTTGCTAGCGTGATCTTATTGTAACACTTCTTCTGAATGTAACTGGACCATCCACATTTGCAATTAAATTTATCACTTAGATGGTGACATGGCAGGAGAACATAAGTGGGTGCAGGCACAGGACATGGTAGGATGTTTACAGAAAAAATCAAAATATTGTACCACCCCAAGCATATATTTTCGGGGACCAACACTTGCAGTAAGCATTCAGTATGGTGTTGGAACAACCCGTAGCACTGAGGCAGGTAGCGATACGGTCGGGCATAAAAGGCATTCAGTCGTCTTATGTTATTTTGAGGAAGATCCTGCCACAGCTGGTGCTCNTCCTGACCCTCCAAATCTGCCAGAGTTGCCACTGCCCGAAGTTTCCGTCCAACTCGATTCCAAATGTTCCTGATGGGCGAGATGTCTGGGGATCTTGTTGGCCAAGGAAACGTGTTGACTTTGCGAATGCAGGCCAGAGTATTGTCCTGCTAGAAAATGGGGTTATCCAGCTGCACCAGGAAGGGGAGCGCACGTAGTTACAGAATTTCCTGGACATATGAGTTCGGTCAATAACCAACCCTGGCTAGCGGCCATCGTATAAAATGGCACTCCACACCACGACACCTTTCGTTGGGGCGGTGTACTGCTCTCTTTCGAATAACTTGACACATTTTATTGCTACCATCACAAAAGTAGTTTTTTTAAATATACGAATTATGTACGATTCTGATGCAATATTACAGTGCTGTAAGGGATCTCGGAGGCAGTGCAATTTTAATGCCAGCCAGTTTTCACCAGTTGTCTACCCATGAAAGATTCCCATTGGATATGAGTCGAGATCTTTCGCATGCGAGAAACTTTCTGGACTTTGCCTGTGATGTGTCCATATTCTCTGAGTATTTTCGTTTTCCCACGACTATTGTTTCAGTTACTGCTACATTTCTATGTCTCGCTCTATTTAATGTTCTCCGGGATGGCGTTTACTTGTTACTCCCAACAAAGGAGCGTCTGCTATCAGCACAGTCTACACCAACATAGAGTAAGACACACACTTTTTATTTTTTTTTCATTCCAATATGTAAGTCAAGGTTTTGTTTGGTTTTGTGTTTTGTATTAAATTTAAAGGTTTTTTTATATTTGTATTATATTGGCTAGGTCTTATACCTTGATGTTATTTGTAATCTATGTTACGAAATTTTCAGATTGTACTTGAAATCTAATTAGTATTAAAATAACGTATTATGGCATTTATTTTCCATTTTATTAAAAAAAAAAAAGAATGATTTGTGTTGAATGAAAACAAAATGTTGCTCAGATAGTAAATTGCTTTATTTGCAAGATGGTGGGATTTTATGATATGTACTAATGATTCAGTAAAATTTCACTAATTCTTCTAAATTCTGCGAATGTCGTATATCAAAATTCTGTCGAATTCATTATACCAAGGTGAATAATAAGGTTTATCTGAATACACTCAATGGAATTTCAGTAGTTTATTTAATGATAACTGCAATTTCTAGAATATTTCCGATAGAGTGCGGTTGATGACTCGTCCACATATGATTGCGGGATCGATTCACAACGTTATGAAATCTTTTAGCTTGCGATTTAGCATGTTTCAGTGATCTGTCCTTTCTTTCAGCATATTTTGTAACCGTTCAACATTGAATACCTCTCAAATGTTCTATTACTACAATGCTATGTGTTTTCAGTAATATCAACGTAGCTAAGAAAAGTGCGTCAGACTTGTTTAACCTTAAGGCGTTTAACCTACCGGGCATTTGGCGTAACGGAGGTTTCGACTAAATGTGTTTTGACTGGTATCTTATAATTGAACGTAATTTTGTTTTTAATTTACTTAGCTTAAAAGTGTAACTAATACCTATTAAGTACATACCCATATTTAATATAGAGTGGTTTTGCCTGACCTACGTTTAGTCTAACAGTTGTTTAGGCAATTTAGGACATGTTGTTTCTATAGCACTTTTACGTCGCGTTGTATATGTGCTCAGCTTTAAATTGTTTGCAATTGATTTTACATGATATTTTGAGTAAACAATGATCAAAGAAGTGTTAGCTCAGTCACGAAGAGAGAATGTTGCGAATAAATATGAATTGTTAAAAAATGTATAAATCCATGAAAAATTCATGGACTAGTTTCTAATTTTAACATTCCAACTTTTATTTATATTATTTTATGTGTCGGTAAAGTAGTGTTGGTTAATTTTCAAGTCACTATAGGCAACGAATGAAGCCCAAGTAAATGTTCTTAAGTTCTATTTTCTAGTCGCTGAAAGAAATGGATAACGTCAAAGTAAATTACAACAAAATAACAGTCAATAGTAACTTGACCCGCATTTGAATATATTTTACCTCCGAACATGACATTGTCTCTTGATTGTTCATCTCGTTCTGCAATTTTTATGCATTCTGCAGTGTTAAAATTGTTTTATAAAAAAATTGTTTCAAACCAGGGTGAATTTAAACAAAAACAAATATTGTACCGTTTAATGAAACGTTCAATGACAAAATAATTATTCGTGCATGACGTGAGAAATATTTAATTTGATATTAAGTTACTCCCAGTTAATAGTGAAATTGAAACATTATTTCGAATAACATTTCATCAATTTAACGATAACTTAGTAGCTTATGTACAATAGCATTACTTTCTAAATAAAATAGCAAATTAGTTCCATTGATGTTTTTATTTATTCAGAATTTCACAAAGTTTAAAGACATATGTAAAAAGACTAGAATTTGCAGAAATCAGGAAATGGTGAAGCGTTTTCATCTTAATGGTGACCGATATATCCTCCTTTGAAGCCACCACTTCCGAAACTTTCGTGTCCGCCAAAACCGCTGGAACCTCCGTAGGATGAACTAATGCTGCTGAAGCTGCTGCCGAATCCCTCGTGGCCACTCAGGCTCCCAGAAGAAAATGAGCCATGGCCACCATATTCGCCTCCGAGTCCACCATATTCGCCTCCCAGTCCACCATGTTCGCTTCCCAGTCCACCATATTCGCCTCCCAGTCCTCCGTATCCCCCTCCGAGACCTCCTGCTGAGTGGCTCTCCACAACCACTGGAACTGTCTTCTCCACCAGGAAGGGCTGNGGTACTGGTACGGCGAATGGCTTGGCTACTGGCACGACTACAGGCTTGGGAATATGGACAGGGTACGGCTGTGGCACGGGTACTTTCACTGGTACCTTCACGGGGTAAGGAACAGGTTTCTCCACAGGGTAGGGTATTGGATTCTCCACGGGAACAGGCACCGGCTTGGGAACGTGGACGGGGTACGGCCTATCTACCGGGACATGTACGGGTACTTTGACTGGGTACGGCACGATATTCTCCACTGGGTAGGGTACTGGGTGTGGTACGGTGACTGGAACCTCCTTATGGATCGTAACGGACTTGACGTGGCCAGATCCCAGAGCATAGCCACCGCCGGCTCCACCCAGGCCAAGTACCCCGCCAATACCTCCCGATCCTCCGAAGCCATGGCCGATACCGCTGAAACCGGACAGCTCGTGTCCGCCGCCGAATCCACCGCCATAGCCAAGGCCAATGAGTCCCCGCTTGTCCTGTTTCTTGCCGTCTTTTTTAGCGTCCTCAGCGGAAGTGAAGGCAACGAGCGCCAAGATGACAACACATAACTGGAAAAAAAGACAAAAATAATGCGGCGAATTCAGGCTGTTTTCTCACTTGTTTAATTGCTACGACAGTGTCACTGAGAGTTAAAAGTTCTAGTACTTGAAAATCTGAACGGCTATGTAACGAGAAGCAGTGAAACTCATGTTTCGGTAACTTTGTAGTCGATAACAGCAAAATTTGACACACAAACAAACATATACCAACCAATTGTAATCAAGCATCAGACAATTACTTTCCTAATAGTAGTCATGTAAATGGTTGAGGTTAGCGTGTTACGTTCCTTNTTGTAATCAAGCATCAGACAATTACTTTCCTAATAGTAGTCATGTAAATGGTTGAGGTTAGCGTGTTACGTTCCTTTAACCATTCAACCAATTAAAGGGCAAATTTGTATCTGGAAGCTATCTATTGAGGTTATTTAATAAACTTAACACGCAGCATCTTTTGTGCCAACCTGAAAAATAAATTTCTGCAGGGTTTAGGTATATCGGACTCCTGTTTAAAAAATGGTGGGCATACAAAATAGGAAATGGTTAAACTTATTTAATCAAACTTTGTACCCTGTCAGTATGCAGATGACGGGAAAAAAATCTATTTAACCTACTAATAAATGTTTCCATGCAAATATAACATTTCACAAACTGTCGAAACGTATTTCAGCAAATTAACATACGAACATTACTGTAACAGGGAGCTTTATGTAAATTGATGCAACAGAATTTGCTGCTAATTTTCTGAATATTGATAATTCGTTACAGTGTGTAACATATTACATGTATGGAACAATTACAGTGGTGTGAATTTAAATTGGCCTGCTATCAGGTCTTATTGTGTTCAATATATAAACTATTTGTTTGCTTCTATAGTTTAATTAGTAAACTCGAATAGAGAAATTAAACGAAAACTATTTAAAAATTTCCACCCTATTATGCGTAAAACTACTACTACGTTAGGGAACGTAAAATTTTCACAGAGCTTCCATATTCCAGGATTGAATTAAGTCAGTAAATTATACCAGATGCATAGCATATGGAAATAAATCAATAACACCGCCGTTTTGTTACATATGGACATAAAATCTCAGATGATACTCTACCGATTACTATAAAATCCTGTGGGATATACCTTCTGCCTGGGCATATTTTAAACACACACGATCCATTTCCAAACAATACATAACAACTCTAGCTCACACAGAACTTGGATCAACAAATCTGCATATTACTATCAGATATCCTTGTTAACAGCACAATGAAATTCGTGGTAGCCCTTGTCGTGATACGAGAGTATTGTCGTTTTTAAATAAAAGGATTGCCTATTACCCAAAGAGAAACTGTAATAATAAAATTGGGATCAACATTGTGTCTTTTGCTAATGAAAAACCTTTTGTACATATAAACAACCGCAAAGTTAACTTGAACTTCACTGAGACGAAGGTTTTTTTACGGCAAACAAAATAGGCAACAAAATACACTCTGTAATACACAAAACCTCTGTGTTTGGCCAAAAATATTATTCTGCCAACAAAATGTACAGATGAATAAACTCTATATACATACTTTTTTTTTTTTTTGCTTGGCCAATGACCTGTGTGCCTTCGTTCAAAAATACAGCTTGAGAGTTTGCTTCTAATTTTTGTGACAACTAGGCTAGTAACAGACTTTCTAAGTGAATTTATTTATGCTTAATAAATGTACAAAATTACTACATAAAAAAAATTCAACACAAAACCGAAAAGCAAAGCTGCGAAACTTGAAATATTATTTTACTCAAGTTGTCTAGTATTTAAATATTACCTGTTTTTTTTTAAATCCATATTTACCCAGTTGTCACATTGACTGAGGTGGTTAGAGCGTAATGCCTGTGCATTAATCATCTAGGTTAGAATATCGATCGGGATAAAATTTTTTTGTAATAACCGAAATTGTGTTATTTAAGTAGAGACAAACATATATTTAGTTGCTCCAAACAAATCTTACAGTTTCGTGCAACCAAATAAGAACAACATAATTACTTAGTTTAAACATAATAATTTAGTTTCAACAACGAAATAATAAATTTTCCCTATACAAATAAAAAATTCGGTAATGCCAAACATTGTTTTATTTAAAAAAAAAACATTTTCTCAGTGTTCAAATTGTGTAAATAAAATTGGTTGTAAACATTATCACGATATTACAAAAAATTAAGTATTTATTGTGTTTAAAGACGTAATTTTTTTTATTATCTTTCTGTTTACTACCACGTCAAAAATTTAAACCTTTCTAAAAATATAATTTAAATTTTTAACTTTAATTAAGTAAAACTGAAACCCGCTTCTAGGCTCCATGGAAATAAAATACCTACTATTTATGACGCCTTATACTAAACGAAATAACTACAATTGATGAAGTAGATTATTAACATTAATTTTTATTTCTTTTGATAAATTTAGTCTCTTTAGACAATGCGCTTTGTCATATTTGTGTGCATTTTCTCGAAACATTGGGGGAAACCGGCAATAGTAGTCGATAGTGTTAAGACTACCACAATACCTATGAGATCATGTAAACACACGCGCGTAGTTACATTACGGATTCATATTATATTCAGTAACATCAACCGAAAAGTTCTGATTCGGCGAGAAAAGTAAATATAAGTAAATCTAATAGGCCAGGAAACATAACTATAGTAATAAAAAATATTCGTGGATAAATGTATGTGACTGAAATGGCTATGAATTACCAACAATTGTAAGATGTACAGAGCCGTGTTTAATAAAGAGCTGAAATTCGCATCATATTCAAGCATTGATAGTGTGTATAAGTGGTGACAACAGCTCAGANCGTGTTTAATAAAGAGCTGAAATTCGCATCATATTCAAGCATTGATAGTGTGTATAAGTGGTGACAACAGCTCAGATTCTAAAATTTTGTATTAAAAAGCACTATGATCAAGGAGAATATATAGTTTTCTTTACCGTGTCTACGGGCAGTTAATACTATGCCTGCGATATCCCAATCCAGCCTCCTCATAATGAAACAGAATAACAACCGNGATCCTCCGAAGCCATGGCCGATACCGCTGAAACCGGACAGCTCGTGTCCGCCGCCGAAACCACCGCCATAGCCAAGGCCAATGAGTCCCCGCTTGTCCTGTTTCTTGCCGTATTTTTTAGCGTCCTCAGCGGAAGTGACAGCAACGAGCGCCAAGATGACAACACATAACTGGAAAAAAGACAAAAATAATCAGGCGAATTCAGGCTGTTTTCTCACTTGTCCGATTGCTACGACAGTGTCACTGAGAGTTAACAGTTCTAGTACGTGAAAATCTAACGTATACGTAACGAGAAGCAGTGAAACTCATATTTAGTTAACTTCTTAGTCGATAACAGCAAAATTTGACACACGAACAAACCTATACCAACCAATTGTAATGAAGCATCAGAAAATTTCTTACCTAATAGTGGTCATGTAAATATTTAAGGTTAGCGTGTCGTACCCATTGAACTATTCAACCAATTTAAAAGGAAATTTTGTATCTGGAAGATTCCTATTACAGTAATTTAATAAACTTAACACGCTGTCTCTTTTGTGCAAACCTAAAACTTAATTTCTGCAGGGTTTAGGTATATCGGACTGCTTTAAAAAAATCGCAGCCATACAAAATTTTTATGTCAGAACGTCATTTGTACGAAACAATTAAACTTATTTAATCAAACTTTGTACCCTGTCAGTATGCAGATGATGAAAAAAAAAATCAATTAAACTTACTAATTAACGTTTCCGTGCAAATATAATATTTCAGAAACTGTCGAAACGTATTTCAGCAAATTAACATACGAACATTACTGTAACAGGGAGCTTTATGTAAATTGATGCAACTGAATTTGCTGCTACTTTTCTGAATATTGATAATTCGTTACAGTGTGTAACATATTACATGTATGGAACTAATAAAGTGGTTTAAATTTAAATTGTCATGCTATCAGCTCTTATTGTGTTCGTTAAATAAACTAGTTGTTTACTTCTATAGCGTGATTAGTGAACTGGAATAGAAAAATTAAACGAAAACTATTAAAAATTATGCATTATGCGTAAAAGTATTACTACGTAAGGGAATGCAAAATTTTCACAAAGCTTCCACATACCAAGATTGAATAAAATCAGTAAGTTATACCAGATGCATATAGATGGAAATTAACCAATAAGACCGCGGCTTCGTGACATACAGACATAAAATCTCAGGAGGTAATCTACCGATTACTATAAAATCCTTTGGGATATTCCCTTTCCCTGGGCATATTTTAAACACACACGATCCATTTCCAAACAATACATAACAACTCTATCTCGCACAGAACTTTGATCAACAAATCGGCATATTACTATGCGATATCCTTGTTAACAGCACAATGAAATTCGTGGTAGCTAGGTGTCGCATCACGAGAGTATTGTCGTTTTTAAATAAAAGGATTGCCTATGACCCAAAGAGAAACTATAATAATAACATTGGGATCAACATTGCGCCTTTTGCTAGTGGAAAACGTTTTGTACATATAAACAACAGCAAAGTTAACTTGAACTCATTGAGAAGAAGGTTTTTTTCCGGCAAACAAAATAGATGTTTGTATAGTGCCAATAGTATAAAACAAAATATTTTGTTGAGTAAAGAACACTTGAAAAGCAATTAAATACACTCTGTAATACACAAAACCTCTGTTTTTGGCGGAAAAAATTAGTCTGTCAACAAAATATATATTGTTAAATCTGCTCTATGTACATACACTTTTTTTTTGCTTGGCCAATCACTTTTTTGCACTACATAAAACTAATTCAATACAAAACTTAAAAGCTAAGCTGCGAAACCTGAAATATTTTTTTACTCACATAGTCTAGTATTTAAATTGTACCTGGTTTTTTAAAAATCCATATTTACCCAGTTTGCACATTGACTGGGGTAATAAGAGCGAACTGCCTGTGCATAAATCATACAGGTTAGAACATCGATCGGGATTTCAATTATTTGTAATAACCGAAATTGTGTTATGTAAGTAGAGCTAAACCATTATTTAATTGCTCCAACAAAATCTTACAGTTTGGTGGAACCAAATAAAAACAACACAATAATTTAGTTTTAACATAATTTAGTTTTAACAACGAAATAATGCATTTTCCCTATACAAACAAATAATTTGTTATGCCAAACATTGTTTTATTAAAAAAAAACATTTTCTCAGTGTTCAAATTGTGTTGATAATATTAGTTGAAAACTTTATCCCGATATTACCAAAAATTTAATATTTCTTGTGTTTAAAGACGTAATTTTTTAATTATATTTCTGTTCACTTCCACGTAAAAAATTTAGACCTATCTAAAAATATAATTTAAATTGTTAGTAATTTTTTTAATACCGAAACCCGCTTATAGGCTCCAAGAAAATAAAACACCAAATATTTATGTCGCTTTATACTAAATAAAATAAGTACAATTTATCAAGTGGATTATTTACATAAATTTTTATTTCTTTTCATAAATTTAGTTTCTTTAGACAATGGGCTTTGTCACATTTGTATGCATTTTCTCGAAACATTGGGGGAAACAGGCAATAGTAGTCGATAGTGTTAAGACTAGCACAATAACAGTGAGATCATGAAAACAAACGCGCGTAGTTACATTACGGATTCATATTATATTCAGTTACATCAACCGAAAAGTTATAATTCGGCGATAAAAGTAAATATAAGTAAAATTAATAAGCCAGGAATCATAACTATAGTTTCATTGAAATGGCTATGAAATACCAATAATTGCAAGGTGTACACGGGCGTGTTTAGTAAGGAGAAGAAATTTGCATCATATTCAAGCGTTGATAGTGTGTATAAGCGGTGAAAACCGCTCGGATTCTAAAATTTTGTATTACAAAGCAATATCATCAAGGAGCTAATATAATTTTCTTAACTGTGTCTACGGGCAGTTAATACTATGCCTGCGATATCCCAATCCAGCCTCCTCGTAATGAAACAGAATAACAACCGGACACTTTCTTAACACAAAAATGCAGCTCTTACCGTGTTCTTCATATTGGCGAAAGCGAAGTGGAGGAAGGGTGGAAAGATGTTGCAGTCGAGAGGAACTGCTGGAAACTGTGAACAAATGAGATATTCGCCGTTGTTTTATACTCCACCCCTGGCTGCTGGCAGGTGGTGCGGAGCCAAGTTAACGAGTGTCCGGCCAAGACACGGTGTGCGAGTCGCATGGGTTTTCACTAATTAGCAGAAGCTGGAGCGGTCGGACGAACTGCAGGATATCAAATCACTCCTGCAGTTTGAATATTTCACCGGTTGCATTCATGCATCGCCAACAAAAAAAAATGCAGGTGCAGTTTTCATTGTGATGTTATTGAAAGACATTTTACTTACGTCTCCGATTACACTTTCTTCGAAAACTAAGTACCATGACTGATATACGACCCACAGTAGCAGCAATTAGTGTTATTTGTACTGGATGGGTATCAGCTAACTTACATTCAGCATACAAGTACGATGTTTCAGAGCCAATAAATAACACTGGAAGTGTGCGTAGTTTCAACACGTTACTTTCTTTAACTTCATGTACGAAGGCGATCCTAGAGCTTTGGGGCTTTTCGCATTGTGGATTTATTCCATTCGGAGTATGATTTTCACTTAATATACTAACTTTGTGGACAACCTTAAACTGATGGTTTAAAATTGATTACATGTTTTGAATAAAATAGAAAACTTAAAAATAGCATTTTAGTGAGGGTAGCACTTCCGTTGGACTGCATACATTACATGCATATAGCTATTAAGGGGCTTGCCTACCCGGTGGTTGAAATGTGTCACAGAGTGTTTTAAATACACGTTTTCCCTCAAAACTATTAAACGTGCGTCTAATGTGTTCACATACGTAAGGAGTACGCACTTCATACGAGGCTTTCAAGAAAACATTAACGTTAGAAGCACCCGTTCAAAGCATTCCAACGTAGCTAAAAACGGCTTAAGCAAAGAACTGAGACTCGAAATATGTGCTACAGATATGCACAAGAATATTCAATGGTCTTTCTCTGAATCTTGCTGTAGACGTTCCACCAATAAAACGATAGGGTCGCTGGTTAACTTCCCGTGCGTACACGCAGCACGATGAGAACACTGCACGCCGGTTCAAAGCCTTGCGCGTAGCGACGACGGCGCACTTGATGCGCGTGGTAGTTTCGCCCTTATCGCTCCCACGCTTATCTGCCTCAATAACGGGAAATAGCTCCAGGTAGGCGGATTCATAATATGCTTTTTTAATAAATATACCATTACTACACCGCAATAAGGATAAAAATTCTATTAGAAATATTCACTCCCATTGCAGAAGACCGGGATCGAACTAACGACTTTACGAAAACGAAGAACAGATTGTACCATTCAAATTACACTTTCGATTTTTTCATAAACTTGTATGGTAAAGAAAGGAGTAACTTAAGCGGGATTGGAGAAAATGTACTTCGCGCGTTCCCATTTGATTACATTACTCCAAGAGTGTGAAAACTTGAGAGGACCTTTTATATTATCTGAAATGTTCTTCTAAAGTAATATTTATGGAATGAAATTAGTTTTTTAAAGATGTGAGATAAAATTGTGTGCAGTTAATCAGACCCAATACATTCTAAAAATGATGAGTTTTACACTAAATCAGAGAAAGTGTGTGTTATTTTGATTGAAATCTACCAGCGCTGTGCTCTTATAAACCCATTGTTGACAACTCAAATAAAAATTATAAAATTTTATTTTAACACCGACGTTGAAATAAATTTTACTAATGTCAGTACGAATTACTTGTCACTCATGGAACGTTTTGGAAGCAAGGGATTAATTGACAAATTACTTCTTACTTTAACAAGAAATAATTAAATTTCTTTTCCGTTCTAGGAAGAATGCGACAAAGTACCAAAGTATAATAATTTTTTTCAAATATTCTGAATACATCTACTTACTTTCTAGTTAGATATTTGTTTACGCATAGAGATATATACATTCTCATAAAATAATAATTATTTAATTACAACTTATTTCTAAAATACTTCATTTAGCCTTTCATAAATTTCCAACTTTGCATCGTCAGGCTCGATGGACTAACTTAAATTCTTAGTTAATCTAAACTTGCATTTAATAGTGATACACATGTATAAGAGTTATGTGGTTTTCTCAAACTCAAATGCACATTGTCCAAAAATAATGTTTTTGTGTCCTACCCTTTCTGTAATAAAAAAAAATTGCGGTACGAGGTTTTAGATTCGATGTTCGCTGGTAACTTAAGCAAGATTTTTAAGTACTCAGGGACATGTTATAATTGAGTCATCTAATTACCTTTTTAAAGAATGGTTTTCCACATCGTGCACTTCTTTATAATTTGTGCTATAGAGAATGAAAATGTTTTCTTTTGCATGGTAAGTGTTTAATTTCAAATAACTATAGGTATTTTATTTCGTAGAGTATTTAAATCTTTTGTTAAAATGAGAGTTTCGATTAGTCCACCGTGCTGTATGACACTATATACCCGTTTATCACTTATCATTTTTAATATTTTTGAGTGACGTATATTTATTAGCGAAGTACGTGGATATTTCGTTAGATAAACTGGTATTTTATAGTTCAACAATTAAGAATATTTTACTTATTCAATGAAAATTTTTTGTGGAAACCTTTGCTAAACGAAGGTAGATGTATACAAATATTAACAAATGCATTTCAAGTTTTCATATTATTGAAAGAGATGCGTGTGATAAGGAGTTTAGTATTGCAATTTACAAAAATAAATATCGTACACAAATTTGTATTACAATAAATTTAAAAAAGCCTATTTATTTTTTCATTGTTTCTACTTTTGGCGTGATGCCAGTATTTAAGTCAAAAATTTATTTTGCTCTATGCAAATATAATGCAAAAATACTGAAATGAAATTACAGCTCTACACAAATAATCAATACAAAACCAAAAAGTTATTTATTCTTTTTAGAGGATTTTACATATTTATAACAGTTCAAAGAACAATAGCACCATAAGGCACTTGATTAAAACTTTGTGGTATATTTAGTAAAAATAAATATTTTTTGATGAGTTGCATGTATTTAATAATATTATAATAGTTAATGAGTGAATATATTTAGGCCGCTCTTAACAGCGAGGTCTTAAGAGCCGTTGAGGGTGAAGTGAGATGAGTATAGAGTAGCGCCGGAATGAAAGGGTGGGGGAAATGGCAGATCCCCGAGAAAACTCGCCGACCAGTGGCATCGTCCGGCACGATTTCCATTTGCAAAAATCCGGATTGAACCGTCTGGGTATTGAAACCGGTTTGTGTTGGTGAGCGGCGAGCCGTCTATCCGCTCAGCCACCGTGGCCCCAACATTATAACAATTTAGCAATAAATGTATATAACGAAAAATGTGACCCGAAAAAAAATATTGCTTCACTAGAAAGACGAGGACCACGATAGCAACATACAGATTCCTGCTGAATAGGTACACAAGTGGCTGACCTTGAATTTTTTTTTTTAAATCGTGATAATATTGTATAGGTTTATCCTTAACTCACTCTGCAAATTTCGTGAAATTATTCGTAATGTAAAATGAGGTAGAAGACAGTATAGATCTTATAACCTAATGCCATCATTAAGGGAGAAACACAACTCTGAAGAACTGGGAATTAAAAGTACTTATTTGCAAAATGTCAGAAACTATGAGGTGAAACAACAGATTAGTGAGAAGTATTACCCTAATTAGTTATGTGCCAACTGTGAAAATTCGGCAGGTGACAAGAATCGATTAATATATATGGGTATAGTGATTTGTTTTTGTTAATAAAACGTCTTCCTTTAATTTCCTACCGTCAGGCGATGTTATTAACCAGAATTTTGTGGTTCGTAACTTTACGTTTTACTTCTAGCGGATGTTCTAGGTTAGGTCCAAGCATTTTGTTCCGTCATTATGGACCAGTGGGTCTCAAATAAGTGCAGACTAACTACCTTGGTGCATTATTTCCAACATAGCAATTTGCGAACTTGCCCCGTCGTTTGCACCTCGTATACCAATTCCTAAAATATCAGCTTTACTATTTTGACCACACAGAATATGTTTATGTAATTTATAAGTTTCTCTCCTGTTTAACCAAACTCGGGTTGGCTTCCTGAACATGGTTACAACCATACGCTGGTCACTGACCGACACAAGTAGTACAATAGAGCATCCTCTTCATGTATGTGACGTACATAAAATGTATCGCGTTTTGGACGCCCACGTAGGTAAAGTGTGGCTTTTAACTGTCTACTTGCAAAAAAATAAATACCTTTTCGTCAAAATTACTTTTAAAATTGTTTAGACGCTAGCTTTAAATAAGCAAGCATTATCATGGCTCAAATACTTATCCTGCAAGGATACTCTAGTCATAAACGGATGCATTAACTACGTCGAAATTTCACCGGTGTATTCAACACATATACCAGTTTAAAATTTGGCAGCGCAGTTCTCTTTCGAATCTGGTTTAGCTTGATTAGCCAGTCTGGATTAGCCAGACGATATCGGTAATGTGATAATTTTTCGGTCTCGGTGATTTCAGTATCTTCATAAGCCATAGGTGTAAATTTGACGTATATTCAATTATTCTGTTCAAGGAGCCATCCAGGTGTACCGCTTCGAGCATGTCTTATCGTGCATACACAAATGAATGTCAATATCTGCGGTCGTGACGAAAACGTGACACTTAAAAGAGTTTTAACGAGTACTAGAACTTTTGATAAACACTTACCGTCTCAGTTAACTGCGCGAATTTGATCATAACACGTTGGCAACTGCACAAGGCGATCGCCTCCAACAACACCCAACTGTATATAACATCACCACTCATTATTATATAAAATATTATAGAAATGTAATAAGATACCACATAGGCATAAGAAAGAAAAGAAAAAAAACAGAAGATATTTTTTTTAGGAAAAGCAGTTGTCGGTGATACATGGGAAACTGAGAGAAGTTGATTGTAACAACTGGTGGAGAATTGCCCCTCATCACATGTCATAATCATATGTTTATATCACATTCATACCTTGAGAAGTTTGAATATTGCAGTTGCACAAAAACAAGAATGTTTGCGCCGGGACGACCGTTCTTGGCGACACATTGCCAAGATATTTGGTTACAAATCGGTCAGTGGTCAAAAAGATGTTAGGTAGGATAAGAAATAATATAAATTTTTTTACTTGCGGTTGTGGAGAAGTCCTATGACCAAGTCTCAGTTTGAAATAGTGGTACACTGGGGAGAAATAAATTAAGGACAAAGCAGATAAATTAATATGGCAGAGGAATTAAAAGGCGAAACCAACCGAAAGATCAATCAGGAGATCGCCTAGGGTCAGGAACAGTAGGGAAGGTGGATATACACAGTATGACATACTGTGGGCGTGTGCGAATGGCAAAAGTCCATAAGCGTAGTGTGCGATGAGCATTCCAATATAAGCTATAGCAATGCATTTCGAATTGAACGACGTCGAGGTTGCAGGCTGATGTCTGACATGGCTAACAGACTGTCCCGTGGAAACCACCTGGATGACTTTACCAGAGGTCGTTTCAACGGGATGTTGGAAGAAGGTAGAAGTGTTGCTAGTGAGACCAAGGAGTTTTGTTCACACGCACCATCGTGCCACGTTCTTGGACGCCATTCCAAATGGCGGTAATAGCTGTACGAAGGTTTGATGATGGTCGTCCACGAGCAACCATGGCGACGGAGCACCTACAGGCGAGGAGCCAGCGGGTTAAATAACAAGAGATACGCAGAATCCGAAGTATCGTTTTAGCGTGGTCAGGAAACTGCACACAAGTGGTTTGTTTTCTCGGCGACCAGTACGGTGTGTACCGTTGACGCGTACCCATCAGAGACGGCATTTACGATGGACTGGGATCACAAGGACTCGCATCACAAGGACTGGAAATCTCATAAATGGGGTAAAGCCTATTTAGTTTCGTCAGAGAATGCGGACGTATTTACATCTGGAGAGACCGGAGAACAAGAAATAATCCCCCCCTCCCCTAACATCGTCAAAAGGCACCTGTTTGAAGGTGGCGGATTCTCATTTGGGGAAGCACAGTGTTTTGTGGCCGTACGGAGCTCTACATCTTACAAAGGGGTTCAGTCACTGGTGAATGCTACTGCACCAAACTGCTTCAACACGTGCGTCTTTCCCAGAGTGATATGGGCCCTGATATCCTCTTAATGGGCTACAACATACACTTCGTCGATCAGCGGATGTCACCGAGCTCTTTGAGAATGAAGATATAAGCTGCATGGTTTGGCCCGCATGGTCTCCAGATGTAAATACAGTGGAACACGTTTTGGACGTTGTCGGGAGGTGCCAGCCACCAACGACTCCACAGTTGCGATCTGCGCTACAACAGGAATGGGCCATGATGTCTTAAAGGGCCCATCGACAACCCCATACTGAGCATGAACAGACGGCGCACATCTTGTATTGTAGTCAGGGGTGATCATACACCTTACTTAGGACAGAATTTTGCTTCCCTGCCACCTGTCACATGGACATTTCTGTCTTTGGTCCTGCTGTGCTCGGGACACACTTTTGAATAAAGGTCCTTTGCATCATTTGGTTTCCTTCTTGGTCAGTGTTGTTTCACCTTTCCCATACTCTTACAACACGGAGAAGTTATGCCGTAGTCTGTAACTATTTGAAATACTGCAGTACGACATTGCATGTAGAAACCTGCCAGTCCTTAATATTTCCCGACATTTATATAAAAGAGTTGGTTTTTTTTTCAGTGGGTAATGACTGATTCATTTTTATTCAATTTTTTTAACTCACATGGTGAAATAAACATTTGAATTATTGTATTCAAGACTTCACTCCCACTGGCTAATGCCATCACCCCTCGTCTTTTCGCTGGCGCCACACACCTGTCGCTCAATGTCCCACCAGGATCCAGATTTCGCACTGTCTACTCGGAGGCCCACCGTGCTTATTTGACCCATTGGCCCGATACAGAACGTTCCCCGCACCTCGAGTCACGCCAAGGGAAGGCGAGGACGATGAACAGAACATTCTTGTAACGATAAGTTAATGCCGCTCTTAGATCAGGAGTGGTACGAGTCCTGACAGGCTTATCGCGGCCGCTCCTCCTTTGCAAATCTCTCGGGACACCAGTGATGTCCGTGATAGACCATTCTAAGTTCTTTTTTAAACTCTTCCATGCTGTGTCTTACTCATTTCCTCCTTTCTTCAAAAACCACAGCCGTTAATGGAACAAAATTATTTTTTAATCCGCTTGAGGTGAATGGGTTATTTCCTTCGTATTTTTCCCTCGCGTCGATAAATTTAATTACGCCACCTATTCAATCTCTTGTTTTGAACGTAGTATAAATAGGCAGTCTCGGCAAGCACGGACTATGCACAACTCTGTTCTGCACTGTGAGTGGTACTTGCCAATTAGTAGCAGAGATGACCTGTTAGCTCGACTTTGGCTGTTTCGTGGCCAGCTCGCTTGGAATTTCAGATAACAGAAAACATTTTTGTTGGACATTATTGTATGAATTTCTGAACAATGCAAAAACTTGAAATCAATTTCCGCCAAGATCACCTTTAAAAACTACATTATAAAATGTATAATTTTAGTCGTTGCCATGTTTCGGTTCCTTGCTTTGAACGCGCAGTACCCCATTATATATATATATATATATATATAAATATTTATATACACATATAAAGATAGACACATTTATACACACTTGGTTTTTCCCGCGGCTTTGTCCCCAAAGAATTAGTCGTGTTTTCGGTACAAAATGTTTTTAAATAGTAAGTATGTCTTTAAAATAGAATACATATTTTAAAACAGAAACTGGAATTAAATGCAAGTAACAAAAAATAAGAGAATTTGGGACAATTCAGTTTGGAATTGATGCTAGTAATCAGCCGTGTCAACATGTAAGTTAGGCTATTTACAATACTTATTTTTAAACAATGTTATTGGCATTTTAAAAGGTGGCACCAAAACAACCAGGTTGAGGGGTGAGCTTAAACTCAAGCATGCCACGTAAAACTGACCGTGGGAGAAATAGTCCTGCCTCAAGTCACCTCCTGCGAATTTGAGTGTTTGCTCCTGCGACCTATTTATCGTAATCGCGAAGCACAATTTGTGAAGAAACTGCAGCCTCTCGAATTATGGGTTATAACTTTCATAATGTAATTATTTATTACTTAAAAAACTTTTACAAAGATTTAATTAACTTAACTAATTAAGTATTGGTTTATTTATAAGGAACTGTTAACAATGTGTTTTATTATTTATTTTTATAATACTTTCACAAAGTTTAGGGTTAATAGGCCTATCTAATATATTTTCTCCATACAAACTTTGAGCCCCCATTTCACTCCTTTAGGGGTTAGATTTTGAAGAATCCTTCCCCAGTTGCTGCATAAATTAAATAATGAACGTTTACGCCAAATTTCATGTTTCTAAGACCCATAGTTAAAGCTGGGCGTTGATATGTCAAGTCAGTTTTACGTGTGTGTGCATATAT
>NQII01001101.1:984146-996327 GCA_002778355.1 Clitarchus hookeri | reverse complement strand
ACACACGACGCACTACACACGACGCACTACACACGACGCACTACACACGACGCACTACACACTACGACACACTACACACTACGACACACTACACACTACGACACACTAAAAACTACGACACACTACACACCAAACACTACTACACACTACGACGCACGACACACTACACACTACGACGCACTACACACTACTACACACGACACACTACTACACACTACGACACACGACACTCGCCTGCTCGTCTCTCCTCCAGCTACTGCTGTAGCGACACACTGAGAGGTGAAGCTGCCGTCCCTAAACGACACCCGATCTGTTCCGCTACCTTCTGCTATACCCGCGGGCACAACAGAAGGCATACACAAGTTACACGGCAGAAGAGAAGATAGAATGCATTAGTTCGTACCCACACGTAACCTAAAGTGATAACAGAATATTGTAAACGGCAGGCAAAACAACTCGCAAATGACAAAAATTCCGCAGTAATACGCAGGTGCTTTGTGGTACATCCAAAAAGTACGAAGATATTTCCCCCCTGAATACTGCATTTATTTAAGTTTCTGAGTACGAGTAGGTACTAGACTATTACCGTATGGGAAATGATGTTAGTAACGGCACTGCTTATGTATAAAAAAAACGTGGTACTGTATTCACATTTATTTACAACGGACATTTACGAGAGTAATTAAAGCATTATTAAATTATTAAAATTTATCTTTAACAATTATAATAACCAATCCTGTGCTTTCTGTAATTAAAAAAGTTTTTACGGCTAGTAGGCAAAAATATCACAATACCAAAAATAAAGGCTTTTGTGTGTGTGGCGTTTCAACGAACTACACCACAGCAGTAGGCTGGTCGCCATCTTAGTTTCAACTGTAAGTTCAGGAGGGAAAACGTAGCTTTGGTGTGACGCAGACTGTGTTTAAACTGTAGATCTTCATATGTCCTCTTTTGTAATACTTTACGAACGTGATTTAAAGTGCTTGGTCGTCGATTTTTAAACAGTGAATCTACACACCACACATTCTTTGCCTTTTTCAGTCCAACATATTTTTAAAATTATCCTAAAAACAAGACTGGAGCCAGACTGGATTGGCCCGATTTTAAATTTTCTTTCAAACTGCCCCCGTATCGTTCGGGGCGTGTTAGCGTGAGAGAGAAGGGGGGTGGTAAGGTCGACTGGCAGCAGCTAATCCATTACGACTTTCGCCTTTACGGTCGCCACGCTCCGTTCACGTGCAGCCGCGAAGAAAATGATTTCTGCCGTAGGTTTTCATACCGCTATCTCACATTTGTATGGTTTATTAACAAATATTACGGTGTATTAATAACTAGAGCCTCGCAGGGGCGGAGAGAGTGCATTAATGCTTGTTCCAAGAAATTGGTTTTCTTTGTGATTACTGCAGGGTTTTGTGTGGCAGTTATTAATGCGAGATCACATTTGATACCGTAAATTCTTGGTCTTGATCCCTTCCTTCACTAATTAGATTATCATAATTAGATATTAGTCGTGTATCGTAGGAGGAATAACGATTATAGTACTTACAGTTATCGTTGAGTTGTCTGTAATCCGACAAGTACACTGTAAAGAAGCCAGTGGTTAAATACGTCTGGTACAGCTGAGTGAATTAACATAGAATGATTAAATTTGAGAGGAATGAGTGATGGATTAATGACTACGTGGATTACTAACGAATTAATGAATATTATTGAATAAATTAATAAGGGAGTGGACGAATAAATGAGTGGAGCGATTTGGGCGGTTCTTAACATCGGTGTCTTGAAAGCCGACGAGGGTAAAGCGAGGTGAGTATGGAGCGGCGTCGGAATGCAAGTGCGAGAGATCCCAGAGCAGACCCGCCAACGAGCGACAATCGCCCGACGCGAATCCGGGAGCGATCCCCGCCGGGAATCGAACCCGGTACACCCAGGTGGGAGACGAGTGGTCAGATCACCGAGTAGTCTGACCACTGCACCACACCGTGGTCGAGAATAAATAAGGGAGTGGTCGGGTAAATTAAAAAAAAATCATGAAAACAACAAAATATTGAGTAGAAATATAAAGTAGTAGGTATAGTGTAATGCGGCGTGTGAGGAAGGCGGCTTGAGATCGCCGGTGGTCTCCACGGCGAGCGGGCGAGGGACTCCCGGGCGCACACGGCGGGCGCACAGGGGCATGACGGGCGTTGTGGGCGCACAGCCTTGACGCGGTCCGGGATTAGAAAGGAAGTCGGTCGCGCTCGTGAACTTTCCACCGACCGACCGGCGCGCCTTACAGCTGTCTGTNTCGACCAGACAAGACACGCCAGAAACATGCATGTAGCTGAAGACACGCCCACCTAAACGCATATTAGGTTTTTTTTTTTTTTTAATTCATTCTCGATTTAGCCAATTCCAGGAGCCACGGGAAGAATACTTGCAGTCCTTACGCAACTTAAAGACTTTTAACGTTTGACTTTACCATGCGACTTTCGTATATAACATTGCACCGCACTATTGAAATGACGGCTCTAGATATCGAATATTTTTTTTTTTACGTTGTCAGAAACGCGCTGTGTTCAAAACAAAAAACGGGGGGGAAATATGCCAATATTGTCTACAGCTATTTATTTAGACATCTTGCTTCTCGGGCTGCCTGTCGCGTCCTTTGCTGCGTTATTAAATCCAAGGCCGCCTGGTTTTGTTCTGGCGTGTTCGATTACGTCCCGTGGACAACGGATAGCTAGGAGCGAATGCTGTTTGTCGCCAATGCGTGGGAATGATCGTGTAGTCCGTTCACGGTTACTTCCAACTTGTATCAATCCCTGCTGAAGTTCTTCTCTCAGCATTCCTCCGCCTCTTGCGAACAAAGCTTAGCCAAGTCTAGAAAATTACACCCAAGGGAAAACGCACCGCATTCGTGCGCACTCAGTGTAATAATATTTTTAATAGGAACTATTTATTACTCTAGGTATTAACAACGCACATATTTTCGCCCAGTTTTCATTTATATCAATTATGAATTAAATATCTTAATTTACAGACAAAATATAAATAAAGGTTCAATTTAATAAAAAAAGGTATTTTTACGTTAACGCATGTATAAAAAGCTTGAGTTACACGAACATATTTAGGACACAACCAAGCACGTCATACACGGGCTGATTTTTCAAAGTTTTTATTCAAAACGTGCGAGGAAACCGCTAATAGACTATATATAGTACTGGTGTTAAAACGTAATCATTGTTGAAAGCCATCACAATTCGACCTGAAAGCTTCATTTTCACGTACCCTGGGTATCTTTATCTTAATTTTCATGGCAGGCCTCCAGGTTTTCCCTGATTCCACCGCCTTTGTGGTTAGCTTGGGTTCGCTGTCCCAAGTATTCGCAGATCACCAAACTCGTTCTTGGGTTATATATGTATTATTATTTTGAATTCTTAATTTTATAGGGCCATGGACATAGTTGTATGCAATCCATTTGGAGTGGAACTTCAAGGCATGGCATTGCCCTATATGGGATTTTTCGTTTCTTGCTGAAATAAGTTTCCGCGAAGAATATTTCTAAAAATGCTGCTATAGAAGTTTAGCTGTTTGTCTTACTTCTGGAGTACAGACATGAAATCCGNCGAAGAATATTTCTAAAAATGCTGCTATAGAAGTTTAGCTGTTTGTCTTACTTCTGGAGTACAGACATGAAATCCGAACTATCAACGTACAATTCCTCACAAATAGCAGAACATAAACTTTAAATGATCTACACGTTGCTGCCTTTTTACGACTACGAAATAATTAGTAGTAAAATTAAGTACGAAAAAAGTGTTCAACAACCTGTTAAACTAAAATTTTCCGTAGTCAAATTTTTAATAATTACTCGTGGGTGATCATATTTCGATAGTACAAATCAGCTGTGCGTATGGCTCATAGTATTTAATTTGTTTTGGATCGATTAATTATCTCTCATATAATGTGAGGGGCCACGGTGGTGTAGTGGTAAGACTACTCGCCTCCCACCGAAGCGAACCGGGATTGATTCCCGGCGGGGGTCCCCCCGGATCTTTGCATGTGGGAATCGTGCCGGACGATGCCGCTGACCGGCGGGTTTTCTCGGTGGACATCCTGTTTCCCCCGTCCTTGCATTCCGGCGCTGTTCCATCCTCGCCTCCTTCAACCTCATCTGCTCTCCCAAATCTCTTCACTCACTCTTCTAATATGAATCATTTCACTGCTATTAAACGTTTATTTTCCTGTGAATTTACTCGGTTTTCCTCTTACTTTATATCCAATGTCCGCGAGGTGGCGGAGTGATAAACCGNTTTCCTCTTACTTTATATCCAATGTCCGCGAGGTGGCGGAGTGATAAACCGTTGCACTCGCATTCGGGAGGGCATGGGTTCGAATCCCTGTCCGGCCATCCTGATTTCAGCTTTCCATTGTTTCCCGAAATCGCTCCAGGTCCCTTACAGGCCATGGCCAATTCCTCCCTCGTTCCTTTCTCCGAGCAATTTGCTCCGTCTCTAATGACCTCGCTGTCGACGAGGCAAGTCTTGACAAACTATCTACCAAAAATCCGACGTTATGTATGTAAAGGCGTTGTTATTAATTTATGAAATAAAAATCCTGGTCAATGTCTGGTTTTATTTTGAGGCTTCTTTGTAACGTCTGGAAATCGCGAAAGTTTATTTTGTTCTTTCTTGTATTTCTTAGTGGGGCAGTCACATGCGCAAATTGCCCCGTTTGGAACTAGATTTACGTGACAACAAAACTGATATCTTTTAAAAAAGGAGCTATTTTTTAGGCGGTGTTGTAAACTGTTATTCACAATATAAAGTTCCAAAACAATATAAATACATATAAATATAACAAACATTACAATAATTTAGTTTACTAAAACACTTCCACTGACCCAACGTGCGATCTTTATATTTTAGAACAGAATTAAATTTTACTTATTTCCTGTCACTGATAATTCAGTAATAAACCATGTGATGGCGGGGTATGCAACAATTGCATTTAATTTCGCGTGATTTCAGTTGTCTATAAGAACACTAAATTGGAAAAATCACTAATTTAACAAATTAGTATTCAAAACAATAGAAACGCCATTTTTTTCTAACAAATTTGTTGACTCGGGAAAATTTTCTTTCCTCTCTTCTTCTATACTCTGCTTCGCTGGATATTATTTCTTTTCCTTGCCGGCAGTGAAGACTCATCGCCCCTGCACGGCGATAATGATACCTTGAGAGATCAGCGCCCATGACCGGTCTGCTGTAATTGCAGGATGAGGCAGAGAGTTTCGAGAACAGCACTACTTATTCAAATGCTCGCGGTACAAGATGCGACGACGCCTCTCGTCGTGAGGCAACCGCGGAGCTTCGCACAAAGTTTCATCCTCGGGACACGTCCTAGAAATGAAACTTCCCCTCGACAGCACATTCCACGGTTCGCCACTGTAGCAATTGAATATGCTCAGTCGAATCACATTATTATGACCACCTGCTAGTGTCCAGAGTAACCGCCCTTCGCAGCACGGACAGCAGTTAGACGATCTGGCAGTGACTCAGTCAGGTGCTGATAGGTCTCCACGGGTATCTGGAGCCAAGCTGTCTGCAGTGCGTCCCACAACTGTTGAAGGAGGAGTGGCGGAGGAGACAGACTGCGAACACGACGATCGAGGTGGTCCCACAGATGTTCAATTGGATTGAAATCGGGGCTGTTTGGGGGCCAGGGAAGAATTTTGAAGTCTTGATCGTGATCTTCCAGCCACGTGCGGACACTTCTAGCCGTGTGGCAAGGCGCATTATCGTGCTGNTTTTGAAGTCTTGATCGTGATCTTCCAGCCACGTGCGGACACTTCTAGCCGTGTGGCAAGGCGCATTATCGTGCTGGTAGATACCATCCTCGCGAGGAAAGACAATCATCATGTGCGGGTGGACGTGATCGCCGAGGATGTATTCTTAACCAAATCGATCAAGAGTGCCTTCCACACGGATGACGGGACCTANGGGTGGACGTGATCGCCGAGGATGTATTCTTAACCAAATCGATCAAGAGTGCCTTCCACACGGATGACGGGACCTAGAGAATAACATGAGAACATTCCCCAGGCCATAACCCTGCCCTCACCGCCTTGTGTTCGTCCAGCAATGAATGCAGGGTGTCGGTTCTCCGACGTTTCTTGCCGGACATTCTGACGTCCATCCGTTCTATGCAGCTGAAACCTGGACTCGTCGGAGAAGGCTTCTCATCACCAATCAGCAGCGGTCCATTCGCCATACTGTCGAGCAAATTCCAGTCGTTTCCGTCAATGCACCTGTGTTAGCATGGGTGCAGTCACCCTCCGTCTACTCCGGAACCCCATTCGCTCAACTGTTGCGGTAGACACGTGTCTGGATGTCCCTGGTTCATTTGGACGGTGAGCTGTTCCGCAGTAACCTTCCGGATGACCTTCTCATGCCATCGTAGTCGACGTTCATCTCGGACATCACCGGCGCGTGGAGCTCCGCAGTTTCCACGACGGTTATTCCCAATAGTGCCACTCGTCCACTCACAATACACCTTTACCACAGAGGCACGTGAACAGTTCACAAACGTCGCTGTTTCCGAAATGCTGCCCCCTCCCCCTTGGTCAGAAAGCCGATGATAATCCNGCCCCCTCCCCCTTGGTCCGAAAGCCGATGATAATCCCTTTTTGCAACTCGGTTAAATCGCTTCCCTTACCCACGGCAGCAGGAAGTGCACTGTCTATAGCCGATTTTTTTTAGTAACTACTCTAAAACTAAGTGTTATGTGAGCCCGCGGTAGGGACGGGAGTTATTGCGTCTCAGGGCTAAGCCCCATACGCCTACAAGGAAGGGAGTATCATGCAAGGAGACATGCATCACGGCAAAGAGGGATTGGGCTGCCATGGCCAGCGATTTAGGCCATGAGAACCTCCCTAAGTGGGATTATAGCTAAAATACTATACTTAGAAGAGAAAGGGAAAAACCGGCATAGTCACCCTAAAAACCATTTCGACAGGAAAGAATTAAAAATTGTTTCATGCATTATCAGATTTACAGAAAAAGGCTACAGGAGACAGATGGGTAGGTATCATGCTCTTTATTAGTAGATATGGAAAAAGCTAGTAGAGTGGGGACGGGTCATCTCTCATTTGTGTGGCGCTGGTTTAACCAGAGTAATGCTTGCACATCATTCTGGTGAGGGGAGCAGCGCTATTGGGCGATCCCCCCCGCGTACCCGCTTCACCAGCCCACGTCACGGGACATACGTCATGGGCTACGCGCTGCAGATTGCACTTCTAGCAGGTCGTCATAATAATGAGATTCAACTGTGTAAATGATGCTGTAGAATAAACGAAGATATGGTCTGTTCATGGTTACTTCTAAATTTTCTGAAGTCCTGCTAAACTACTTCCATGATATTCTTCCGCCTCTTGCAAACAAAGCTTAACTGAGACTACAAAATTGAATCAAAGGGACAATGCACCGCATTCGTGCGCACTCATTCTTATAATAATTTGCCTAAAAAATATTTCTTACTATGCGTTACCAACATACATATTTTTTCACTTTTTATTCATATTAATTATTATAATTTATATACGAAATATAAATTCAAGTTCAATTTAACCAAGCACGTCATGCGTGGGATTATTTTTCAAAGGTTTGATCCAAAAAATTTGCAAAAACCGCAAGTGGACTATGAAATAAATTTTTCCCGCGTATTTCGGATTTTTTTTCTGGGTTGGTACAAGGTAGCTTTGTAATTTTAGTAATAGCTGTGTTGTAATATAATATACAATGCAATATTAAAAGTTTGTTATATTTTTAAGATGGCAACACTGTAAACAAATGATTAGCTATCAAGCTACCGTTGTTGTGTCATGGCGGTATGTGCCTTGTTGAAATTATATTGTTCTTTCTTAAAACTAATAAATAGTTTATTCAAGTGATCCGGAGTATTTCTTTATAAAACCTACAAGCTGCTATTTGCTCGTGGCGCCATCGAGCTTAGTAGCGCAGGTGTTTGATCCGTACGTGAAATACAGGGTAGGGTGCGTATGTCACCTGCGCAATAGCCACACTTCAAGCGATTATTTGTAAACTTACCATGTAAGCGTATACGCACGGTGACAAAGCGTAAATAGTAAAATATTTCATCATACACGCGTGGTAACGTTCCTACAGTTGCTCAGGAAAGAGTCGAATTCGTAGGGAAGAGTTTCCAACTTTGTATAGTAGCGATTCTAAAGATTCCCATATTTTCAGTCTGAAACGTAGTACTATTTCCACACAGCGTATACGTTAAAAACTTTGATTACAGTTTAAGAAGTTCACCAGAATTATTTTTTACAGTGCAGTCTTGTGTTCCAACGTTCAACTGCTTTTGCCAATAGCACTATTAAAAATATGCGTTTGGATGTGATTTGGGATTAGAACGCTAAAATATTTTTTTACCCCGTACTCAGGACTAATTTGAATGTAACCAGAATCTACTTGAGTTTGTAAACATTGGTTTATTTCTATAAAACGCTGGGTCTGTTCGAAAACCGAATGTAAACACGTTCGTCTCTGTTTTGACAGTTGTATCGGTAATGAACAAAGGCAGTGTTTGAAGCATGCACCGTAGTCTATAATCGGTCTGCCGTTCTTGACGTAGAGTCGTCTCTACCAGAAAGTGTCGGCCTTGAAGAAAGGTGTGAATAAATGCTGGTTGGGCTGAGTTGTGCGAGGTTAAATGATTCGTTCGTGGACTGGAATCGGACATTTTTACAATGCAGAATATGTGGTTTCGTGTCGCGTTCAGCTGTTACTGCACAATTCTCGAGCTGTAATTTTTCAATTGTATCGTCAACCCTTATATGCCAAGGGTGACATGTCTATACAAAAGTGCATTCCTTCGGACCTAAGTTTTAGAATAAAAACATTTATTTCTAAAATAAAGAACGAAACCCCGATTTAATATTGTCTTACATAAGAACTACTTATAACTGGTTATTGACTACCAACATCTCTCTTATCTCATGCTTGCTACTTGAATTCTCAGTTAATAATATCACCGGAAGTATAAAACGCACGTATTGAGACATTTGTAATCAACCAAACATGCCATATGAGCTGATTTTTCAAAGGTCTTATTCAGAGAGTGTTAAAATACCGTGAATAAACCACAGAAACTGCCCTTTATGGTTCTATGCCTCGTGGTTAGGCGCATTAAAGCTAAAAAAAAAAAACAAAAAAAAAATGATGGGACTTAACATGATTTTCGTGGCCTCGTACAATTTGTTACACTCTCAGCTGCTCATGAATTGAGTAATGCCGGAATGTGGCCTCGGATCTCCACCAGCCCGATTTCATTACCATGCCGAGGAACCGTTTGAATAGTTCCACTCGCAACGTTTACGAGATGACTGCATTGAACATTCCCGAGACAAAGCTGCCAGCCAATACAGTGGTAGGCTCGCCGCATAGTCTGTATGGGCGAAGGCAGTCTATGGCGGTGGAATGCCTTGGGCCTTAAGTCAATGCGGCGTTTGAATAGCACGCCATTGTCGTCCTTACGGCCGCGTCTACCCGCATAGCGCTGGAGCTCCGAGCAGTTCTCGCGTACAATGGAAGCCTACTGTGCTAATATTGAACAAACGCTACAATATGGAAGTTTCCCCCTCATACAGTTGGCTGAAGCTCCCCCCCCCCTCCTTCCACCGGCTGCTCGAAATATATCCGCACCCCTACATTTCAGATTTCATATTACCGGGCCGTCCCTTGCTTTCCCCTTGTGTAGAGGTGACGTCATGGGATATATCCCCTCGCCAAGCTGTGTCCCCTCGCCAAGCGGTGTCCCCTCTCCTTGAGTTCCTACACCCCCTTCTTGCTGTTGCGTCGGGTGTATTTCCACCCCACTGCGTTGCTCGTGGAAACGCCGAGTATTTTTTATGTNCCCCCCCCCCCCCGCCTTCAGCGTAGAGCGAGCAGACTTGCAGATGCACACACCACACTGCTGTTCTCGTCGATCGTGCTTCCGCCATTAGCGCGCTTTTTTCCGGTTTACCTTCCACGTATACTAATTAACATGCTCTCAGCCCTTATGAAGGGAATCAGTGCGTCGATCAGGTTAGGCTGTGAAATCGTTAAAAAAAAAAACCTGAACGTGTCGGTGTAGTGACAGTTTTTTTCTAATTAAATTTTAAAGAAATCACTGATGACCACGTGTAAATGTTAATCTTTTTCAATAGCACGTAGAGATGTAAAAATACTTTATTTCCCTTACACGCTCTCAGTTTGTACTCTAAATATGCATGCCATCGTTGCGATTAAAATACGCGCATTTACGGGCAAATTGATATACGACGTGTTTAACAAAGAATGGCCCGATTACAAATAAATTATCTTACAATGGAAATACGTTACAGTTAAACAACAAACTATTAAGCTAATCATCAAGCTTAGCTCACCGTATTGTAAATTTTTCTGCGTTCTCAGACTATTGCACGGATAACCTTAGGACGGTAGCTGAGTTCGTCTGAAGTACGCCCAGATCTTCTTCCAAAGAATTTGCAGCAGCTACGGTTCTATGTTGAGCTCGTCCAAGTCTGCAGTGACGATGTAACAAAAACACGTTCTTTTGTGTATCCCTACGAGGACGTAATGTGTGGAGATCTCGGGGGACCGAGGGTGCAGTGTGCGCAAGTCTGTGTTCCGTACGTCGTGACAAACGTCGAGGCAAGAACCGCCCTTGAGATTGTTTCCATTGTTCGTCTGCAGTTCTCCAGAAAACATTCTACGATCCCTATTTACCGGAAGTCCGCTGGTTTAAAACCGCGCTTGCGCGCATAGTTCGTGGATTGTTTGCCAACCAATGAGGTGGTAGTCAGGGGAAACTTAAGTCAGAGAAAATAGTGACGGTTGCAGGAAATTAAAATTTCCGGTACATTTCAACTGGACAGTTTTATGCACGCTGAATTATTCTCAACAACGGTCTCTGCCGTACGTTTTTTTTTTTTTTTTTTTTTTTTNTCCCTCACAAGTTTCGATATCATAGAGCCTCCAAGAAAATATTCGCATAGGCTCTGCCTGCGAAGCCAGCAGTTACGGAGTTTGATGAGGAATCAATTGTAAATAAAGTACGTCTCAGTGCATACATTTTAATTATAACTGTTTAAAATGAAATAAATATTCAACACGACTTTCCTAGAAAGTAGGTTACTGCCACGTTAAAAATTTAAAAAAACTAATGTTATTAATTAATTTGTAAAATATAAGTTTTAATGTCAAATTTTAGAAATAATAACTATAAATATTTGCAATATTTCTTAACGTGACAGTATTCATAAAGAAATTTTAAAAAAGGTTGCATTGAGAAGGAATTNTAAATAAAGTACGTCTCAGTGCATACATTTTAATTATAACTGTTTAAAATGAAATAAATATTCAACACGACTTTCCCAGAAAGTAGGTTACTGCCACGTTAAAAATTAAAAAAAACTAATGTTATTAATTAATTTGTAAAATATAAGTTTTAATGTCAAATTTTAGAAATAATAACTCTAAATATTTGCAATATTTCTTAACGTGACAGTATTCATAAAGAAATTTTAAAAAAGGTTGCATTGAGAAGGAATTTAATTAGTATTGATTCCCCATTGAAACCCCGCGGCTGTAGACTTGACACGCAGCGCCCTTAATGACGACAATAACTAGAAAATGTCCGTTGTGTGTTGAACCGGGAAACATGATTGTAGTTCCGGGTCCCAGAATCCCACACTTTGCGTGGCCTGGGCCACGTATGTATCAGATTACCGTGCAGCTAGAGAATTCCGAAGTACTTAGCTAGCCTCTATGCAGTCTATTCGTTGTTTCTTTACACTCTTGTAACCAAGGGGCAGCGGTGGCGTAGTGGCCAGGGCGCTCGCCTCCCACCACGGCGCAGCGGTGGCGTAGTGGCCAGGGCGCTCGCCTCCCACCACGGCGCAGCGGTGGCGTAGTGGCCAGGGCGCTCGCCTCCCACCACGGCGCAGCGGTGGCGTAGTGGCCAGGGCGCTCGCCTCCCACCACGGCGCAGCGGTGGCGTAGTGGCCAGGGCGCTCGCCTCCCACCACGGCGCAGCGGTGGCGTAGTGGCCAGGGCGCTCGCCTCCCACCACGGCGCAGCGGTGGCGTAGTGGCCAGGGCGCTCGCCTCCCACCACGGCGCAGCGGTGGC
>NQII01001101.1:965508-982308 GCA_002778355.1 Clitarchus hookeri | reverse complement strand
CCACGCTGTGTGTAAACACCTAGTGCTCGATCGCCAAGCTTAGGTGTGATTCACGCGGGCAAGGTATTGACTATAGCGCAGAGCGGCAGCTCCAACACGTTACTTTCACGCCACCTACTCGAAGCTTCATAGCACGTTTGTAGAGTAGTAGAGTAGAGAGATTTGGGGGCTCATAACGAGGCCTTGAGAGCCGCTGAAGGTGAAACGAGAACAGCATCGGAATGCAAGGGTGGGAGGGGGAAACGGGAGATCCCTGAGAAAACCCGCCGACCAGCGGCATCGTCCGGCACGATTCCCACACATGCCGGGGTGACCCGGCCGGGGATTGAATCCTGTTCGCCTTGGTGGGAGGCGAGCAGTCTAACCTCTCAGCCACCGCGGCGCCTTATAGTACGCGTGAGGCTCAAGAGCAAGCGATAAGGCGCCACTCCTACACGCAAGTCGCTAAACCGGCGTGAAGTGTTTCCGTCGTCTTGCATGTACTGTACCTATCATGTTATTGATGGATAGTCTGTAGCGAGGTTTATTGCAAGTCCCTGTAATAGTTTCGCATGTTTCCGACCAGTACATTGCGAAATACAGCAGCGTGGATAAAGTCGATTTAGCTACGTTGCAGGGTACTGAAATAGCATTTATAATTTGCTTGATGTATTGAGAGTAGGTACTTACTATTCGTACCTCGTCTGACGTGTTTTTTTTTTCTTTCGTGCATTTGTATAATGGGAACACGTGTAGTGGTTCCGTAAAAAAAAAAACGTGATTTTAAAACACCCTGCAAAGCAATTTAAGCGCCAGATGCCTCCGTTAAGGCTGTTCACGAGAAAGTGAGCACTTTTGAAATCAGCCATTGGAAAATGTGACTGTCCCTACCGGAAAACACGGTCGAATCACATTATCATGACGACCTGCTAGAAGTGCCATCTGCAGCGCNTCATGACGACCTGCTAGAAGTGCCATCTGCAGCGCGTAGCCCATGACGTATGGCCCGTGACGTGGGCTGGTGAAGTGTGCGCCCGACAGGCTGGCTGTACACAGTTCACTTCCTGCTGCCATGGGTAAGTGAAGAGATTTAACAGAGTTGAAAAAGGTTTGATCATCATCGGCTTTCGAGTCAAGGGAGGCAGCATTTCGGAAACAGCGAAGTTTGTGAACTGTTCACGTGCCTCTGTGGTAAAGGTGTATCGTGAGTGGACGAATGGTGTCATTGGCAATAACCGTCGTGGAAACTGCGGAGCTCCACGTGCCATTGATGTCCGAGGTGAACGTCGACTACGACTGTGCGTGAAGGCCAACCGACAGGCTACAGTGGAACAGCTCACCGTCCAAATTAACCAGGTGGCATCCAGACACGTGTCTACCGCAACAGTTCAGCGAACTCTTCTGCGAATGGGGCTCCGGAATAGACGGAGGGTGACTGCACGCATGCTAACACAGGATCATCGACGGAAACGACTGGAATTTGCTTGACAGTATGGTGACTGGAGGGCTGCTGAATGGTGATGGGTAGCCTTCTCCGACGAGTCAAGGTTTCAGCTGCAAAGAACGGCGGATGGACGTCAGCATGTCCGGAAGGAACGTCGGAGAACCGACACCCTGCATCCATTGCTGGACGAACACAAGGCGGTGAGGGCAGGGTTATGGTCTGGGGAATGTTTTCGTGGTATTCTGTAGGTCCCTTCATCCGCGTGGAAGGCACTCTTGATCGATTTGGTTGTGAATCCATCCTCGGCGACCACGTCCACCCGCACATGATGATTGTCTTTCCTCGGGAGGATGGGATGTTCCAGCACGATAATGCGCCTTGCTACACGGCTAGAAGTGTCCGCACGTGGCTGGAAGATCACGATCAAGACTTCAAAGTTCTTCCCTGGCCCACACACAGCCCCGATCTCAATACAATTGAGCATATGTGGGACCACCTCGATCGTCGTGTTCACCGTCTGTCTCCTCAGCCACGCACCCTTCAACAGTTGTGGGACGCACTGCAGACAGCATGGCTCCAGATACCCGTGGAGACCTATCAGCACCTGACTGAGTCACTGCCTGCTCGTCTAGCTGCTGTCCATGCTACGAAGGGCAGTTACTCTGGACACTAGCAGGTGGTCATAATAATGTGATTTAAGTGTGTATATTTTAACGGGCACAATGTCTGACATACGCCCAGTAAAGTTGGTAACGACGGACGGAAAGTAGTTCAATGAATAAATGTGTTATGTAAGCATTTGTGGNTAAACATTTGTGAATACTAAAATTACTTAATTTTTTTTTTATTGTATAAGAATTAGCAAAATTATATAACATTTACATTTATCATAATTTCTGAGTCTTACCTGACCGACGCATGAATAAAGTAATCAGGCCCGTGCCATTGTTAAATTACGAATGGGAGAAGGAGGCAATGTAGATAATCACGAGCGGGTCTTTCGAAAGTCTTCAGTTTATCGTGAACAGTTTATAGTTGTCATATGGGTCTCGCAAGTAGTTTAGTCTACTCTAATTTTAAAAAAACTCAATGGAATATTTTAATTTAAAGATTTTCAGGACAGAAATAAAAGACTATAATTTGTTGCCAATTTATAAATTTTGCTATTTAAAACATAAATGTGGTCGTTGAAACATGTCAGTCAAGAAAAACAGCTGTAATTAACGCTATCTTTACGATATTTAGTGTTGTGTATAATGTGTTTTAAACTATAGCTACAATGCTGTATATTTTCTGAACATGTTGCTTATTAATTTAAGATAAGATATAAGTAAAAGTTAAATCTAAGAGGAAATAAGATACCTTTATGTCAACAGAAGTATAAAACGCTTGAGATGCACGACATAGTTAGGAAACAAACTCATCATAATTGAGGAAAAATTTTAAAGTTTGATTTAAAAAATGTGAATATGTGAATACATGGTATGTGATAATATTGTTGTACTACTATTAGAAGTCGTAGTACCTCGCAATGCGAAAGTGTGCTGTACCCTGTTGCTTGCTAGTTCACACTTCCACCACTAGAACGTAGCTCGGCAGGTGGCGCCACAGGACGTGTGTAATGGGTCCCTTGCTGCTCGCTTGTGAGTGGTCGGAATACATCCAGTTTCCCTAGGCTGCACGGTGGTCACTGAAAATGAACAGCCGTGAGCAAGCACCAGCTCACCTTGCAACACTTCACCACACGCCACTGGTTATGACACGTTGGTATGTCTGTTGTGTTGCAGGTGAGGATGTCTGGCTACCAATCCGGAGGCATGGCGGGGGAGATGTGGGTGCAGTGGTTCTCCTGCTGTATCAACCAACCAGCGGCGCAACAGGTAAGACGACACCCATCTCCGCCACTCACCATTCCTCCAGTGTCCCCTTCCTTCCCTTCCGGCGAGGTTCAGCCCACACGTGTGAGGTTGCATTTTACGATAGAAAAATTAAGCGTTAAATTATGCGTTCCGAGCGAAGAGGTTTGGGCGGCTCTTAACATCGAGGTCTTGAGAGCCGATGAGGGTGAAGCGAGGTGGGTACGGAGTAACGCCGGAATGCAAGGGCGGGGGGAAACTGGAGATCCCCGAGGAAACCCGCCGACTAGCGGCATCGTCCGGCACGATTCTCACATGCGAGAATCTGGGGACGACCCCGCTGGGAATTGAACCCGGTTCGCCTCGGTGGGAGGCAAGTAGTCTAACCACTACACCACCGCTGCCCCTACAGAAGAACTGAAAGTGTAATATTACGGCACGTCTACAATCGGCATGGCGTTAACATATCGTGTTACAGGATGAAATTCAATACCTCTTGTTGAATAGCAGCGTCTACGATACTCGTCTACAACTAGCACGCCTCTGTACTTTGTACTTAGCGTGGCGTGGCGTTAGAGATGACCATCTTTCACTTTCTTAAAGTAAAATTGTTACGCCAGCCAATGAGAATGCAAGACGTCCGAGATATACCTCTGTAAATAAATTAAATATCGTAAAAAAAATGAAAATATGAATAATATTGTTTCCGCCTTAATTGTAAATAGTTGTGTTACCGCCTCCAAAATATTGTTTTGTTTCTAGCATAGCTTTTCGTGCTTCGTGATAGATGTTTTCAAACAACGGCGAAATGAATTACTCTACACTAGCAGCCACGTATACAAAAGCAACACGTTCGGCAAGTGGAGATGCGTTAACAAATCTGCCAGTTCCATTTAATTTCCACGACATGACTCGGAAAGACAAATGCACGAGGTCATGCGTCCTTCCAATCGCGGACATTCGTAACCAAAACATTCAAAATCAGATTAGCCAGCACACGAACATCAAAACTCCCTCCCGTCCAAAAATTATTTCCTATTGACGTACTTTACTCTGATTAAAGAGCTTTAGCTTCATTATTTTTCGTTTCGCCGATTGTAGATAGCAGATTTTCTTAATATATATTTTATGCCAGTTGTACTAAGTTATTGTATGCCTTTTCGATTTTTTACGAGTCGTTATGTATAATTGGTCTTGCAGAGGAAGCGGCAGCAGCAGCGGCGGACGAGGCAGCGGATCGACAGGTCGATGATCGGCGAGCCGACCAACTTCCAGCACACGGGCCACATCGGCTCCGGAGACGTCGACATGGGCACCTCGCACCTGCGCGCGCTCCAGAACCAGATGCAGTCCAAGGGCGGCTACGAGACCGCCTTCCCCGTCAAGGTACGCACGTCGAGGCGTTTACTTTCCTTTCATTCATTCTACATCTCAGTTTATAGGGAATAAAGTTTATAAAATGTGGCATAGTCCATCTATTTTTTTTTAAATGTAGTATAAAGAAGATAACATTACAACTGTTAACATATAGTTTAAAATATTAAAATTTTAGCAATACAATTTTTTTTTTGAAAGCCGTAAGGACGCCGCCTATCTGGCGCTTGAAATGCTTTGCAGTGTTTTAGAAATCCGCGTTTTTTTATTTACGAAACTATTAAATGTGTTCTCATGATACCAAAGAAAGTACACTTCAGGCGAGGTGCGTATAATACTCTCAATGCGTCATGTACATTATAAATGCTATTCCCGAGCCCTCAAATATAGCTAAAAACGGCTTTTCCACATCGCTATATCTCATAATATACTAGTTGATAGCATCCGAAACTACACTAAAGTTGGTGAAAAATGCAACACCAAGAAGGATACATGTGATTGAAATGAACTTTATATCACAGATTAGATACATGACGATACACAATTGATTAGGATTACAGAACTGTACATGATCTCTGTCCTTGATAATTCAGTATTGTGTGGAGCCCCCACGTGCTGCAATCAGAGCCCTTGAACGTCGTGGCGTGGAATCAAAGAGAACTTGGATATGTTCCTGGGGAATCTTCCTCCACGCGGTTTGTATGCGAGTCCACAAAGCATCAACAGTGGTTGCTGGTTGTCCGTGACGAACAAGTCGCCGACCAACCATAGCCAAACATGTTCGATGGGCGACATGTCAGGCGAACGTGCAGGCCAGGGATGCAGTTGTACCCGTCGTTTATTGAAGAAGGCTTGCACATTCCTCGCCACATGTGGCCGGGTATTATCCTGCTGAAATATGGCATGTGGAGTGTCCTGAAGGAGGGGCAGTACTTCGGGCCCAACAACCTCCCTGATGTAGCAGCTGCTGTTCATACTGCCCTCAATACGTATGAGTCGAGATCGCATGTTGTATCCAACAACGCCCCAGACCATCACACTTGGTGTTTGTCCGCTTTGCCGCTCCACAATGTAGGCTGCCAGATTGCGGTCACCACGGTAGCATTTAACACGCAAGCGGCCATCACTGTAGGACGGGTTGAAGCGGGACTCGTCCGAAAACACTACATATTGCCACTCAGCACGCCAGCGACGGCGTTCACGGCCCCATTGCAGTCCTAGGCCTTCGTGGTTTATGAACAATGGAAGCCGACGCAATGGCATGCGTGCCAGCAGTCCAGCCCGCAGCAGACGGCGTCGAACCGTCGACGCAGACAGGTCCACGCCCGTTGCAGTGCTACAGTGTCGAGCCAACACTGTGGACGAGACTGTACGGTCCATTACGGCCATGCGGCCAAGATGGCGGTCATCCCGTGCTGTGGTCACATAGCGTGGTCTAGCACCCGCTTGTCGCTGCGTACGACCCTCTTCTATCCGCTGATTATACACACGCATCACTGTCGTATCAGCATGCCCTGTACGAGCCGAAATGTCTCGGTATGACAAACCCGTTTCCCGGAGACCAATCATTCTACCCCGTTCGAACTCACCCACATGCTGATATGGCGCCCTTTGACGTCGACGAGGCATACGGGCACTTGCTTTCACTTCTTTTGACGGCTCTTCACTGACTGGGCTTGGCGTAACACGGACATTTCCGGTCACACACGAGAGGGCGCTGCTGGGTCTACATGTGCAACATCTCTCCACAATCGTAATCATTATTGCTGGTGCACTGTTCTACACATCCTCCGAGTTTGGATTCATTCGGGCCATTCTTTCTGGGTGTTGCAATTTTCACAAACAATAGTGTATTATAGGGACCTGCATTGAACCTTGCTACATACTTTCCACCGATAAAATGATAGGGGCACCGCTTGAAGTTCCATAGGTACACGCAGCACGACGAGAACACTGCACGCCAGTCCAGCGCCTTCCGCGTAGGGGCGAAGGGACACTAGGCGCGCGTGTCATTGTCGTCCTTATCGCTCGCGCGCTTCCCTGCCTCAAACGCTCTTAAAAGTGGTTTTTACAGTTACAGCCTTCTGAATGTTGTGTTATGCCACCGTGTAATAGTTTTAAGTACCTTATATTTACGAGAAATACTAATAAATCGTAGACACTACTTAAGGAACACACTCGTCGTTCTGGTCAGCCTTAGGAACGGCTGACGTAAAACATGGATTGTGAGAGAGGAAATGTAAGTTACTTGAAGAAAACCGCCCTCACAGCAGCGACGTTCACAATACTCCATGCGATATTCTGTATTTGAAAACTTCCCACCTACCAATAAGATAGAACCACGAATATTTGTAGTGGGAGTGGGAGTCAAAATTGTTAAATTTGTATAATGTAGCAGCAATGAGAAATGAAACACTGTAGGTTAGCTTTCTGAAGTTTAGCTGAGGTCCAAAAAGTTGTGCAATGTTCATAATATACAATAAAAATTACTAGTGTCCAAATATATTACCGTTCAAGAGAGCCATTATAAAATTAGTTGTGTTCTATAGATTATAGTTTCTTTGCCATTTTAGTAAACTTAATTATCTCTATAATTCTATAAGCAGACTTGTGACAATACTGTATATAAAATATTTATTAGATTTAGGGAACATTTACCACATATAAATCCAAATGTGCATTATTTAAATTTTGTAATTTTACTTGTGTATTAACCTATTTTGCTAAAATAGTGAATTTTTAGCTTTTTATAATAAAATAAATATAAATATTTTTTATTTTAGGGTGATACTGTAAGTGGAGCACTTTTGAAAGCACTGCTCAAGATGTCCTTATAATGCAAATAGTGTATTCTTACACCATATGTAAAATTTACATTGTCATGGGCATGATCGCTTTATTTGTGCATCGGTAAAGTGAAACTATGGAATTAATACAAAAGTAGATAGTAGAATGATTTGGTGGATTCGGGACCAAGGGAGTAGGGTGGGGGAGCCGGAACTGGCCACCGCCATCTTGTAATTTTCCTTTTTCCCCCCAAAATTTTCCTTTAACCCCAAAATTTCCTTTTTATCCCTAAAAAAAAAAGCCCCTATCCCCTCAGCTGCAAAAACGATCCCCCGAAAGGCACTTTTCGATCCAACGAAATGATTTGGGGAAATCGTTTTCGAGGGCAGAGCCATATTGGTTTTGTAGGCATAAGGTATGCCAAGTCGATACACGGCATCCAGGAGCAGAGCCGGAGCTGACTGTCAGCCATCTTAGCCATCATATAGGATCCAGGGTGACCTTGAGGTGACCATGTGACCTNTAGTTGAAAATTTTTATTTCAAACATTTATTAAATTTTTTTATAAAAAATTAAAACTTCTAATATTTTGGCTTAGAGGGGATGGGGGACTGGAGCCGACCAGCCATAATGTTATGACGTCACCCAACCACCATGTTGGATTAAAAATTATTTTTTTTAAATTATTTGTAAAAACCTACATTTCCGAATTTTTGAGAATTTTTAGCTTCAAAGTCATTTAAGGTCATGGGGTAAAGGTCACCTGGATCCAATATGGTGGCTAAGATGGCTGAAGGTCGGTTCCAGCTCTGATCCTGGATCCCGTGTATCAATTTGGCATACCCTATGCCTATAAAACTAATTTGGCCGCCACCGCTCTATCCTTGAGAACGATGCCCCCAAATCCTTCATATGGATCGAAAAGTGTCTTTCGGGGGATCGTTTGTGCAGTTTGGGGGGATTGGTGCGTTTTTGAGGGAAAAAAGGGAAATTTTGAGGGGAAAAGGAAAATTCCAAGATGGCGGAGATGGTGGTGGCCGGCCTCCTGCTCCCCTGACCAAGAACCTGCCAAATCATTCTACTGTAAATATTTCACTAATTAAACCAAAAGCAAAAGTAATAATTTCAATATTCATAAATGTTCACCCAACACATGTAATCCAATATTAAGACATGGAACTGCAATTTCATAGTCGTTACAAACTTTACTGGGTGCATGCCAGTCAGTGTGCATGTAAAAATACATGCAGGTGGCAGCAGTGTCATTTTCCAAAGGTTCATTTCAAAAGTGCTCACTTTACCATGAACAGCCTGTACAATAAAAGTGGAGCAAGTTTTGAAATAATAAATTATGTCATGAAAGTGGTTAGGTGTTTTTTTTTTCTCTCCATGAAATTTAACAGTTCTCCAATTTAATTTTTGTTTCAGGCATGCTAGAAGACTGCTCCTGTCGCAGACTGTTACACGATCTTGTAAATAGGCGGTGTGTATACCAGCTGTTCAGAATGGCGGTGTTGTGTGTTTAACCAAGACAGTGTTTTAATTGTAGCTGTATGCATGTTGTGTTAGTCGTATAGGTAACTGATCGTTTACGTTCAGATCCTACAGCTCTGACGAATATGTCCTTGAAACATGTTAGTTTGAGTTTGTCAGTGCATTTTAATTAATACTTCGAACATACACGCACTGTTCTACCCATACTGATGAAAAGAAAGTTAATGTTGAGTATATTTTAATAATTTCTGCTGTGTGTTGTGTAACGTTTTATTTGGAAATAAGTCACCAGTGTAAAACAAGTAACGGAGTGAGGATGGCTTAGTGCTGGTGAAATGATAATGGTATTTTCATCTGTGCCTGTATAAATTATTTATGACTTCAACACGCTTTCTGAATTTTATTGTATCGTTTTCAGAACAGGATTCTTGGTGTATGTAGTAAATATTCACTCAATATTTCTCTACCCATTACGCTTTTGTGTTTATGAAAATTTTCTTAAAATTGAATCTTCAAAGGGTGCATTTGTTGTGCCTTAAATGCCCTACATTTTAATCTTTGCTCTTGGTGAGCATCGGTGGACACTTTAGTTCCTAATTTTCTGAATTCACGCCACTTACGGCACACAACTGAGAAATCCAAATTCAATGTGATCCTTTCTGGCTTGGNAAAAAAAAACTTTTTTTTTTTTTTTTTTTTTTTTTTTTTTTTAAATTATGTGGTTTAAGGAGAAATGAAAAGGAGTAGAGATTTTGTTGCATTTTGCTTGAATAAAAGTAATTATTATCTCGTCGTTATCAAGTACATACCTACAAAAGAAATGTGCAGATTAAACTACTGTTTTTCCAGTCCCTTATTTTACAAACAAACTGTCTCGCAGACTGTAGTAACAATTTTCTGACTGTTGAATTTTAGCCATTGTGTAATTATTTTGTATATTATACTAGATATTTTAATGACTGGACTTTATGTTACGTATATGCATTAAAACGGTAGGGGAGGGGAGGGGGGCTGCAGAATTTTTAGTAGTTGATTGCAAGTGATTTATGTTGTACAGTGTTTGTGTGTGTACAGAAATGTGTGTGTGAAAATATGATATTGATGTTGAGTTTTAATTTTTTTCAAGTGCCCAAAATACCAAAGAAATTAAACGACTATTAAAAAAAATATTTAAGTTCCAAATTTTAATTTGTAGTATTGTAGAATATCATACCTATTGGAAAATAATGAGAAAGAGTAAATTATAAACATCGTCTTGGATGTTAAAAATATTTGTAATCAAAACTTTATACTGTACTATTTTTATCTTAAAAAATATAGAAAGTGTTGTGTGGAATTGGTCACAATTTTTTAAGTTTTACTTTTAGACTTCCATAAAATAATTTTATAGAAGTTCTTTTAAACAGATTGCATATTTGAATGGATTCCATAAATGAGAAACCTGATTGTGTTTGCCAGATCCTAATTTTCTCAAACTTCACCTATGCAGTAATTCAGAGAATCATGTGTGTCTTAGAGTAAAGCAATCTAAACTTAGTGGTAATTTAAAATGAGTAGTTTAAATGATAATGCAATTGATTGCAGAATTTTTTTTTCTATTTTCTTTTTTTAATTTGATTCAACAAGTTATGCTGCACTTGGATATTTACAGTTAATAGTTCCTTGAAAATGTTATAATTGTGTTCTTAAAATCTTTATAACAAAGTTGGAAGCAGCACAATGTAATGTAGACATATTATCCTTAAAATTTTGACCACTTATACTAAAATTGATGTGTTGATGTTTGTAATATAGGTAGAAAAATTGTGAAAAGTGTAATGTTCTAAAATGTACTCCATTAGCACAGTGTACTAATCTAATTTATATGTGGAATATTGTATTGTAACAGTCTTTGATAAACAATGTCTAAACAGCTCCTGCCCACACATATAGTTGCAGATAGTTATTAAAATAATCTATTTTAATCACATATGTGTATGTTGTAATAGCGTTGGCACTTACATGCACATAATGAATTATAGTAAATTCTCGAGTATAGAAGACGTGTAATCTTAGGAGAAAGTTACCAGGACAAAAAACTTTATTAATATGCAGCAATCAAAAAATTTTTCTTCTGTGTGTGTGGAATTTGTGTAAAAATAGTTGAAATCAGTTTATGCACTAAATTAAATTGCGGTTCAAAGAAACTTATTATTTTATAAATTTTTTTTGTCAAGATTGATGGCAGCGGTGTAACTGAAATGCATAAAGATTATGCTACGACAGTCTCTATAGTCTAGGGTGACTATAAATTGTGGGATAACTCTCATCCTACTTTTCAATCACTCTAGACAATAAAGACTGACATGTTCAACTTTGATTGTGATTTATGTAATCGTTACACATTAAATTCCTGAATAAACTAAATATGCATTTCACAAGTGTGTTAATTTCGGTTGACAAATAGAGAAAAAACATATTAACTCTATTTAAGATCTTTTTACTGCGTCAAGAAAATTTCCGGAGAAAAATCTGTAGCTGGCTTTTATTTCAGATAAGCAAGAAAAGAGTGAATATGCTGATAAGAAAACATTCTTTAGTCTAGTAGTTTTGTAACTCTCTGTCACAGGGAATAATTTTAGAACTTGTAACATAACCACTTCATAAATGTCTATTGCTCTAATCATTAATTTGTTTCACAAACTAAGTAGTTTTGATCTAGGAGTATAGCATCTAGATATTCATTGTTCGTTACGTACATATACTGCAACAGTAATATCCTCTTTTTAATCTTTTTGATGTGACAGCGATGTTAAATAACATAATTTTCTTTTGTTCATAAAGTAATTTTTTCCCTCAAAAAGTTTTAGATAACAAGGAATATTAAGGTATTTAACTTCATTTCATTTGCAACCTAACTGGTCCAGCACTTTGCACTTACTTAATGCATATTAAAATAGAGTCTTTGAAACATTTTTTAATTGCTTTTGTTCAGTTAATTATGGCATGGCCTGTGTAATTAATTTACTTATGTCATTTTTGAAGTGTACTGTTTTTAATTTTGTTCACCTTATAGTTCATGTCATTGTAACATTAGCTTCAGCTTCCTGGACTTACGTCTTTAACATCTTCGCCTACCTGGCACCTCAACTGTGATGCAGCATGTTCTCGATAGACATTTTTTGATAAAACTATTGCGTCCGTAATATGTTAGAAAATATACTCCAGACAAGAACAGAATGGTGTTTCGAAAATAACTCGCATGCTATAAATATTATTTTGTAGTTCTCCGCCATAGTTAAAGACAGCCTTTCCAGGCTGCTGTATCTTAAAACATACTGCCTGGACCAAACCAAAACTATGATAGGAGCCTGTATTGAACTTTGCTACGGACTTTCAACCAACAAAACGATAGGGTCGCAGCTTCAAGTCCCATAGGTACGTGCAGCATGACGACAACACTGCACGTCGTCAGTTCACAACCCTGCACGTAGTAGCGACGACGCGCTTGATGCGCGAGCCACTCTCACCCTTATCAACCCCTCGGCTCTCAAGATCTCGATGTCAAGAGCCACCCAAGTCTCTTCACTGAATCACTCATCAGTCCCGTGCTTCTCGGATTTCCCAATTGCAATTCATTTTATTTTGGTTGCACTAGTTTAGTACTGAGAAGAAATAAAATGTGAAACGTAAACAATGCTGGAAGTGAGCATAAACTGTGTGCGCGCGCGCGTGCGTGTGTGTGTTCTTGAAGGTAACTCGACTGTTGTCTGTCTGTGGTAATGCATAGCTGCTTCTGAATCCAGTAAATGTTATCACCACCTGCTGTGCACGCGTAACACCTGATGCATGTTTGTTGGTGAGATTAACTGCCTCAATTTTCTGCCAGGCAGATAATCGGATGATGGACTGGATGGAGGTTTTCAAAATGACTTTGATTGGCAGTACACTTACATGGCATGCATTTACGTTAAGTACAAGAATTTGCAACTGACATTAGTCAAGACGGCTGCCGTTTAATGGAAACATTCATGGAGTCACACGACACAGAAATAATCGTAATTACTGTTTGAATGTTGTTTACTTCACGTTGCTTACCACGCCAGAAAAACCTTGAAAACACAAGCAAAGATAAGTTCATCTAGAATATCTGCCTTAATCAATGCATTACTATGTCACTCTGCCTTGTAATCATGTTATGTCACACATCAATTGAATTCATTTAATGATAGTGGATAGGAAAATTTCTTAATTTCGGTGATATTTTAATGTAACCACCACAGTAGGTCGTTCCAGTGATTAGCCAGTTTATCGTAGGACCAGGTAGTGTTAGGCTTGGTGGAGTAGATGGAAAGGTTTGAGCTGCTCTTAACATTGGGTTCTTGAGTGTTGATGAGGATGGAGCAGCGCTGGAATGCAAGGGCATGGGAAATGGGAGATCCTGAGTAAACACGCCGACCCGTGACGTTGTCTGGCATGGTTCCTGATTCCCATATGCAAAAATCTGGAGTGACCTTGGCTGAGAACTGAGCCCAGTTCATCTTGGTAGGAGGCGAGCCCTCTAGCCGCTGAGCTACCATGGCCCCATGAGACTTTGTCTTTGTTCTCTTGCATGTATGTTAATGGAGGCCTTCAGCAGGCAAAGTACTGCTGCTGTGCTTTATGCTCCATGTTGTTCAGCCGCACTGCTGAAAGTCAGTGTTCGCGCAGCAATCGTTGTGGAAAAATTATTTGCTGCATTGCCACTGCAAGCGGACGACATACTTAAGAAGGGCAAAGATGGTTTCAGAAAAATGTAAATATTGTGAATATTCACATAAAACATCTGAAAACCTTGGAGGAGGAACTGTACAAATATTTATCTCTTTTTAAAAGAGAAGTACTGTCGCTTGCAGACTTTCATTCAGCAGAACCTGGCAGCGCTGCTTGCAGCACTAACTGGCTGCACTGCGACAGTGCTTTGTCCACGGAACGCATCCCACAGTTCCAAGTCCTGCAGGGCCTCTCTTATAAAATGTGGTCCATCTGAGAGGGCGAGGCGTGGGAAGGGGAGGGGAAATGACTTCCGCCCCCAGAAACACTCACATCGACAAGAAAATGTCCTGATAGTGATGTAAAACTGAAATAAAACAATATCAGAATTGTTAAGAAGATGCCTTGCCCCCTTTCCCGCCAATCATGCCACAAACCAAAATTCTCGGATATGCACCTGCACATTGGCAAAATAACCACCTTCTCCTACAATAATCCCCCATCCGAAAGTCTATTTCTCTTCCTCGAGCTACACAGTTTGTGTGTTTGAAGTTTAGCATGTCCTTGTGAATTTTTGTAATTTTCTTGTCCGTACGTATTACTAAATATCAAAAACTTGCACGGTATTCAATTCGGTGGAAACAGCCAACTTTGGAAGTGTTACTTGAAGTATATGTGGGTTGAGTTGAAGAAGCCGGATGGCTTGTGGGAAGTCACGACACCGTGAGAATGTTGTCAAAACTTTTTCATGTGGGTTTCCCGTCCACAAGAACAACTTTAGTAATTGTCAGGAGTTTTAACTTACTATTAGTTTAAAGTAAGTGGTTATAAATTTGTGTCCCTGTATTGGCCGCAGTTGAGATTTAACTTTGAATAACTTCCCATTTTCTTTTCCAGAACTGACAGATATTGCATATGTAGTTGTACTGTGTTCTAATTCAAGAATCTAAGAAGTAATTCGTCATGCACACTTTGTAAATGGTACTCATCTTCTGACGTAGCTATGTCTTCCAGTGTCACACTGCCATTAATTCAACTTGTGGACATGCATATGTTAATTTTTTTAAACCTTCGTAATTTATTTGTATACCAGAATGTTATGGTTTCTCCAGTGTAAACATTATGGTGACGAGTCTGTGTTCAAGTGCACGCGTGTGTGGACTCTAAACTCTAAAGTTGTGTTCAAGTGCACGCGTGTGTGGACTCTAAACTCTAAAGTTGTGTTCAAGTGCACGCGTGTGTGGACTCTAAACTCTAAAGTTGTGTTCAAGTGCACGCGTGTGTGGACTCTAAACTCTAAAGTTGTGTTCAAGTGCACGCGTGTGTGGACTCTAAACTCTAAAGTTGTGTTCAAGTGCACGCGTGTGTGGACTCTAAACTCTAAAGTTGTGTTCAAGTGCACGCGTGTGTGGACTCTAAACTCTAAAGTTGTGTTCAAGTGCACGCGTGTGTGGACTCTAAACTCTAAAGTTGTGTTCAAGTGCACGCGTGTGTGGACTCTAAACTCTAAAGTTGTGTTCAAGTGCACGCGTGTGTGGACTCTAAACTCTAAAGTTGTGTTCAAGTGCACGCGTGTGTGGACTCTAAACTCTAAAGTTGTGTTCAAGTGCACGCGTGTGTGGACTCTAAACTCTAAAGTTGTGTTCAAGTGCACGCGTGTGTGGACTCTAAACTCTAAAGTTGTGTTCAAGTGCACGCGTGTGTGGACTCTAAACTCTAAAGTTGTGTTCAAGTGCACGCGTGTGTGGACTCTAAACTCTAAAGTTGTGTTCAAGTGCACGCGTGTGTGGACTCTAAACTCTAAAGTTGTGTTCAAGTGCACGCGTGTGTGGACTCTAAACTCTAAAGTTGTGTTCAAGTGCACGCGTGTGTGGACTCTAAACTCTAAAGTTAAAATTTTTTACTCTGTTGGTCTTGTGCCAAGATACATTACGTAATGCAGTAAATGTTTTCAGTTTTAGGATGCGTGCAATACTACTTCTAATCGCATCAAAAGTTATGTGTAGAAAATGATTTGACACGCATTTCAAAACTTTCAAAAGCATTATGTGCACATATGTTCAGATTATGTTGAGGTGAAATAGAATTCGTTATTAAATTACAGTTGCCTAGTGGCTGCGTGCAGTAAGTTAAGAAGGTCGTTTTGGAGTTTGTGATTTCAAACTTTTTTTTGTTGTTATGCATTTCATTTCTTGTATTGTGAAGTGTATGCTGTGTAAACAAAGTGCTCTCTGTACAGCTGTAACATTTAAGTTTTGTTGGCAACAATGTCTAGTGAATTTGTAACATGAAATGTATTTGTGAAATTGTAAACTGAAAACAAAGAATTTTTATAAAAAATTAATTTTTTTTAAATGACCTATTTAACTTCCTGGTTCAAGTGCAATCACGTACAGTAAGTTTTTTTTATGTTTGCTGCATTATCAATGATATCGGCATTCACCATTCTTGTCAAGGAAGTGTACTACATTCCACAAATCAGATTAAGGACGGCATAACAGATGCCTTGCTGTGTACAGTACCGGCCATAAATATTCATGTGCAACGTAGTCAGTAAGGTGGACACTGTGACTGGACAGGATAATACATTGAGTTTACGAGATGTTTAATACTCTATTGCACTAGCGGGAATTTCAAAGCTGGTTTATCTCGGTGGGAACGAGGTGATGTGACAGTGATGGTAAAATTACTGGGAAAATGCAGTTGTGCTAAAGTGCTTCATTGAGAGAATAGTTAGAAGTAAAACACAATTATAGTGGTAATCGTAATTACTGACTTTACGATATTCATTTAAGAACATTGTAAGTTTATAAATTGTCTGAAGATGTTGGAGGAGAATAAAATTCCTCTTTTATTTCAAATAGCCAAGAGTCTGAAATGAATCTTGAGTATGTCGTCAGCCAGGATAAATTATAACTGGAGAACATTAGTGGATGTGATTACGACTAAAACAATGTTACATGCTGCAGTTGAGTGTAATCGGCGATTGTAACATTACTTACCAGAAAATGTTTTAGAATTGTGGTTTCCTACACAGGTATGTATTTACAGTGATGGCTCATCCACAAGTAGTTTCACGTAGAGGCTTCACAGCTGCATGCGTTTGAGTGAGAGCTCCTACCTTGCTACTCGGTG
>NQII01001101.1:948144-965435 GCA_002778355.1 Clitarchus hookeri | reverse complement strand
TATATATATATATTTTTTTTTTTTTTTCCTAATTCAAATTTAGGAGGATTTGTTGAAAAATGTGACAATAGAAGCTTGGCTAATTGTCTTCTTGCCCATGATTATAGAACACAAAATCGGACATATTAATACATTCTCACCTTTTAATGACAACCAGGGAACACCTGTTAACGATCGGGTACAAAAATGTGCACGGAACTATGAAATGTGATGCTTCTATAATGAAACGTTTTCAGTAAAGACCCCGACTTTTCTGTTACGACACTGAAAGTAATAATGTCTGTATAAGGGGTGATCCAGCCTCTTTAAGTGCTGTGTTGAAATGCATCACGTGGTGTTTTGAAGTAATTGCAGGTAAACTTCAGCGCCGAGACAGACGTGGCTGAAGCACATGATCCACTCCACACACCTGTCTTGGTTTTGTGGCAAACGACTCCTTCATGACGTGCGAGTGAAGCGTGTATTAGGGAAAGTGAGTCGGAATAGCGAATCTCCGCAGGGACATCTGACAAAACTCGACCAGATTGAGTTGCATTCTCCGATTGGAGTGCCATTCTTCTTATGGTGATTTAGCCTGTATGGGAGGTGATGGTGGTAACGTCCCATCTCAATACGGCAGGCCAGGTTTAGTTCCTGGTGGGGTCAGACTTGGATTTTAGCATGTGGGGAAGCGTGGTTGATGTTGTCGTTCGTTGGTAGTGTGTAGGGCTACTCTAGTTTCGCCCACCATTGTATTTGTTCACTGTTGCACTGCCATTTCAGTTCATCCCTGTTAACACAAATGATGTCGACTGCTAGCGTCACCAAGGTATTTCGCGTTGAACACGGATGTGCATGCAGTACTGTCGTCTCACTCTGGCCGCGTGTGTACATTTAGAAAGACGTGCACGGTGGCAGGGTGAATGAAATGACACAAGAACCAACTTTGCGTACATGGCTATCAATTGCAACGGATATATAATGATTTCATACATGTATCTTGTAGGATATTGCTCTCTCTGCTTTAAGATTATGTAGAGCTGGATGTAATAGAGACAAATAAGATAACAGTTTGCTTGAGAAAGACTGGCAGCATTATCACATCCAGCCAAAATAGAGTATCTCTTCTGTTTGTTGTAATGTATTTCATTGATCCAAAAGTTAAAATACCAGGATAAAACTTTCGGGAACCTAAATTTTCCTCAGAGTAATATTTTGAAACTAACGACCAAAGAACAATTATTAAACGCAGCAAACTTAAGCAAAGAGAAATACATGTGCCTACAGGTATTAAATGTTATTTGACATATATTTGCAAAGCTTTGTCGTAATGAAATTCTAGCTATAGTCCATTCAGGGTTACTTCCAACTTTTCAGAAGCCCTGCTCAAGTTCTACTCATAGGATTTTCCTCTGCCTCTAGCTAACAAACTGGAACTAGGTCTAGAAAATTACACCAAAGGGCAGCGCACTGCATTTGTGCACAGTCACTTAAATAATATTTTCACATAAGAATTATTTCTTACCAGGCATTACCAACACACCTATTTTCTCACTGTTTTTATTCTTTTTAAATATAAAATAATTATAATCACAAACGTGACAACAAACTGAGGACAATGACTTGCTGACTAAGTGACTACCGCTACCGAACTGACTGTAGGAATGGGAGGGCGGATGAGTGTCTAGGAATTCCGGTAGGGTGGTGAGGAAGACGGAACGATTCTACGAAGTACATATGTAGGTTGTACATAAACAACAAACGTCATTCACATTTATATATATATATATATATTTATATGTTTATGTTCAATTTAATCAAAAGTAAGATATTTGTACATTAACAGAAGTATTAAACGATTATGTTATAGGTTTTTACATATTTAGGAAAGTTTTTTTAAGGTTTGATTAAAAACAGAGCGAAGAAACAGTGAATAGACTATACTACTGTTTTTTTTCTCTCCGCTCATTTCTATAATGTTTACATAGAGGTGTTCATAATTAGTCTTTTGCATATTTGTTGCAGGTACTGAATACCATTAGCATAGACCATGAACATATTGCGAGTAGATTGTTCTGTTCATTTGCTGTACATACTGCAGAGTCTCGCGCGAGTAACTGCGTTAATACAGTGTCGCTATGCGATCAGCTGACCTTGTGATGGTGTTTGACAGCGTTGAACTGTTGCCTGGCCTGGAGTACATAGTTCACAATTGTTCTGGACAGTGATTGGCCATAATGTTACATCCTCCGCTCCCTGTCCAGGATGATAGCTCGTGTCGCACTAAGATTACATCACTGGCGCACCTATTCCAGCTCGTGAAACACTACTATGTACACAATGGTTCTGCTGCATCATTCGTAAAATGAATGCATCTCCGTGAACAGGGAGCAATCAGCACCACCAATAGCTTTGAAGTCGTCAAAAGAAATATCAAATCACCTATGCGCAAACATTAAGGGCAATTTTACACCACACCAGTCCTCTAATTTTCGTAAAATAATGCCGGGACAAACCCACATGTTTTGTGAAGCATGCCGAAACAATATACGTAATTATCAGTACTCAAATTTTAATAACCGACGTCAGTGTCTTCATTCATATTAGTGTAAATTTGAAATTATGTTAATTTTTCTGATTTCAGTGTACAAAGCTCATGTTTCCAATGTTAAGGGACTTACCCCACCATATTGGATTCTTGGTTTTTCTAGCTTGCTTATTTAAAAAAAAAAATTGCAAATGGGCCCCTCTTCCCCACCAACTATTAATTTTACACTGCAGTACAGACAAAAAGGAAATACTTTGTTTTTTTTTTTTTTTTAATCAACAAGTTAGAAAAATTAATGATTCAGTATTGCAGGGGAAAGTTCCCCTTAAGTGCCATACGCTTAGTGGACCTAATTTCTACAGTTCCATTTATTTTGTGAAAACCTAAATTGCAGTAGAATCCCCATTTTACGAGTGTCCATGCTTCCCAAGAATACAGTTGTAAGATCGCTGTTGTCGCGAAATCTAATTATGTTTAAAGTGCATTTTTTTCTTAAAGTTGGTGTTTGTCACTGGCATAAAACAAACACGTTTTTTAAATAAAATATTTATTTCATTTAATGTGTAGCCTACTTCTGAATAAAATGGTACCCGATAAGCATATGATTACCCTCCCATTGTGACCAAAAATGTTAAGGCCATGCTACAATTGCCATGTCCCATGTCCACGGTTGCCCTCGGTCCTCCGTGATGCTGAGAGCTTTGATTGGTCCACGTGACCATGTGACAACTTGAGCCTTGTTCTTGCATGACCTATGTCTCAGACCCGCAGCAAATTAGTCAATTTTTTATTTTTTGTCCTAGTTTGTTTGGTCTCCCGAGATTTTTTTGTAGAAGAAGAGGAAGAACAATAATTTATTAGCGAAATCTGCATGCAATTTGAAATATAGCCCATTCACGGTCACTTCCAACTTTTCTGAAGCCCTGCTTAAATTCTTCTCCCAGGATATTACTCCGCCTGATGCAAACAAAGCTTAACCGAGTAGAAAAATTACACCAGGGGAACAGCACACTGCATTCGTGAGTAACCTGTGTAATAATATTTGCATAAGAACTATTTCTTAGTAGGCTTTATCAACACACGTACTTTCGCCCTGTTTTCATTCATATTATCTATAAATGAATTAATAATAATTCATAGATAAAAAAATAGAAGTTCAAATTATTAAAAAGTAAGGTATTGTTACGTTAAAGGTATAAACGGCTTGTAATACACATATTTAGAAGACAATCAAACACCTCATACAAAGAATGATTTTTCAAGGTCTGATTAACAAAGTGTGAAGAAACTACAACTGGACTATATAGTAAACATTGGTATAGGCTATCCACGGTGAAGTGAGCACTTTTTAAATGCCTCTAATTTGGAATAATTATCAATAAATATAGTTTATTTTAGCCGTAGACGTTAACTTCCGGAATACGGAGTGCGGTGGAATATGCACGATGTGTTTGTTACTTGCATGGCAATATTTATTTAAAAAGGTNGCTGTGGCGCCGGGCAATTTATAATCATCACATTACAACTCTGGTATACGATCGCGTCAACAGCTTATAGACAAAGAGCATGGAGGTGAATGTGTAGTGTGCCGATGCTGAGTGGGACAAATTGTTGATATGCGCCATGCAGTTACGGCTTGAATTATTCAATTTTAAAGACAGGAATTTCAAGAATGCATAAATGGAAAAAAAAAAAAATTTTGAGTTAGGAAATTTAATTTTGGATAGCAACGGAATACGAATATAAGGAAAAAATGCTCCTATAACTGATAATATAAATATAAATAGTACTAATATAATCAGAATCACCTTTAACCCAAAACATTCCACAATTAACCAGCCAAACACTCATGAATCACAACAAACTGCCCGACTTGTTTCCCATTTGCGTTTAATCCAGTTTGCTTTTGCGGATGTGCCAACAGGGGACATGACATTTCCCACTATAATTCATAACTGCAAGGCACCGAATAAGGCCTTGGAAACAGTGCGAGCCACGGTCAAGTTCGGTAAACATGCTGCATTTCCCGACGGCGCATTCGACAAGCCTTTAACCCAGTTTGATGAGTTTGAGAGAGGCTGCGTCGTCAGCCTTTGAGAGGCAGGTCGGACGTTTCGGCGTACTGTTTGCCGCTTGAACCCTTCTGCCGACACTGATAGTCTGTGTTGAACGCAGTGGGAGCAGGAGGGTACACACCCCGTCGAGAAGGCTCGGGTCGACCACCAGCAGGGAGGGTAGTTTCATCGTGCGACAGCTGTGAGCACTCCACGGGCTTCGCTGCGTACCATCCAGGGAGATACGCCTGTGTCCACAAGTACTATATACAGACAACTAGCAGAGCGGAATCTGTCGTAGCGGCGTCCGTAACATCTACCATTACGACCTGAGCATCGTCGATCATGTGTGTCCTTCTGCCGGGACGGCATACAAAAGACCGTAGAATTCTAGTCTGGAGACGTGGCCAGCGCTGTGATCCACGCTTCATTGTAGAGCGGCATATCGCCCCAATAAGAGGTGTCGTGGTTGTTGGGTGCCATTTCCTAAGATTTCCGTACACCACTGGTGGTGACTGAAGGAACCCTGACGGTACGGCGATACGTCCAGGAAATTCTGTGCCCATGTGCTCTTCCCTTCCTGGTGCAGCTTGACAACTCCATTTTTAGCAGAATAATTCCTAGCCTCACGACAGTCCTTGTATCTCGGGCTTCCCTTCGTGAGGTCAACCTGCTTTTTTGGCCAGCAAGGGCCTACTATCGCCCATAGAGAACATTCGGGACCATATTGAACGGAAACTTCGACCAGCGGCAACTGCAGTGGATTTGGAGTGTCAGTTGCGCCGGCTGGGGCAGGATCTTCCTCAGGAGAACATCCGAGGTCTGTACACCTCCATGCCTGGCCGTATCGCCGTCTGTCTGCTACAGGTGGTCCAACATTGTACTAAGTGAAACCTGAAAGTGTTGGTCCCCTGCATTACATGCTTGGTGTGGTACAATATTTTGCTTTCTGATTACATACTACCGTGCCCTGCGCCTATACCCACTTTTGTGCCCCTATGATGGCATTTTCAGGGGGATAATTTTTTTTGCGAATGGGTGTAGAAACATGAAAATTGTGATTTTGACATGCAAAAACAATGGAACCACGAAATTTGTCATATTTGAGATATTGTGTCCAGAATGTCAGTGAAAATATGAACATATTTGCAGTGGTATATACCTGGTATTCTGAAGAGAAAAACAGCTGTTCACCCGTTGCCATTGGTGTATAATGCAGCTCGGTGCTATTTTTTCATTGGTGTAGTACCCTGAGATGCTCATAATAGAAAGTGACTACACTAAATAACAGATTTAAAAAATGCGTAGCAAACGTTTAAGGCACTTGCCTACCTGGCTTTTTAGCTGTACTTCAGTGTGTTTTAAATATACATTTTCCTTCTAAAGTATTACACATACTGATCTACCAAAAGCACACACACGTCAGATGAGGGCTGTTGAGTGCTTTCAAAAGGTTACGTACATTAGAAACATGATTTCAGAGTACCCCAAAATGGCTAAAAACTGCTATTAAAAAGCACAGCATCTCAAAGTATGTGCATGAGATGCATACAAAACTACTTAAGAGCAGTACACTGGACCTCATCTATAGCAAGGTCCAATAAAAAATGTCACCGAATAAAGTCCCACAGGTGCACGTAGCATGACAAGAACAGTTGAGTGAGATTGAAGACATTTGGGTGGCTCTTAGCAGCGAGGTCTTGTGAGCTGATGAGGGTGAAGTGAGTTGAATATGGAGCAGCGTCAGAATGAAAGGGCGGGGGAAACGGGAGATCCCAGAGAAAACCTGCCGACCAGCGACATCGTCCGGCACGATTCCCACTTGCGGAAATCCGGAGTGAACGGGCCGGGGATTGAACTTGGTTCGCCTTGGTGGGAGGCGAGCAGTCTAACCGCTCAGCCACCGTGGCCCCATGACGAGAACACTGCACGCCAGTTTAGAGCCTTGCACTTAGGGGCGATGGCGCATATGATGTACGTAGCTGTCTCATCCTAACAGCTCCTGCGCTTCTCTGCCTTAAATGCGGGAAAAAAAGCTTCAGGTAGGCAAGTGCCTTAAATATCCTACACTAATGGCTGCAGCTTTGTGAGGAAGCATTTTCTTGCCATGGACAATAATAATTAGACTANGTACGTAGCTGTCTCATCCTAACAGCTCCTGCGCTTCTCTGCCTTAAATGCGGGAAAAAAAGCTTCAGGTAGGCAAGAGCCTTAAATATCCTACACTAATGGCTGCAGCTTTGTGAGGAAGCATTTTCTTGCCATGGACAATAATAATTAGACTACTGCATAACTAAACATTGATTGTTTCATGGGTAGGAGTCTGTGAAGTGTCGCAAAAGTAGATCAGAGCCGAAGTGTTGACTGCTGATGAAGTGTACTTAGTTGTAAAATCTTCTTGCGAAAATCAGGTGTCCCTACGAACTACTTGTAAATCCAGCTTCAATAACACACACTATGGATCTACACCAGCTCTGCTTGCTAGAACATGTTCATGTGGCGAGGAGACAAAACAAACGATTGCTAGATACTTCAACACTTGGCATGACTATATGAGCGGTGAACAAGTACTTGTGCAGTTCAGAGCAACTGTAAACAGGTGATCCTTGGTTGGGTTGCCATCAAAGTTAAAACTCTTAGATTTAGACATTTTTTTTCTGGCTGTGTACATAATAATTGAGGTATGGGCATACAGTATTCAGGGTGAGACAAGGAAGGGGACTTGCCGCCCTGTTTTTGCTAAAGAGAATGTAATAAGAATAAGCATTAAGCAAAGAGACGCATCATGTATTTTACTCGAGATTTTACAAATTAAACCCAGTTTGTGTAAGAGGTGAAAAATATGAAATCAATCTAATAAATCTTTTCAGCTTACAATCCCTACTTTCACATTTCCCTACTTCTCCCACACAAACTTTGACTGAATTGCTTGATGTGTCCATGAAGTGAAATATACATGCAGTATTTGTGTGTAAAAACTGTTAACGATGAAATGAGCACTATCGAAATCAACCTTTGAAAAATGTCATTGCTCCTACGTGCATATATTTTAACGGGCGTACCGAGTGACTTGTGCCCCGTAAAGTTCGTAACGATGGAGGGAAAGTAGTTCCACGTTTTAACGCCGAATGAAAAGTGGTAACCATTTGTGATAACTTAAATTATTTCTTTGGTTTTCTGGTGGTTTAATGGACCCAAGTGTAAAAATTACCATATTTATAAAATATTTCTTTTCCTAATAATTTCACAGTTTCGATTGACCGGCACATGAACAGAGTGATGAGGCTCATTGCAGTGTAATTTTACAAAATGTGGAATAATACACAATGAGTATACAAGTAAATCTTGGGCAGGGTTTTCGAAAGTGCTCAGTTTACCGCGAACAAGCTATACTGTAGCCACAGATTTCTGAGCAAGTCTCGGAGGGCGAAAGAGAAAGGTTACAACCCANGTAGCATTTTTCATACCCATTTTCTGTTAGCTGTTCTTCTCCCGTGTAGGGTACAATTCAGCCCCCTCCGGTGTGGTCTGGCTCCGGGTATAACAGTCTTCGTACCCATGGCCAGGCCCGAAACTGCAATAGAACGTGTTCTAAACTTCTGCTATACCCACGGCGCTGCGACAGACAAGATGGCGGACACCCGGGTGACAAACAAAAGCCGTATATACGTCCGTTTACGGAAAGATTACGGGTTCTGTAAAACGTATATATGTACAAAATGAAACTTAATGTACTTACGCGTAAGTAACGGGAAACTTTTCAATTGGAATAATTATATAGAATAGAGGCTTTTCTGAAAACCGGAAAAATTATACCTGTGCATGGCGTATAAGTTCATTACTAATTACACATTATATGAATTTTTTTTTGGGGCTTCGCGTATTTGGCACAATATAACATTAAATGTGAGAGTGTGGAAGGCTATGAAGATCGAGGTGTTAATGCGATAAAGCACGTGAAATTTATGTGAACTATATTTATTTCTGGTTGCTGAATATATTTATTTCTGGTCGCCGACGCACTAAAGTTATACAGCTATAAACTATGGTAATCAAACAGTTTAGTCTCGGAATATTATTTAATTCCGATTAAATTCAACACGTGGTTGTGGTACGTAATATATCAGTAGTAGAAAACCATTCACAGCATATACACAAAACGATCCCAACTGTTGTTTACGTCTACTTGTTTATGTGTATCGCCATGATACATTTTTTCGACAATCATGCACAGAGACAGGAAACAAAAGCGCAATGCATTTTGTTTTGCTATTAAATTTGTTTCTATTTCATGTCACAGTTGTATGCTGGCAGTGCGTGAAACACGACGTGCATTCTGCTGAGTAAATTTGACCGTTTATCGTCGTTGTTGTAAAATGTTGTGATTTACGAGTGATATTACGCATTTGTCTTTGCGGTAATTATATGTGACGTGTTAAATCGACGTATTGTGAGGAAATACGAATGTTTATTTGAAATTCTTCCCGTGCGAATTGTGCGGTAATGCCAGTGTTTGCGGGGTTTTCAGCAATTTAATAGACGTTAACATGTCTCATAACTCCTCAGCAGTAGATCAGAGNATGCCAGTGTTTGCGGGGTTTTCAGCAATTTAATAGACGTTAACATGTCTCATAACTCCTCAGCAGTAGATCAGAGAGACATTATATTCTCAGCTTATAAGGGTGAGTAACATACTTTATTAGTTTTGGTTGGAAAGTAGGTGTATTTCATAATTGTACTGTGTAGTTTTGCTTGTGACTGTGGGAACTGAAGGGCTTTTGTAGCCTACTGCTGCTTCTAGCCATGTAAAATGCAGAAGACCTGACCAAATGAAGCCTAACTTCACGATAGGTGAATCACAGGGATTAGATGAATAGACGCGAGGTTAGTTATTATACTTTTTCTAACACAATATCTCGTGTCGGCACACTCTCCCCTTGTAATCACATTTCGTGAAGTTAGGTTGAGTTAGGCTAGGTCTTCTTGCATTTAACATGGTTAACGAACCCAAATAATATGTCATTTACATAAATTTTACGCTTTTTACCCCACAATTTCCCAGAGCTTCATAGCCCTCTCCACCATCACATTTGGTGGCAAACATTAACCCTGTCTTTACCTGTCGTGAAGTTAGGTTACGTCTTCTTGCATTTAACGTGTTAATGCAACAAAATTTAAATATAACGTACGTAATTTTTACATGTTTTACCCCACGATTTCCCTGATCTTCATAGACCTCCCCACTATTGCATTTGGTAGTATATACTGTGAATATATTGATGTCCCTAGTAAATTCTTGTTCTCTGTAATTAGTAATGTCGATTTATACCATTTTCCGTAAAAAATTATTTAGTCTTCGGAAAAGTCCCTATTCTATTCAATGTACTCCCACGGTCATAACAAAACCATAAACATAACTTTAAAAAATACGTGACAACTATCAAAATATATGTATATGAATTTTTACACAGCTGTTTGACAAGTTGAGTGTGTAGCTCAGTGGGTCGATGCGCGACTATGAACGATACATAATTAGGGTTTATAGTTCAAATCTCCATCGTGTAATGGTTTTTTTTAGTTATTTTATGTGATACATTATTGCTGTTTATAATCTATGTTATTGTTAGAAAACGTATATTTCTAGAATATCTTTGTCTAAAAGCAATAATACGTACGTAAACTGCACAGTGCAATCGGCTGCATGTGGTTGTGTGCTAATCAAATCGATTGGTTTCTGAAGTAAATAATCTGAGCTGTGTAGCATGAGTAATGTTAACAGACACACATAAAAGCCTTATTTCTAGTATTGTGTTATTTTTGCCTTCTTCTGGCCTTCTAATCGCAAATGCTTGTTTAATTACGGAATTTACAAGATTAATTATCATGCTTGTTAAAGACAAATATTCAAATAGTGTAATAATGCTTCAATTAGTCGCGTAAAAGTCCGTTATACATAAATGTGAATACAGTACTGTTAAGCGCTCGCTGCTTTGTTCGCGCGAGCGATTGGAAGTGAAGGGCAGAGCAGTTATATGATACCGGCGGCGGCAAGTCAAAGGAATGTTTACAAAGAGTGCCTGTTATGGCTGTCGTGGCACGTGCCGCTCCCGACCTTGAGGCATTTGATGAATGCTCTGGATTACTGACCTCGTCGCTCTCAGCTAGACTCGGGGTGCGGCGAACCTTCCAGGTCAAGGCCAGCGGCTATAAAAGGCTTGTCAGGCCTCCGAGCCGGCAGTTGTTGAATGTATGCGTTTAAGCGACAGACGACTAGCGAGAAGAGATTCGCGCGGCGAGAGAAGTGACCAGCGGGAGGAAAATCTGTGACTGCGAACATAAGAGCAGTGAAGAGTACGACTGCAGGCTGGACTATTGGACTGGATGCATGAATGAAAGACATTACAAATGATGGCAACAGATAGTCTGAACGTATGTTAATGATAAGTATGAGTTAATTGACAATAACCATACAGACGGGCGTTAATTAGAGTTGAAATAGACATTAAATATTGCGCTCACTGTGAAACAAAAAGGGTAATAATTTAAAAATTAAATTTAGTTATTTTGTTTTTATTAAAACCTCCACCCCTCACGAACTGAGATACGATCCTGACGGATCTTGTAACAGTATACATAAGTACACGGCAATAATTGTATTAAAAAGTATGTAGTTTTCAGACCTACTTGTACTCAGAAACTTAAATAATTGCAGTCTTCAGGAAAAAATTAACAATCTTCGTACTTTTTGGTTGTACCGCATAGCACCTTAATTTAGTATTTGGTTGCATTTGTACCCCTGCCAACTGCAGTAATGTCTGCCATTTGCGAGTTGTTTTTGCCTGCCNAATTTAGTATTTGGTTGCATTTGTACCCCTGCCAACTGCAGTAATGTCTGCCATTTGCGAGTTGTTTTTGCCTGCCATTTACAATTTTCCGTTAGCACTTTAGGTGACGTGTGGGTGTGAACTGAGGCATTCTTTCTTCTCTTCGGCTGTAGAAGCTGTTNCCATAAACATAACTTTAAAAAATACGTGACAACTATCAAAATATATGTATATGAATTTTTACACACCTGTTTGACAAGTTGAGTGTGTAGCTCAGTGGGTCGATGCGCGACTAGGAACGATACATAAATAGGGTTTATGGTTCAAACCTCCATCGTGTAATGGTTTTTTTTAGTTATTTTATGTGATACATTATTACTTTTTATAATCTATGTTATTGTTAGAAAACGTATATTTCTAGAATATCTTTGTCTAAAAGCAATAATACGTACGTAAACTGCACAGTGCAACCGGCTGCATGTGGTTGTTTGCTAATCAAATCGATTGGTTTCTGAAGTAAATAATCTGAGCTGTGTAGCATGAGTAATGTTAACAGACACACATAAAAGCCTTATTTATAAGATTGTGTTATTTTTGCCTTCTTCTGGCCTTCTAATCGCAAATGCTTGTTTAATTACGGAATTTACAAGATTGATTATCATGCTTGTTAAAGACAAATATTCAAATAGTGTAATAATGCTTTAATTAGTCGCGTAAAAGTCCGTTATACATAAATGTGAATACAGTACTGTTAAGCGCTCGCTGCTTTGTTCGCGCGAGCGATTGGAAGTGAAGGGCAGAGCAGTTATATGATACCGGCGGCGGCAAGTCAAAGGAATGTTTACAAAGAGTGCCTGTTATGGCTGTCGTGGCACGTGCCGCTCCCGACCTTGAGGCATTTGATGAATGCTCTGGATTACTGACCTCGTCGCTCTCAGCTAGACTCGGGGTGCGGCGAACCTTCCAGGTCAAGGCCAGCGGCTATAAAAGGCTTGTCAGGCCTCCGAGCCGGCAGTTGTTGAATGTATGCGTTTAAGCGACAGACGACTAGCGAGAAGAGATTCGCGCGGCGAGAGAAGTGACCAGCGGGAGGAAAATCTGTGACTGCGAACATCAGAGCAGTGAAGAGTACGACTGCAGGCTGGACTATTGGACTGGATGCATGAATGAAAGACATTACAAATGATGGCAACAGATAGTCTGAACGTATGTTAATGATAAGTATGAGTTAATTGACAATAACCATACAGAAACATACAGACGGGCGTTAATTAGAGTTGAAATAGACATTAAATATTGCGCTCACTGTGAAACAAAAAGGGTAATAATTTAAAAATTAAATTTAGTTATTTTGTTTTTATTAAAACCTCCACCCCTCACGAACTGAGATACGATCCTGAGGGATCTTGTAACAGTATACATAAGTTGTGCCGTTATTAACATAATTTTTCATACATCAAAAGTCTGGTACTTGTACTCAGAAACTTAAATAAATGCAGTCTTCAGGAAAAAATTAACAATCTTCGTACTTTTTGGTTGTACCGCATAGCACCTTCATTTAGTATTTGGTTGCATTTGTACCCCTGCCAACTGCAGTAATGTCTGCCATTTGCGAGTTGTTTTTGCCTGCCATTTACAATTTTCCGTTAGCACTTTAGGTGACGTGTGGGTGTGAACTGAGGCATTCTTTCTTCTCTTCGGCTGTAGAAGCTGTTATGCCTCGTGTCTTAGCGGAAATCGGGTACCGGGTAGGATCGGCGCTGAAGGGCCGTTCAAACCTCTCAACTCAACACGGACGTGACTTGCTCGCATCTCTAGTTACCACACGCGCCGGCACGCAACTCGGCGTCCGACCTCCGCACGCGTATGGCGGAAGCGTGCTCGCGTCGCGACGCGCGCACGGCTGGACTTTGTTTGTAAGCGTCGCGCGCCCGGACGTGACGCGTCCCAGTTTGCCGCGGCGCCCTCGGGTTGGCTCCTGGGCGTCGTTCCCTCGGCGACAGGTTCCCACCACGTCGTGTCCCAAACAGCGGATTGGCCGGCCGTGCGAGGCGCAGGGACCGACAGACATGCCTCCGGTGCGTTACCGTAAACAATGACAGGGCGTTCGTGACGACGATGCGGTCTGCAGAGAAAACATTCCTTCCCGATCGCGGATATAAACGTCGAGGGGCGAGGCTCCCCGGACGACACAGGATCGCCTCCGTCGAAGAGAACAATCCCACACTATGATAACAAAGGTAAAGTGCAACTCTTTAATCTCCAAGACTGAATGAGTAATTTTAATTAGTAGAATTATTCCGACTTTACCTTAAATTAACGAGTAAAATTGAGCAATTTTTGAAATCAACCTTCTGAAAAATGTCACCGCCTCCTACCTACGTATTTTTAACTGGCACGCTGACTGCCAAACGCCCAGTTAAGTTGTAAACGATGGAGTGAAAGAAGTTCCATGTCTTAACGTTGAAGTAAACGTTCGTGCATACCGAAATTATTTATTTTGCTGCCTGCCTTTTTTTTTTAAGTGTTTAAGTTTAAGAAGCAGCAAATTTGTGAAATATTTCCTTTTCTAATAATTTCACAGCTTCACTTGATCGATGCGTGAATTAAGTAATCAGGCCCATGGAAATGTTTATCTTACATACGGCGGAAGGATAAGCAATATGCGTTCAAGTTCAAGTAGATCTTAAGCAGTCATTTTAAAAGCGTTCAGTTTACCGTGAACATGTGAACCACTGGTGAATCAGCGGAATTCCCCTGAGGTTTTAATGCCAGGCCAATGTATAAATTCCCGTTAAATCAGTGAACACCAGAAACTAAAATGAAGTATATTCACGGTGAAGGGAGCACTTTCTAAAGCCCTGCTTAAGTTCTACTTGTATGCACTTTGTGTATTTTTCCCCCCATATGTACAATTAACATTGTCACGTGCCTGATCACTTTAGTTATGCGTCGGTCGAGTGAAAATGTGATGATATCAGCAAAGTGAATGTTTTACAAACATGCTCATTCTTACACTTATATGCATTAAAAAAACTGGAAGTGAGATAAATCATTTCAGCACTCACAAATGTTAAACCTAATACTTTTAATTCAACGCCAATACTGGAACTACTTTTCCCTCGGTCGTTGCCAACTTTACTGGGCGCATGTCTGTCAGTCCGCCCGTTAAAAATAATAGTGGCGTATGGGGAGTGCACCCAGGGCAAGGCAACACCCTCCGAGTGACGGTCTTTCCAGCTGGGACCCGTAGATGACCGTCATCCCCGAGCACGACAGAAGTGAAGCCCTAGAATGAAGCGGCGCTAGAATGCAAGGGTGGGGGAAGCGGGAGTACCCCGAGAAAACCCTCCGGCAAGCGGCATCGTCCAGCACGATTCCCGCATGCGAAAGGCCGGGAGTGAACCCACCGGGGATCGAACCCGGATCGCCCCTGCGCGTTAAAATATATGCAGGTAGGGGCAGCGACATTTTTCAAATGTTGATTTCAAAAGTGCTCACTTTATCGTAAACAGCCTTTAATCAGTGGAAATTTACTAATTTCAGTGAAGCAGTTTCATCAGATCTGCAGTTAAATTCATTGTTTATAAGCATTTTTAACTGGTTTGATTTTAGAGTGTACATGTAACACACTATGCAATAGTTTTTTTTTTAAATCCGACGTCTTTCTGATCAATAGGTCTGAGAGACAAGGATGTTTAACTTGATATACATTTAAAATTTATATTTGGCATGAACTTTATATAGTTTTTATTTCTTACTGTATCCTAACTGGCGTGTTTTAAACTTAATTCTTCCGCGATTCTTTTTATGCAAACGGACGAATACATTATTGATTATGAATAGGCCTACTTCTTTGCCAACCACAATCATAAAACGGGGAACACGTTAACGATCAGGTTAAACTTCTGCAAAATCTCTGAAAATTTAAAGTTTTGTATTTTTAAATTACATTTTTATATCCATTATTGTTTTTTTAAGATAATATGGTTTTATAATTCAAATATGTTAAACTGTATGCATTCAAGTCGGCCAGCAGTTCGGGGGGCAACGCATTTTATTTAAAAAAAAAATGTTTTCATTAGTTTTTATTGGAAACTACTAGAATTGTTGGCTTTCTTGATATATAACTACGAAACAGGCCTACGTCAATTGATATATTATCGCGAATAAGTGCAACATAACGCTTTATCTGAAACGAGATTTGGGAAACCTTGATCTATCTTAGGATTTCATGGTTTTGTCATATTAGTTTAACAGAAAAACGTGCTTAGGCTATTGGAAACGACTACCTAGCGCAGGTAATTCGAATTTTGTAGAAATAACTATTGATAACCTCACAAAGTACCTGTAGCGAAAAACTTAAGAAACTTAATTTCTTACGAACGAGGTGTTTTACCCTGCAAATAAACTTATGAATGCTAAATGTAGAGAAACACTAAGCATTTGTAGGAAGAGAGAGAGAGATAGTAAGCACAAAAATTAGCGCAGATGATAATAATCCGCAACTCACTTCACTCACTTTGTAACAGCCCGATATATTTTAAAAATTTAATCCCACATTTTCTTATGTAGTATAGTTTTTGTATTTTTCCAGAATTGTGAAAAATATTGTTTTACATCATAAAAGCTCTGATGGGATTGCATTTTATCTAGGCGTCCACAAAATACTTAATAACGGGTAATGATTATAATATCACGTACTTTATCTATAGGCAAGGAAGATGTGAAATCTCAACCAGTATCAAATGAAAGGGTATTATTGTGAATTAGATAAATAATACTGTATTGTATAGTTATTCTTAACAGCCCTAGATGTTCGCATTTCATTTTCAAGTACGCCGTTTGATTTTAAATTCCCATAAATTCTGTGTGTATCTAGACATGAAAAAAAAAAATGCTGACTATATCGTAAAATAAACTTAGTTATGGAAATACACAAGCGTAGATTGAACAAAATGCTATGCCTAAATCCCTTTAAATTAATTAAAATAATTGCTATTTAAAAGTGTAAATTATACTACTGCTCACTCTGCAGTTGTCTCTTCCCCGCTATTTGGGTGATGTCACAACTATTAGATCACATATGGCGAGCATGTATTGTTTCGCACGTTAACACATTTAATTGCTCGCAGCGTCTCTTGTTAATGTTTAGTGGCACAGACTACAGGGTGCCTGGGGTTTGAGGGTAAATCACACTATGACTTCATAGTCTGGAACAGGTTTATTCAACGGGACTTTACTTATACATTCCCGGCACTGTTGCGGGAATTTACACATACTTGCTGCCGAGGATTTTCTCACACATTAACGCCCTGCGAGTTCAAGGTCTGAAGGGCTGGTTACAATGTTCAAAGTTCTGGCTACGTTTCTGACGCTGTAGGGGCATTAGGTGTCAGGACAGGTCCCTGAGTGACGTCGGGGTTACTTATCTGCACATGTTGCGTGGTAGTTGTTTCGGCAGTTGATGGGTCTGGTGAGCTGGATGGCCCTGGTAAAGGCACTCTGTGGTTGGTTTGTTGCACGCAGCTGGCTTCCTTTTGAGCTGGCGCCCCTCGGTTGGGGCTCACCACTCGCTCCCGTTCTCGGCGTAGGATAGTAACGGACTGTTTACTACCCCACCACGTCCCGGCGAGGGACCCCACGTGGGCGTGTGGGTCCCACCCGTCCTTCGCGGATCCGGGTTGCACTGGACAATCCCACTAGCTCGACATGGCACTTCTCGGTGAAGTTCACCACTCGACTCCGCCTTCTCGGTACGTTGCAACCGACTGGCTGGGAACTGACTGACTGACTTATGCGGTAACTGGCTGGCTAACTCGCGTCCCGACGTGGTCAAACTACTCGTCCGACGTGACTCTAGTAACTGTCTCTGACTCTGCCCTG
>NQII01001101.1:926198-947447 GCA_002778355.1 Clitarchus hookeri | reverse complement strand
GTTGTGGGACAGCGCCGCTCTCATACGCCCAATGCGTCACACGTCAATGTGCTAGGTGACTACTGTGGGAATGGAAATAGAGAAGAAAAATTAAAATTACCAGCACTTGGGTGTAAAAATTCGTGAATTTAGAAAATTGCACACTTGCAATTTTATGCGTATATGCGGTCAACTGTTTATAATTATGGCGTGAGGTCATAAAAAGTAGACTGATTATCGTATAAAATTCCCTTGTGACTTCAAAGTATTTCTTTGCACATTTATAACAAAAATCACGAATACAAGTTGCAGAAATTCCGAAAGGTTATATAAAAAAAATTGCAAATTATAATATTTTAAATATTTGTTTTATAATTTTGTTAAACTTACAAAATAAAGTTATAACAATTTTCTAATTTTAATTATATATAAGTTTAAATTTCCGTCTAGGCGCATTTCTTTTGTGTTAACAACTATAATTATTTTTCGAAAAACTTTATTTTCAAAATATAATCCAATTCTGGACGTTTGTAGTCAGTAATCCTTCTGTGATCCTCGGAATGAGTTAGATTTCTGGAAATTGTTCCAAATATTTTAAGCTGTTTAATAACACAGGTATTGCTGTAAAGAAAGAATGTTCAAAATTTTTAAAAAGGGATTACATGTGTAATTTTACAAGAATATTATAAAATATAATTCTACTGTGTATGTATATATTAAAATGTTTACAAAGAAAACACAAAGCTAAGCAGCCAGATAATTACACGATCAATTTTTCATCTACCGTACCAAAGTGATTTGGCCAGTAATCTGAGTACATCAGTCTCATAAATAAACTTTTCTCACGGAGAGAGCCAAAATACCCATAAGGACGGGCAATATTTTTCGCGCAGTTCTAAACAATTTGAAACATAATTCATATTAAAAGCTGTACTCGCGATTTATTTCACCGGCATATAAGTGACGAACTTTAGATTTGTCGTCGAACCCTTCACGGATGAAACTTAAAATATTTGCCATAAAAATGGTTTGCCTTATAGGTCTACGATTTTTTCACTTCAAAACAATGTGTACAAAAAAAATATAAAAAAGAAGAATTTAGCACGAAGCTGTCTCAATCAGATTAAACACGCATTTGCTATTTAAGAACTTTTTTTTTGCTTCTTGGAGAGGACATGCCACTCATGTCCACTATGCCACTGGATTACGTACGTCAACATTTAAANCTTTTTTTTTGCTTCTTGGAGAGGACATGCCACTCATGTCCACTATGCCACTGGATTACGTACGTCAACATTTAAACAACAAATCGTTAGAATGTAAACATCTAGATAGCACAATGTTGCCAGCGCTGGTATTCTACCGCGTTAGAAGCGCTCTCACCTGCACTGATGGCGTTCGAAACGCCAGACTATACACTCTAGCAAATTCTCTATTAAATACAGTCGAGATTGTCCCGTTGACCTTAGCAAGCGTTCCAACGACTCACACAGTTGCTACGCTTGTAAGTGTTCGGAGGTTCTACATTTGCAAGACGTTATTTTTGTGAATGATTTTTTTACAAGAATATGTCGGATTAAGTTACAAAAATAACTTCGCTNCATTTGCAAGACGTTATTTTTGTGAATGATTTTTTTACAAGAATATGTCGGATTAAGTTACAAAAATAACTTCGCTTTTAGTGCACAGGTTGAAACGTTACAGGGAAATAGTATAATGCTGAGCCCTCCAGATAGTTACACGAACACCCAAGTTTGTAATAAGGCCCTTTAACCCGATCGAATTTTTCTTCAAATTACCTTCATTTTTTATGACGTCATACGGACGTCATAATCGCAGCCATTTTCTCTTTTGATTTCTTCCATTCCTGTTTTCCTTCAAAATTTTCGTTTAGCAGCTTTTCTGACAATATTAATGTAAGTCATCTCATAATAGTAAAGTTGTGTGTACACATTTTAAATTGTTAAAAAATAATGAGGCATACTTTTTAAAAATAAAATGTACAATTATAATATGAAGAAAAATTGTTTTGGTTTAACCAAATATTTTCGTGTCGTACACGAGTTGTAGGTACCTTAAAAATATGTTTTTGGTATTTTTTTTTTTTAAACTGGTTTCATTAAAACGTTTGTGATGAATTCCCATTTGGGAAACTTGAAAGCTTACTGAATGCAATTCATTGAAAGGCAATAAAAATGATTTTTTCGTTCAGTAAATATTTGATCATGTAAAATGGCCTTTACCAAGAAGATCTGGAAAGTAATTTGAGAATATGCGCCAAAATAACTTAGCTGTAATTTCTGCATCTAAACCGATATAAGTTTACAAACATCGCACTTTTAAACATTTTCNTGCCAAAATAACTTAGCTGTAATTTCTGCATCTAAACCGATATAAGTTTACAAACATCGCACTTTTAAACATTTTCAAATAACTCGCTTAAATAAGGGCCCGGTGCCCAAAGCCTCACATATACACTGCCCCTGCCGCCGACCCAATGATTNCAAATAACTCGCTTAAATAAGGGCCCGGTGCCCAAAGCCTCACATATACACTGCCCCTGCCGCCGACCCAATGATTTGAGAAAATGTCAGGGACCTTTTGCTTTACAAACACCTAGTTTCGGCTTCCAGTCTCACAACACTAAAAGCCATTCGGTGGCATATGAGGGTTCGGAATACTAATTGCAACTTGTGTTTGCAGGTTGTAGCTTTGGCAGCTCTCCTGGTCATCCCAGCCAGCGGGCAGTGTGGCTGTGGATGTGGAGGTCTGCTGCACCCGGGACTTGCTCCCGTGGCCCCTGTCTACTCGGACATCTACGCAGGACTCGGCAACTCCTTCATGCTCGGCGCCTTAGGCTCCCAAGGCAGCGCCGCATCCTCTGCCAGCTCCTCCGCTGCCAGTGGGTCCGGCGGCAGTTCTTCTTCCTCGTCTTCGTCCGCTGCTTCGGCGGCACCCGTGTACCCAGGACAGTATGTACCTCATCTATCTCCTCTACCGTCCATTGGCGGCACGTACGGTGGCATCTGGGGGTCGTACGGATACCCGGCTCTCATCGGAGGCATCTCCCCAACCGGGGTCTCTTCCTCGTCTGCCGGCTCCTCCGCAGCTGCTAGTAGCGGCAGCTCTTCGGCCTCGTCTTCGGCTTCTTCAGCGGCGTCGGCCCCTGGCGCACAGATCATCTCTCCCATAGCCCCCGTCATCACCCCGTACGGTGGTTACATCGGCGACGTCTGGGGAGGCTACGGATACCCTGGGGTGTCCTCGGGAGTCGACTCCGCTTCGTCCTCCAGCTCTTCTTCGGCCAGCAGCGGCGGTAGCTCTTCCTCTTCATCTTCTTCAGCTTCTTCAGGAGCTTCTGGGCGCTACTACGGTGCGGGACTGCCGATCGCTCCAGTGGCCCCCGTCGTGCCCCCTTGTGGTGGTGTCTTCAGCGGGTATGGGCTGGGACCCGTCGTCGGCGGTACCTGGGGAGGTTATGGATACCCGGGGCTCGGCATTGGGTCTGCAACTAGCGCCGCTGCAGCTGTGGCATCTGGACTGGGCGGCATCACCTTGGGGGGGGGGGGGGGGGGGTTGTGGGACAGCGCCGCTCTCATACGCCCAATGCGTCACACGTCAATGTGCTAGGTGACTACTGTGGGAATGGAAATAGAGAAGAAAAATTAAAATTACCAGCACTTGGGTGTAAAAATTCGTGAATTTAGAAAATTGCACACTTGCAATTTTATGCGTATATGCGGTCAACTGTTTATAATTATGGCGTGAGGTCATAAAAAGTAGACTGATTATCGTATAAAATTCCCTTGTGACTTCAAAGTATTTCTTTGCACATTTATAACAAAAATCACGAATACAAGTTGCAGAAATTCCGAAAGGTTATATAAAAAAAATTGCAAATTATAATATTTTAAATATTTGTTTTATAATTTTGTTAAACTTACAAAATAAAGTTATAACAATTTTCTAATTTTAATTATATATAAGTTTAAATTTCCGTCTAGGCGCATTTCTTTTGTGTTAACAACTATAATTATTTTTCGAAAAACTTTATTTTCAAAATATAATCCAATTCTGGACGTTTGTAGTCAGTAATCCTTCTGTGATCCTCGGAATGAGTTAGATTTCTGGAAATTGTTCCAAATATTTTAAGCTGTTTAATAACACAGGTATTGCTGTAAAGAAAGAATGTTCAAAATTTTTAAAAAGGGATTACATGTGTAATTTTACAAGAATATTATAAAATATAATTCTACTGTGTATGTATATATTAAAATGTTTACAAAGAAAACACAAAGCTAAGCAGCCAGATAATTACACGATCAATTTTTCATCTACCGTACCAAAGTGATTTGGCCAGTAATCTGAGTACATCAGTCTCATAAATAAACTTTTCTCACGGAGAGAGCCAAAATACCCATAAGGACGGGCAATATTTTTCGCGCAGTTCTAAACAATTTGAAACATAATTCATATTAAAAGCTGTACTCGCGATTTATTTCACCGGCATATAAGTGACGAACTTTAGATTTGTCGTCGAACCCTTCACGGATGAAACTTAAAATATTTGCCATAAAAATGGTTTGCCTTATAGGTCTACGATTTTTTCACTTCAAAACAATGTGTACAAAAAAAATATAAAAAAGAAGAATTTAGCACGAAGCTGTCTCAATCAGATTAAACACGCATTTGCTATTTAAGAACTTTTTTTTTGCTTCTTGGAGAGGACATGCCACTCATGTCCACTATGCCACTGGATTACGTACGTCAACATTTAAACAACAAATCGTTAGAATGTAAACATCTAGATAGCACAATGTTGCCAGCGCTGGTATTCTACCGCGTTAGAAGCGCTCTCACCTGCACTGATGGCGTTCGAAACGCCAGACTATACACTCTAGAAAATTCTCTATTAAATACAGTCGAGATTGTCCCGTTGACCTTAGCAAGCGTTCCAACGACTCACACAGTTGCTACGCTTGTAAGTGTTCGGAGGTTCTACATTTGCAAGACGTTATTTTTGTGAATGATTTTTTTACAAGAATATGTCGGATTAAGTTACAAAAATAACTTCGCTCTTTGTGCACAGGTTGAAACGTTACAGGAAAATAGTATAATGCTGAGCACCTCCAGATAGTTACACGAACACCCAAGTTTGTAATAAGGCCCTTTAACCCGATCGAATTTTTCTTCAAATTACCTTCATTTTTTATGACGTCATACGGACGTCATAATCGCAGCCATTTTCTCTTTTGATTTCTTCCATTCCTGTTTTCCTTCAAAATTTTCGTTTAGCAGCTTTTCTGACAATATTAATATAAGTCATCTCATAATAGTAAAGTTGTGTGTACACATTTTAAATTGTTAAAAAATAATGAGGCATACTTTTTAAAAATAAAATGTACAATTATAATATGAAGAAAAATTGTTTTGGTTTAACCAAATATTTTCGTGTCGTACACGAGTTGTAGGTACCTTAAAAATATGTTTTTGGTATTTTTTTTAAAACTGGTTTCATTAAAACGTTTGTGATGAATTCCCATTTGGGAAACTTGAAAGCTTACTGAATGCAATTCATTGAAAGGCAATAAAAATGATTTTTTCGTTCAGTAAATATTTGATCATGTAAAATGGCCTTTACCAAGAATATCTGGAAAGTAATTTGAGAATATGTGCCAAAATAACTTAGCTGTAATTTCTGCATCTAAACCGATATAAGTTTACAAACATCGCACTTTTAAACATTTTCAAATAACTCGCTTAAATAAGGGCCCGGTGCCCAAAGCCTCACATATACACTGCCCCTGCCGCCGACCCAATGATTTGAGAAAATGTCAGGGACCTTTTGCTTTACAAACACCTAGTTTCGGCTTCCAGTCTCACAACACTAAAAGCCATTCGGTGGCATATGAGGGTTCGGAATACTAATTGCAACTTGTGTTTGCAGGTTGTAGCTTTGGCAGCTCTCCTGGTCATCCCAGCCAGCGGGCAGTGTGGCTGTGGATGTGGAGGTCTGCTGCACCCGGGACTTGCTCCCGTGGCCCCTGTCTACTCGGACATCTACGCAGGACTCGGCAACTCCTTCATGCTCGGCGCCTTAGGCTCCCAAGGCAGCGCCGCATCCTCTGCCAGCTCCTCCGCTGCCAGTGGGTCCGGCGGCAGTTCTTCTTCCTCGTCTTCGTCCGCTGCTTCGGCGGCACCCGTGTACCCAGGACAGTATGTACCTCATCTATCTCCTCTACCGTCCATTGGCGGCACGTACGGTGGCATCTGGGGGTCGTACGGATACCCGGCTCTCATCGGAGGCATCTCCCCAACCGGGGTCTCTTCCTCGTCTGCCGGCTCCTCCGCAGCTGCTAGTAGCGGCAGCTCTTCGGCCTCGTCTTCGGCTTCTTCAGCGGCGTCGGCCCCTGGCGCACAGATCATCTCTCCCATAGCCCCCGTCATCACCCCGTACGGTGGTTACATCGGCGACGTCTGGGGAGGCTACGGATACCCTGGGGTGTCCTCGGGAGTCGACTCCGCTTCGTCCTCCAGCTCTTCTTCGGCCAGCAGCGGCGGTAGCTCTTCCTCTTCATCTTCTTCAGCTTCTTCAGGAGCTTCTGGGCGCTACTACGGTGCGGGACTGCCGATCGCTCCAGTGGCCCCCGTCGTGCCCCCTTGTGGTGGTGTCTTCAGCGGGTACGGGCTGGGACCCGTCGTCGGCGGTACCTGGGGAGGTTATGGATACCCGGGGCTAGGCATTGGGTCTGCAGCTAGCGCCGCTGCTGCTGCGGCGTCTGGACTGGGCGGCGTCACCTCTGGAATCTTCGGCGGGTACGGCTACCCTGGCGTCGGCGGTCTCTACGGACCAACGTTCTTCTGAGGTGTTACGACCTTAGGGTTGTTCACGGTCAATTGAGCATTTACAAACTCCTGGCCAAGGATCTACTTTTCCTTCTCAACTTGTGTCCTCCTCCGCCATGGTTTATTTTATTACAGTTNACAAACTCCTGGCCAAGGATCTACTTTTCCTTCTCAACTTGTGTCCTCCTCCGCCATGGTTTATTTTATTACAGTTTACTGACTTCTGTAATTCTACTGCATTATTCCTAGTAGAAGGTTTCTCTGTTGGTCAGCTGTTAAAGACTTGCATGNTACTGACTTCTGTAATTCTACTGCATTATTCCTAGTAGAAGGTTTCTCTGTTGGTCAGCTGTTAAAGACTTGCATGTCGTTGGCTACTACAATTTTAATGGTATTTCTCTTGCCAACTCCAATATTGAATTTAAAAAGAAAATGTTTCACAGACTAATTCAGATTAGCTGGGAAAATGATGCNCTCTTGCCAACTCCAATATTGAATTTAAAAAGAAAATGTTTCACAGACTAATTCAGATTAGCTGGGAAAATGATGCAACATCCACATGAAAACCTAAGAATTTTTAATAAAGTTAATATTTTAAAAATATGATAATTAGTGATGTAACGACTATAAACAATAAGCCTTGGCTTCAGCAGATGTAAATGTACATATTACACACTCAGTACAACGTCAAGACTCGGAGCTATTTTTCTTTATTGGCTGCCAACTAAACTAGGAGCACAGTGTACTGTAGCTCGTGTAGTTACAGACAGGTTGGATTTCAAAAGTGCTCACTTTACCGTGACCAGCCTTTGCCTGCGGACGGATTTTTTTCCCATTGACCCGCAACAGAACTACAGCACCACTGCCAGATGATGAGCAACCGCTTAGCACACAAGCTCTGGCTAATGTATATACCATATTTTGTTACCTTTGACGATTACTACATCGACAGTGTTTTATATTTTAATAAATCCCTGCTCATAACCAACTTGTTTTATTGTCATGTGTATTGTCTTATGTATACGTTTTCCTTAATCCTATGTACTGGCAAACAGCAAAAAGTGATAACAAAAACCAACTATCAACCAGGAACTTCCTGTTTCGTAAATGACAGCATTTTTTTCTTCTTCATAAACTTGACGTGTGACGTAATTAGGTATTAGACACGGCGCTGTCACCCCCTCCCCCCCTTCATCATGTAGAGAGACATGTGTCTGTCGTAATCACAGCAGAGAAAGGTCAAGCCGAAGTAGGAGCGTGTGCAGGCCATTACACATGTCCTGCTGCATAGGCCTCCCACCCACCTCCTCCCCTACACTCCTAGCAAGCCAAGTAAAATTCGTAAGCGCTGAGATATCACGAGATATCCAGGCGTAGTTTTCCTGAAGTCAGAAAACACGCACCGCGGAAGAAATAGCTGACAAGCTGGAAAGTGGTGCCGAGAACACCCCCCCCCNACGCCACGTAGAGAGGAAGCCAGCTGCGTCCAAAAATCACATGAAAATTATCGGCCACGTGTCTAATATTATTTAAAGTAATTGGAGCCACGGTGGGTGAGCGGTTAGCCTTCTCGCCTCCTACCAAGGCGAACCGGGTTCAATCCCCGGCCGTGTCACTCCCTGATTTTCGCATGCAGAAATCGTGTTAGACGATGCCGCTGGTCGGTGGGTTTTCTCGGGAATCTTCCGTTTCCCCCACTCCTTCATTCCAGCGCTGCTCCACACTCGTCCTCGTCGGCTCTCAAGAGCTTGCTGTTAAGAGACGCCCAAACATCTTCACTCGCCCACTTTAACGCAAATACGAGAACAGCAAGTACATATGATCTCTTATCTTGTCTGTCACCTTACCCAGCAGAAATTGTTTCCTACTTAATTATTATTTATTATTCCTTAAATACATTCCTTCTTGCACGTTCTATACAGGATGTCAGGTGATTCGCAGATACGGGCTGCACCACACGAATCAGTGATCAAAACTAAGTAGAAAATACTCTTACGTTAAAATACATTAGACGCTTCGTTTACGAGAGAAAAACACCACGAAAGTTCCAGAAACCACTGTAGCAAACATGTAGTATTCCAATTAGATAAAGGCGAGGTGATGTGGCAATGCTGCAACTCATTACGGTGGTAAGACATACGGCGAGGGAACAAGCCGAGCTCAGTAGTGCCGAGGAGGCCATGGAGTTCACATGCAGTGAGTACTGGGACTTGGCAATAGCCACGAGTGCATCCGGCGGCCGAGCTCCGTGAATGCCGCATGCATCCGACATGCGGGAAAGTGCATTGCTATGGTCAGAGCAAACTTAGAACACCTGTTATGACGTTCAGAAGTTTTGCATGCTGATGATGTGCGCTGTGCTTATCGTGGAGTTAAGTCATTTTACCTACTTTAATGTTGTNGTCAGAGCAAACTTAGAACACCTGTTATGACGTTCAGAAGTTTTGCATGCTGATGATGTGCGCTGTGCTTATCGTGGAGTTAAGTCATTTTACCTACTTTAATGTTGTTTTTCTCGTGAAGTAAGGCCCCTTGCGCATTTTTACCAACGAATATTTCCTACTCAGTTTTGACAATCGATTCGTGTTGTGCAGTTCGTATCCGAGAATCACCTGACATTCTGTGTATGTAACCGTTTAAGGAATTCGCTGTTGTTATGGCAGGCGTGAGCACTGATGTANAGAATCACCTGACATTCTGTGTATGTAACCGTTTAAGGAATTCGCTGTTGTTATGGCAGGCGTGAGCACTGATGTAGTCATATATTAGTGTAATCTTCTTTCTTTGTTAACATGATTGCCGCTTTTAAAGTATTGCTCTGAAGCTCTGGCACTTTCTGGACCTCAGTGCACTCTAAACTTGAAACAGTTANATTGCCGCTTTTAAAGTATTGCTCTGAAGCTCTGGCACTTTCTGGACCTCAGTGCACTCTAAACTTGAAACAGTTAAAACTGCCCCAAATCAGCGAATCTAACAACAGACCTGTTGAAACTGCTCCCTTTGAATCAGTAAAATTCTTCCGACCATGTCAGTTGCTGGTGTTCACTGACTAANCAGACCTGTTGAAACTGCTCCCTTTGAATCAGTAAAATTCTTCCGACCATGTCAGTTGCTGGTGTTCACTGACTAAGCAGTGATTCCTACTGATTCACAGTGAAATGCACTGGCCTGGCAGTGATGCGTTAGTGATTTTCCTACTGATTCGACAATACATAACAGCTCATTAACGGAAGACTGTAAAATAATTATACTGGCTGATATCACTGATTCAGACTTAGGGTGTAGAAATGCAACCAGATGATCAGATAGGCTACGTGAAATTCGCACCAAAACATTTCATTCAGTAATAAAACATCTTATTTATTGTTATGCATGGAAGCTAACCAGGAAATTACATTCTTGAGAGAAATTGGGGATGTTTAAGTAAGGAAATGAACTGACATTTACTTAGGCCGAGGCTGAAGAACCACTTAAAAACGAAACGCCATTCTCTAGTGCAGTCGACGATCGATCTTATATATCGACCTGTCTAATGCCAGACTCGCATGCAAACGCAAGCACTACAACTTTCGTGATTGTGATTTGCGTGTTTTCTGTTCGCAATAAATTATAGGATGGCGAGATGTTAACCTACTGTGTTAAGGCGTCCGTCTACCTGGCGCTTGAACTGCGTTGCAGAGTGTTCGAAATACACGTTTTTCAACGAAACTATTAAGCGTGCGTCCAACGTGCTGATCTACGAAAAGAACACACACTTCAGACGAGAGCTGTTAAGTACTTTCAAAATATCACGTACGTTAGAAACATCAATTCAGAGTACTCCAAAACCGCTAAAAACGGCCTTTCCAAGGCGCTGTAGCTCAAAATGCACGCATCAGATACATACAAAACTACTATAGGGGCCTGCACTGAACCTTCCTAAAGACTTCCCACTAATAAAATAATATGGTCACCGCTGAAAGTCCCATAGGTACACGCAGCACGACGAGAACACTGCACGCCAGTTCAGAGCCTTGCGCTTAGCGGCGATGGCGTACTTGATGCGCGTGGCAGTGTCGCCCTTATCGCTCCCGCGCTTCTCGGCCTAAACGTGGGAAAAAGTTCCAGGTAGACGGGCGCCTTAATTATGTGTGAACAGGTGTGTTAGATGTGTACTATTTCTTCCGAGCCACCACTTTGACTTCAAATCAGGTGCCACAAAATACCTTAAAAACGGATAAAGCCCGTAAAATGCACAGCAACATTAAACATCATAGCCATAAGAAAAAATCATGAAAAAAAATATACAATTCTAAAAACGTAATTTTGTGAACAATGGAGGGGAAAGGTTTTGGCCGCTCTTGACAACGAACTCTGAGAGTCGATGAGGGTGAAACGAGATGGAAATGGAGCAACAGGCGGGGGAACGAAAGACCCCCGAGAAAACCCGCCAAACAGTGACATCTGCGGCACGATTCCCTCGTGCGTATATCCGGGAGCGGTCCCGCCGGGAATCGAACCTGGTTCGCATTGGTGGGAGGCGAGCACTCTAGCCGTTACACCCCCGCTGCCCCTTTGTGTACAATAGATTTTTTTTTTACGACTTTCGAAAAATTTTTTTACTATTTGAAGAGGGGCTTCGAAGGCTGCGGTTAGAATGCCTGCCTCTCAACATGGCGAGCTGGGTTCGGTCTCTAACCCATACGAGTCCGGATGCAAGACGCAGCGGACGTTGCCGGTGACAGGGCAGTGGACTCCACATATGTATCATCCGGCTATCATGTTTACAAAGAAAAATTAGCAAGAATAAATAGTTGTTAGACTTGCCACGGGGTTTTCGAAAAAAAAAAAATATTTAAACCTTTCCTTGCTTGTATGAAGTGTGTGATCTCAAAGATAAACACGTTCGGAGCGTGGTAAGTACACTCACGGACAAAAGAGTTAAGCCTCCAGAAGGAGTGGTGGAAATGAAATTAAACTGTACATGTTGAATGATATGTAACATTCTAGCAATGGCAATATTAGTCCACTCGGACAACACAGTAAGATGAAACAGCCTCTCGGGCCTGACGTATCCTCTGCTGAGGCAAGTTGGTCCACTGATCCCGCAGATCAGTACAGGGTAGGAGATGACTTCTCAGCTGATACCACACATGTATCATCGGGGACAAATAGGTTTAACTTGCTGGCCACGACATGGCCCGTGTTATAACTGGNGTGACAGGGCAGTGGACTCCACATATGTATCATCCGGCTATCATGTTTACAAAGAAAAATTAGCAAGAATAAATAGCTGTTAGACTTGCCACGGGGTTTTCGAAAAAAAAAAAAAATTTAAAACTTTCCTTGCTTGTATGAAGTGTGTGATCTCAAAGATAAACACGTTCGGAGCATGGTAAGTACACTCACGGACAAAAGAGTTAAGCCTCAAGAAGGAGTGGTGGAAATGAAATTAAACTGTACATGTTGAAAGGATATGTAACATTCTTGCAATGGCAATATTAGTCCACTCGGACAACACAGTAAGATGAAACAGCCTCTCGGGCCTGACGTATCCTCTGCTGAGGCAAGTTGGTCCACTGATCCCGCAGATCAGTACAGGGTAGGAGATGACGTCACATCTGATACCACACATGTATCATCGGGGACAAATAGGTTTAACTTGCTGGCCACGACATGGCCCGTGTTATAACTGGGCAGATTGGGAAACATCTTAGGGCGCCAGGTAGGAGATGGTGTGGCGCAGGGCGAAAATGGAAAAAGTTTTATTTTAAATTGTTTAATTTGCTTTTACTAAAGTTAAATTAATATTGCTTTGGTGACTTGTGTTCAAGAACAGGCTTTTGATTTGCACATTTAACTCTTTTAAGAAGTTAAGTGGTACCTAGTTTCGAAAGTGTGCTGCTTAAAACTAAATTAAGAATTTGAAGTATTAAAAAAAATTGCCAAAAATGAAAGTTATGCTTGTCGAGGGGAGGGCGCCAGTCGCCTAAGCCTGGGGCCTGGACCACGTGAGTACTTCGATATGACGCAGGCATTCCACAAACACACGTGCCGCGCGTGTGCGAGCGTTGTCTTGCTGGAACACTGTACGAGAGTAGTGTCTCATTAAGGGTAACACATGAGGTCGCAGGAGTGAGTGAAGAGATTTGGGCGGCTCTTAACAGCGAATTCTCGAGAGCCGACGAGGATGATTGATGTGAGTATGGAGCAGCGCCGTTAATGAGGGGGTGGGGGAAACGGGAAGTCCCCGAGAAAACCCGCCGACCAGCGGCATCATCCGGCACGGTTCCCACATGCGAAAATCCGGGAGCAGTCTAACCGCTCAGCCACCGTGGCCTCAGGTCGCAGGATGTCACTTACGTACCTCTGTGGTAAGGCAAACCTGTTTAGATTCCCAACGGGGTCGCCTCTCGATTTACGCATATGGGAATCGTGCCGGACGATAGCGCTGGTCGGTAGGTTTTCTCGGGGATCTCTCGTTTCTCCCACCCTTGCATTCCGGCGCTGCTCCATACTGACCTCGCTTCACCCTCTTTCTGAAGACTTCTGCAGGTATCGATATTGAAGTCCAGTTTGCGGGGAAATTTTTTTTAGTGAAAATCTGATGTGTGTGTTTATTTATTTATTGGTAAACTTTCTAAAGTTGAATGTGTTTTTAATCCTGANTCGTGAAAATCTTATGTGTGTGTTTATTTATTTATTTATTGGTAAACTTTCTAAAGTTGAATGTGTTTTTAATCCTGAGGGTATTTCGAAACTTATATTAACTGATATTGGGAGATGATTAGGCGTGAAAAAAAGGTATAAAAATCGTTATTTTGTCCTTATTCGAGTCGTTAAGGAGATACGCCTTGGAATATGATGCTCAAATAATGAAAGGAAGCCCTAGCAGTTAGGCACCTCGCGTGATTGTCATAATTAGTAAATGTTCAAACTGACGTCCACCAACATCCATGGTATGTTCCGGACACTGTTGCAGGGTGCGACAATTCGCTGCATGAGATCAGCCTTGCATTCCACGGGTGGTTTGCACACCACAGTTTTGATGTGACCCCATAAATATAAGTCGTTCTGGCGAACGCGCTGGCCATGGAATAGGGCCATGCGAACATATCGTATTTCGTAGTTTATGGGTAGTGTTATGTATGCAGTCGTGTTGGTCCCCATGCTGTACAGGTTGCCTAACTGCGGGGCGTGTGCTGCACGTTTGCAGGCGTTTCTCTGTAATGAATTGAGAAAGGACAAAATGTTCTCGACTGTTCTACCTGTTTTTCCATGTCTAATCACCCCCCCCCCCCNCCCCAAACTTGTAACATTAGTTACGAAATATTCTGTATGCATTGTATAATGAATTAACCATATAAACCAGGCTTAAAATATTGAAATGTTTATCTTATAGCTCCTATACAAAGTTGCTACCTTCGCTTCCACATTTGATTCCTTCCAGAACAAATGTAGTAACACTGGCATATATTATTTTGAGAAAAAATACAATTTATGGTTTTTCTGTTTGTTTTCACTCTAATATAGTAAATTTGCAAACAATTTCTTAGATAAAAAAAACATAATTTTTTTTTTTTTTTTTTTTTTTTTTTTTTTTTTTTTTTTTTTTTTTTTTTAGTCCGAAGGTACACCGAGAGAAAAGTTTGTTCCAGAAAACAAAATATTTGTTTGTACTGAGCCAAAAATATATTTAATTGCTCCAACAAAATATTTTGTTAAGCAAACAAAACTTGAAAAGAAGCAGAATTTATTTTTTTTCACCTAAAAAAATTCACGCTTGAATTAAAAAAAAAAACAAGCCTCTGTATTGGTCCAAAAGAAACTAGACGATCAACAAAATATTTAGTTGCTATGAGTGTATATATTTGTTTGACCACTCATTTGATTGTCTTCGTTGGAAAATGCAGCTCGAGAGTTTGTTTGTACTTTTTGTGACAATAAGGATAGTAAAATGTATTAGTGCATTTATTGATTCTTGATAATGGTATAAACATCCGAATAAATTAAGTTCAGCACTAAACTAAAAAATAAAGCTGTAAAAATTGAAATATTTAGTTACACACGTTCTCCAATGCGCGAAATGTATCTATTTTAAAACATTTGTTTTTTATCAGTAGGCGATTTAGCCGATATTGATTAGTCCGTAGTGCTCAGATACAAACGATTTAGATTCGAATCGCGGTAGGTTTACAATTTTTCCCCCCTTCATATTAATTAAAACTGTTTAAAGCACGTATAACCAAGAAAATCTTTAGTTACACCAACCAAATATTGGTTTGGCACAACCAAATAAGAACAACACAATAATTTGTTTCAACAAGAAAATATTTCATTGCCCCTATACAATCAACTTGGTTTAATTCAACCAAACCTTTTTCTCGGGTTAAAAAGTCGCAACACTAGATAAATGATTAAAACTTTTTAGTGAGGAAAACTAATCTTCCTAGAAACACTTAATTTAAAAAAAAAAACTATTCGTACAGAAAATCCTATTACGTCTGAATATGTTACACGCATCCGTGCCTCCTTCAGGGTTCGAACCCAGAACCCATCGCACTCCAGAACCCGTCGCACTCCAAGCGTAACCACGCAACGGACTTTTGCGTTGGGAAATTATTCTCTGCTATCGATCAGGCTGCTGCGTTGGCACTATTGCAATACCGATGCGCGAAGGAAGGCCGTCTAAACATCTGCGCCGCGCGGAAAGTCTAAACAAAGCGCGTGGAATGTAGATGTATAAATTTTTCTGTGATAAGTTTGGAAATTTCGACCTCCCCAAAACAATGGTCGTTCGAAGGTTTGTTGCAAGTTTCGCAACTTCATTTATCGTTGAAACGATGTAAATTTTCGTCGCAGCTGATTGTTCTCTGCTACACAGTCAACACAATATTTTGACAATTGCGTCNTACACAGTCAACACAATATTTTGACAATTGCGTCTCCTAAGAACACTACCCGCTTCTATTTGCACCTTACTTTACGTACTGGCGTGAACTTGATTACCGAGTGAATCGCGTTTGGCATGGTGATACGAATTTTGAAACACTACCGCCATCTCGTAAATATGTGCAATTGAACGGAACAACTCATTTCAGTTAATGATTTTAATTGTAACACTTGGAAATCAGTGAATGAAATACAATAGTTTTTAAACATGTTCTCTTTGACATATTTAAACAGGGCGCTTCTTGTATTTAAAGCTGGTCCCACTGAATCACGGCAAGTGACTTNATGTTCTCTTTGACATATTTAAACAGGGCGCTTCTTGTATTTAAAGCTGGTCCCACTGAATCACGGCAAGTGACTTGGGTTCGTAAAAAAAAAAAAATGTTCCAAAGAAGAAACGATTTATGAACATTAGAAATGCAATGTACAAACATCCGGGATTAAACTATTCTTTAACACTAAATTTCAATTGGTTGTTAACATCCACTAACCGAAAACTGAACTACAATAACATGAAATCCGACATTATATATTCCACGACCATCGAGTAAGATTACTTGGGGAGTTTGGAAAGGTAGTGCAATGAATGTAAATAAGAACAAGACTGACTACACCTGCCCTCTAGATGCCAATACTTGCTCACAAAAAAAAATTAATAAAATCTATAAAACACGGAAGAAAGACGCGTAGGAGACAGTGCGATCTTCACGCACAACTTGTTAGATCGGAAACGCAGCGCGTTTTGTTTTAAACANCAAGACGCGTAGGAGACAGTGCGATCTTCACGCACAACTTGTTAGATCGGAAACGCAGCGCGTTTTGTTTTAAACAGGAACTAAATACATCTGCCTGCGGTGTCATTCAATGGTTATACAAATACTCTACTGCCCCTTGCGTCACCTCGGCAGAAAAGTGGTTACTACGCTAGTTTTAGAAGTTTGTTTGAACACCTAACTTGCGTGCATCGAAACTTATAAATTCAAATCCAATTAATATGTCTTTTTTTTTTAATTAATGAAGATCAAGGAAAATGATTAATGCGTGATATTAGCTAATGAGAAGCTGAGCCTCGAAGTGTAAGACATACTTGTATGTTTGTGTGTGTGTCTATATACACGAGTGTACGAGTAAACGGTTATTCTGGGCCCGAAGTAAAGAATGTCGTGATATGGTTCCTTATTTAAAATGATATAGAGAACATGATACTGGTACTATATTTGCCTGAAATGATTATTACGAGGTATGACAGTCCTTAAAACTCGAGATTTAAAATTATTTTATCTTAAAATAACTAGAAAACACTATTGAAGAACAAATTTAAGAATGTAATACTGNCTCGAGATTTAAAATTATTTTATCTTAAAATAACTAGAAAACACTATTGAAGAACAAATTTAAGAATGTAATACTGGTTTTGAATCGAGATATTATGTCTGTGAAATTTTGGTGGTAAATAAAATGCCCCCTTCATTAAGAAAATAAAACACNGTTTTGAATCGAGATATTATGTCTGTGAAATTTTGGTGGTAAATAAAATGCCCCCTTCATTAAGAAAATAAAACACTGTCCCTCTGATTGCATAGCTGAAAGGCAATAACAACAGCACAGTTTCAATCTCCGCAGCTGTCTTCTTTAAGAAACGTCCGTCTAACGGTGTGTGTAACACCAAGGGCACTTTTGTGGATAATTTAAACATGACAGTTCATTTCCATCATTGAAGTCTGACATTTCNGTGTGTAACACCAAGGGCACTTTTGTGGATAATTTAAACATGACAGTTCATTTCCATCATTGAAGTCTGACATTTCTATCATTGAAGTCTGACATTTCTATCATTGAAGTCTGACATTTCCATCATTGAAGTCTGACATTTCAGCTTAACATTTTGCACGACAGAAAAATGTGACNCAGCTTAACATTTTGCACGACAGAAAAATGTGACTCGATGTTTTCTTAAGGGAGGGAGACGATGTCGCTCATTAAAGTTTCACAGATTTATATTTCACAAGAAAATATCGTTCAGGGATATGTTACTTAATCTCCGTTTAAAATATTTTATAATAACATCATTAGAATTATTAGCCACATAACTCATACGCTGTTTTATGTTTTATATTTAATTTTGCATTTCACTTCACTTTCACTACCATCATCTCAGAATAGCATGGTAAGTATATTCACGTACACACACACACACACACACACACACACACACACACACACACACTCTCTACAATTCCATATAGCCCAATAGTAATTTCGAATTTTATAGTGATACTATCTACCATGTTGTTTAGTTTTTTGTGCAAAAACAGGATCTTACTTGTTTATCTGTACTTGATTTCCTCTATCAGATGTTTGATAAAACTTTACTATTGTTATTTTAATCAACACGGTAATCTTTTTATGACGCGATATGGCTGAATCCATGTCTAATTCTAATGTGTTTGAATTTTCCCACCTTTTTTTATCCAAGATAATTTTTTTCCCCCCATTTTCAATATTGCCTTGCGATTCCGTGCTTTTGTTGCTTAAAACTGGACTCACAACCATCCATCACATCCGTCAGTCACCCGCCGTCCAGCGGTCACGTGATCTTCAACCAATCGCAGGGCAGCTTTTTTTTCTATCCGCCCATCCTTCAAATATCCTCCAAGCATTAACTTTCAATGGAAGCACGTTTGAGCCACCACCTTCTGACGACATCACTTAGACGTCAATAAGCACTTTGAATTAAAAAGGAATGCGGTGGATCTGTGTTTATTTATCTTCGGTGGTAAATTCAGGAATTTTAAATGTAAAATAATTCAGTATAAATTCTTATCACGTGAACAAATTATTTGCCCGAAATATTTCTCTCTTGAAAATGTATTTCCAACCAAAATATACCTCCAACTAAAGAAATATCACGATGTTAAGTTGTCACACTAAAATATTGCCGTACAGAAGGATTGACGGATGCGACGAATGGTTGTGAGCCCAGCTTAATGCTGCAAAATATAAATTGCGTGCTATAACCTTACTTCACTCGCTAACACATAATTATGAGTACTCGCAAAGTTTCTTCAGAACGTCATCATACGAATCCTGGTAAGTATAAATTCAGTATGGAAAATACACGCTCATTTAAAAGCAGAGGAGGGGGTTTGTTTATCCTCGAACACAGAAGAACTGCAATATACGCATCACGTATAATTACACGACCAAATTAGTTGAGTGTTGTTTCGCTTACTGGTGCACCAAGATTGGAAAAACCAGTTGCTTCGGCTGTCGAAAAGAAACTGTGCCGTCGTCACGTGAACAGAAAATAGTGTTTCAAGACATAAGCACACGAGAAATTCTGCTTTCTCGCGAAAGGGTTTCTTTATTGTTGTTTATTTAATGGCGCCCTAAAAACAGCATTTCAAGCTATTGAGTCGTCCGCAACAGCAACAGAGAGAGAGAGAAAAAAAATTATATTTAAAGCGTACAATCGGTATGTGGAAAATGTATTTGCCATGTGCAGCGTGACTGAACAAGGTCGCCGAAGGTTTTTCCTTAGGGACGCAAGGTTTTCGCTTCGAAAACTTGGTATAGTTTGTTCGCGGTTACTCCCAACTTCTCTGAATCCCTGCCTTAGTTCTGCTTTCAAACTATTCCTCTTCCTCATGCGAACCAAGCTTAACTAAGGCTAGAGTATTACACCAACGTGCCGCAAGAACTATTTCTTACTAGGCACTGCCAACACACATTTCTCTCTCTCTGTTGTTGTTCATATTAATCACGAATGAGTTAACGTAATGTACAGATCAAATATAAGTAAAAGTTCAATTTAATCGAAAGTAAGATTATTTTATGTTAACAGAAGAATAAAACGCTTGTGATTCTCGAGATATTTAGGAAACAATCAACCGCGTCGTAGGTGGAGTGATTTTTCAAAGTTTCGACTCAGAATGTGTGAAGAAACTGCGAATAGACAATAACTGTTATCGAATGTGCCGTTTCTACGAGAAGGTGTACAGGCAGTCACGAAACAACGGCTTCGACTTAGGAGGGAGCAAGCCTTTTGATGCCTTTCTTAAGACAATTTTGCTTCTCGTACAAATTTCATTACATGCGATCGAAACGTAAATTACATGCTGCATAAAATGCGGAGGAAAGTCTATAACGCAGAAATGAATATGTATAACAATTCATTNTCAAATATAAGTAAAAGTTCAATTTAATCGAAAGTAAGATTATTTTATGTTAACAGAAGAATAAAACGCTTGTGATGCTTGACATATTTAGGAAACAACCAATCAACCGCGTCGTACGTGGAGTGATTTTTCAAAGTTTCGACTCAGAATGTGTGAAGAAACTGCGAATAGACAATAACTGTTATCGAATGTGCCGTTTCTATGAGAAGGTGTACAGGCAGTCACGAAACAACGGCTTCGACTTAGGAGGGAGCAAGCCTTTTGATGCCTTTCTTAAGACAATTTTGCTTCTCGTACAAATTTCATTACATGCGATCAAAACGTAAATTACATGCTGCATAAAATGCGGAGGAAAGTCTATAACGCAGAAATGAATATGTATAACAATTCATTNAAAACGTAAATTACATGCTGCATAAAATGCGGAGGAAAGTCTATAACGCAGAAATGAATATGTATAACAATTCATTAAAGAATGCGTACAGTAATCGACGCACATGGGTGAATACAAGTAGTATGTGTGCCCATGTACACTTATTACAGCGCCCTTTACTACATTTAGGGAGACGCAATGTACGTCCTGCCTCCAGTGGCGTGTGGTGAACTGTTGGAAGGAAAGGTGGCGTTAGCTGTGTGCTGTACCCTGTTACTTGCTAGTTTACACTTCCACCACTAAAGCGTAGCTCGGCAGGTGGCGCCACAGGACATGTGTAATGGTTCCCTTGCTGCTCGCTTGTGAGTGGTCAGAGTGCATTCAGTTTCCGTAGGCTGCACTGTGGTCACTGGCTCCTGCTGCGTGCACCGAGAATGTACAGCAGTGAGCAAGCACCAGCTCACCTCGCAACACTTCACCACACGCCACTGCGTGCCTCCTTAGTTGTTATCACACTGCTAAGCTAGTTTATTTAGTATTAAACGGCTTCTTGCTAATTACATTTAAGAAGAAAGAAATATTGAAGTGCCACTCTACTGCCTGTCGCGCATTTAGGCCTACCTTACCACGCATTTCACAGGCAGCATGTAACTATTAATGTACTGACGCATTCTGCGTCCCTATATTTTATTCGTCAGAACACACGCTCTGGCGAAGCTCGCAGGCGGACGACCGCAATAAGGATTAAGGGTTTTGTGGACGTGCCGGAAGAGGGACACCAGGAGCCTCGCAGCTGCTAAGGCACTCTACCAAAGGTTTCTGCACGTGCAACTGTTCCTGCACGTGCAGACGACATCCGGAGACAACGGAAGGCACCAGGGCGCGGACACAGCTGCATTTTGCAGCTGCCCAAGGGACACCGAGATCCCACCACCAGCTGCG
>NQII01001101.1:910835-925746 GCA_002778355.1 Clitarchus hookeri | reverse complement strand
CAAATAAAGTGTAATTTATTAGTAAATTGGACCTAGAGACAACAGTGTCGACGTATTCCTACGCCCTATCACTGAGGGCTAGCATCAAGTGCTGGCGCCTCACGCCGCAGAGCAGATTCAATACCTACTTCCAAACTTCAGCATTTGGCAGGTATCAGTACCTATAATTATCATACGGTTAATATAAGCCCAATTAACAATGTGAAAATGAATACTGAATTACGTTAAATGAGTTCGTAAAGTGAGTTGAGTTGAGAGATTTGAGAAGCTCTTAACAACGATGTCTTGAGAGCCGATGAGGATGAAATGAGGCGAGAATGGAGCAGCGCCAGAATGCAAGGGCAGGGGAAAGGCGAGAAGACTAGCCGCTCAGCCACCGCGGCCCCAATTACGTTAAATGTAATATAATTGTACATATATGCTCTTCGCAATTAATTGAGCACTTTAAACACCAACTTATGAAAAAGTCCCTATTCATATATAACTACATAAATTCTAACGTAAGAAATTAATTGAATACTCACAGTACAAATGGCAGCAAATTAGAAGAAGCAGTTTCGTGTTTTTAAGTCGTTTTAAAAGAGTAATGTATAAAATGTTTGTACTAAATGCTTTTAATTTCGTTTTTGTTTGTTTTTGCACGCAAGAAGAAGATCAGGCCATGTAACACAATAGCTTTGCTAAAAATTTCAAAGTTTCACTTGATGCTTGGCTAAAGTCATTGGGTCCATGTAAGTGTTTTAATTTTACATATGGCAAAGGGATACAAATGGACAGAGGAGTAGATCCTAAACAGGATTTTTCGGAAGAAAGCGATTAATAAATCGCAAACAAATTTTACAATAAAAATAAAAAATAAAAATTTCTATTTACATTGCAAGGTAAGACAAGAAGGAATTTTTCAAAAATTACGTTCTTAAATTTTTTTAAAGTGAGTGCGACCGAGGCCTTAATTTCGTTCCATGTTATTCCATATAACCATAGTCGTTAAAATGCTCCAGGCTTCGAGCTCCACTGTGTTCTGTGGTACTATTTAAACTTATTTCTCGCCATCCTGATATTTGTGTGTATTATAATAAAGATAACGCAGTAAATTCCTATTTCTAGACTTGACATCTTCGTTGTACAGCAAAAATAAAATGCATTAAAACACAAAACACTTGGTAAGAAAATAAAATTAATCTCTCGCAGAAACTTGTGTAAAACCATCTTACGTTAGATAGTAAATACTAGCATCACAATGGCGACCACGTGANCCGTAAATTCCTATTTCTAGACTTGACATCTTCGTTGTACAGCAAAAATATAATGCATTAAAACACAAAACACTTGGTAAGAAAATAAAATGAATCTCTCGCAGAAACTTGTGTAAAACCATCTTACGTTAGATAGTAAATACTAGCATCACAATGGCGACCACGTGNGAATCTCTCGCAGAAACTTGTGTAAAACCATCTTACGTTAGATAGTAAATACTAGCATCACAATGGCGACCACGTGAGGTCCTTGAATACCTGCACCGTCACTTTCTTACTGAATAAAACAGGAAGTAGGACTTAATGTCTAGACGACAGCGAGGTCATTAGAGACTGAGCAAGTTGCTCAGAGAAGCAGGAGAGGGGGAAGGAATCGGCCGTGTTCCGCAGTACGAAACCGTTCCATCATTCCCCTGGAGTGATTTCGGGAAACCATGGAAATCCATAATCAGGATTGCTGGACGGGAACTAAACCCTGGCCTTCTCTAATGCGAGTCCATTGTGTTACTACTGTGCCACCTCGCTTGGTAAAAATAAAACCGTAATCTGGACACCCAGGTGCTCGGTGGCTGTGCTCGTAGAGGCTTTACGATCAATGGCGAGGAGTTCAGACATGCGACGGTTTCAGTTTAACCTCATCGGACTCAGACACTGCTGAAAATCGAATGGTAATCACGTGCTTCGTATTCTGCCGAAATCAATAGCTCTCGTAGACTTACGCCCTTCTGGCAGTGGTTGTGTGACGCAAAAACCAAACTCAGGCTTCTGACACTAAAGTAAAAATGAATGAAATTTATTTTACTTCTATGGCATTTCCGCCTGTAATTGTTTGTAGAGAATTAAGCCAGTTCAGGAACTGGTCACACAAGAAATCGTTTTACGTTCGTTACCCCTTACGGTACGATTAGTTTTCCAAAATAAATTTCCACAAACATTTACTCTGTGAACTACAAAATGAAACAGATAATTTAGACAAAATTTATTTGCAGAGCAAGTTTAAAAGTAACATATATGTAGAGTTTCAAATGAGGTCACAAAATGCATAAACTTTTTATTTTTAAGTTTGTACCTTGCAATTTGTTTGTAGTGAAAGGAAGTTTTTACACGCTACTCTTTAAATTTTGATTCTATCTCCTTTTTTTCTGAATTTGAGGAACTGGATGCAGTAGCAGCAGATTCACTTCGGTCACCTGAAAATAACCCACTGTATTCGTCTCTATTTTCACCATCTCCAGTTGCGCTAGAAGCACCTAAAGCTCTGCCATAGCGGGGGTATCCATGTGTTTGGTACGGCCCTCCATAGATATTGCTATCTACAGCAGAACTCAAGGCAGATGAAGCACTGTCATAACCAGGATATCCATGTCCCCAGTATTGTCCTCCATGAAATCCACCACCTGCAGCTGCAGCTGCACTGGAAGCGGCTGAAGCACTATCATAGCCAGGATATCCATGTCCCCAGTATGATCCTCCATGGAATTCACCACTTGCAGCTGCAGCTGCGCTTGAAGCAGCTGAAGCACTGTCATAGCCAGGATATCCATGTCCCCAGTATTGTCCTCCATGAAATCCACCACCTGCAGCTGCAGCTGCACTGGAAGCGGCTGAAGCACTATCATAGCCAGGATATCCATGTCCCCAGTATGATCCTCCATGGAATTCACCACTTGCAGCTGCAGCTGCGCTTGAAGCAGCTGAAGCACTGTCATAGCCAGGATATCCATGTCCCCAGTATTGTCCTCCATGAAATCCACCACCTGCAGCTGCAGCTGCACTGGAAGCGGCTGAAGCACTATCATAGCCAGGATATCCATGTCCCCAGTATGGTCCTCCATGGAAGCCACCACCTGCAGCTGCAGCTGCGCTTGAAGCAGCTGAAGCACTGTCATAGCCAGGATATCCATGTCCCCAGTATGATCCTCCATGGAATTCACCACTTGCAGCTGCAGCTGCACTTGAAGCAGCTGAAGCACTGTCATAGCCAGGATATCCATGTCCCCAGTATTGTCCTCCATGGAAGCCACCACCTATAGCTGCAGCTGCACTTGAAGCGGCTGAAGCACTATCATAGCCAGGATATCCATGTCCCCAGTATGATCCTCCATGGAATCCACCACCTATAGCTGCAGCTGCACTTGAAGCGGCTGAAGCACTGTCATAGCCAGGATAGTCATGTCCCCAGTATGATCCTCCATGGAATCCACCACTTGCAGCTGCAGCTGCACTTGAAGCAGCTGAAGCACTGTCGTAGCCAGGATATCCATGCTTCCATAACGGTCTTCCATAGATGCCACCACTTGCAAATGCTATAGAAGCTGCTTCGGCATCACCATAACCTCGATTTCCATGCTCCCGATGTTTTCCTTTATATATTNTGCAAATGCTATAGAAGCTGCTTCGGCATCACCATAACCTCGATTTCCATGCTCCCGATGTTTTCCTTTATATATTGCACTACCTGCAGCTGCGCTTGAAGCCGATGACTCACTCTCATAATCTTCATGAGTATGCCACTTTTTATGATGTTCATTGCTGCAATCCTTCTCTCTTTCAATTCCAGTGACGGAAGCCAACAGGAATACNGATGCCACTTTTTATGATGTTCATTGCTGCAATCCTTCTCTCTTTCAATTCCAGTGACGGAAGCCAACAGGAATACTAAGGCAACGATCTGAAAATGAAATGAAGAGGACATTTAATTTAGAGTAATTATTTGTATGGCAAATCAGTTAAAACCTTTATGTTATTGCACATAAATATGGATGATTAAAAATACAACACAATGTACAATAGACAAATTAAAAAAAAAAATGTTGCCCAAGCCATATGAACCTCAACTCAGACAACAACTAACGAAATTTGACAGATGTGCAAAAATGTAGGAAAAAAATAATATCGTATCTGCTTTGACCTGAGGTGCACCAGATATTGAGTAGCTTATTGTAATGCATTCCACTTGTACAAATAATACACGATTTTTAAAAGGGCTGTGTTAGGTGATTGGGGTACACTGTTTTAGGGCACACACCCGTAATACCAGCAAAGAATATACGATACCAGGGGCAATTATTATAAATGTTAGTTTGTTAAATGGTCATTCTGTTAGTGCGTTAAGCTGCATTTCAGCAAGTCAAGGCCCGTCCATGATGTAGGATTAGCAATTAGTCGCATAACAAACACAACATGTATAGCTAAAAAAAATATATACTTGTATTTTATTCCAGCCATTGATTTAGGGGATGAGATCAATTTCAAGAATCTATCCACTTCCTCTGCAACTCCATCCTAATTACTTACCCTAGCGGGGTGTCTTAGGTAATTGCAATGTCATGCCTTAATATGCCACCATTTAACTTGTCTGTTATTACATGTTGAAGTATCGTTAGCTGCATATTTAAAATAAAATTTGAGCGTGAACATGTAATACTGTTAGAATGGATTTAAATTTTGACTTGCAATTGAATCCTAAACCAGACGCAACGGAAGAACCTGCAGACAAAATTCTGAACTTACTGTTATTTACGCCTGGCTGTAACATTGTGTCTAAATTTCCTGTATCTGTGTGATTATATCTTTATTTTGATTATCTAAGGGTGCGGTTTTCTCCAGCCTTTGCATTCCGGCGCTGCTTCATTCTCACCTCGCTTCACCCTCANTTGATTATCTAAGGGTGCGGTTTTCTCCAGCCTTTGCATTCCGGCGCTGCTTCATTCTCACCTCGCTTCACCCTCACCTCGCTTCACCCTCATCGGCTCTCAAGACAAACCGCCCAAATCTATCCACTCTCTACTACTGCGCAACTGNTCTCACCTCGCTTCACCCTCATCGGCTCTCAAGACAAACCGCCCAAATCTATCCACTCTCTACTACTGCGCAACTGGTACGAACACTCTACCCCACATTTATTCTACGGTCCCGTCTTCCATAGCCATCACAGATGAAAGCGTGTACAGGTTAGGCTGTTTGCCGTTAACTGAGCATACTTGAAAACCTTGTTTAGGATCTACTTTTCTACACATTTGTGTATCCTTCCGCGCACGTAAAAATAACACTGCCATGAGTCACATCACTTTTTTCATGCATTGGTCACGCGGCAATGTNTATCCTTCCGCGCACGTAAAAATAACACTGCCATGAGTCACATCACTTTTTTCATGCATTGGTCACGCGGCAATGTAGAACTGTTACGAACGTAAACACGTTACTAATGTTTAATTTCTTACACATGTTAACTTGCACAAAACTAATTGAAATAATGGCCGTGTCTACTTCTTTAAACATCAAGGTAATGCGACTTATTAATTTTAATATTTAAATTTAAACACCGCTATCTTTACTTTTACTATAACACTACAAAGTAGGGCCTATATAGTCGTTTANTTTAATATTTAAATTTAAACACCGCTATCTTTACTTTTACTATAACACTACAAAGTAGGGCCTATATAGTCGTTTAGCATGTTTTGTTTATTTATTCAAACGATTACAGAAACTCTTGTCAATTTTAGCTATCTTAATAACACTTTCCATATTCTTCTTAGCAGCCAATGAGAGCGCAACATGAAGAAAAGCCGTTCTTATGTACTTACAAAACCAGTTTACTTTGAACAAGAAGTGAATGCGATTGTAACAGTGCGTACAAGTGTTAACATGTACAGAGCTGAACATGTTTTAAGTAAAGTAGTTCTGTGTTCCCTGTGACTGCTGCCTAAGTTATACACCTACGTACATACATATGCATGTAATAATAATAATGGCGTGTGGGGAGTGCACCCAGGGCAAGGCAACACCCTCCGAGTGACGGTCTTTCCAGCTGGGACCCGTAGGTGACCGTCATCCCCGGGCATGAAACCCTAGAATGGAGCAGCGCTGAAATGCAAGGGAAACGGGAGTACCCCGAGAAAGCCCGCCGGCAAGCGGCATCGTCCAGCACGATTCCCACATGCGAAAATCCGGGAGTGAACCCNGCGGCATCGTCCAGCACGATTCCCACATGCGAAAATCCGGGAGTGAACCCGTCGGGGATCGAACCCGAATCGCCGTGGTGGGAGGCGAGCGCCCTGGACACTGCGCCACCGCTGCCCCCATATGTGAATGTAAATTTACATATGCAGGGTGTATCTAAATAAGACCGTCAAACGTCGGTTGCAGGTTAATGACGAAAAAAGATGGCGAAAACATGACGTATGGTCTAAAGTGAATCCTAAGGGTAGTACCATATCTTTGATGTAGGACCTGAAGCACAAATGTATTACAAATACTGGAGTTGGAACACTGAGTGTCTGGATAATGTATCAATTTAATTGTGACGTTCGGGTTAGTAATCCATCTTTTAAATCTCAAGCATGCCACAGCGTCACGAAGATGGCGTTGTAATAAAAATATTAACCGTGATTATTTCAATAAAATTATTCGATGGCAGCGACAGACAGGTGTTGCGGTGTTTGCATATCTTCGTTATGTTACAAATCATCCAGACACTCAACGTTCCAACTTGTAAATGCTCTCCAATATTTATAATAAACTGATGTTTCAGGTCCAACTTCAAAGTTCGGAATGCTATCGCTATATATTGAAATTGTACATACACAATAACAATTGAGCTAGAGGTTCCTGCCGTGTGCTAATCTATTTATAAAAAATAACCATAGTTTTGAAATGATAATTTCCGCGCGTGCATGATTATTTAGTGTGTCATAAGGCAGGGTTTCGATCAGACAGAATTTTTGTACACAACTATATACAAACAGACACTTAAAAATAAAATCTAACAATAAGCTGTTAGTCGTCTGTGTATCAATCCTCACATGCTGCTACCACTGCTCACTTTCGTTTTCCACACTTTATTCCGGTAACTTTATCAGAAGAATTGTTCATCGTTATGAAGGGGAACGAACATCATCAACAAACTCAGCACAAAGTTTACCTTTCAGATACCGGAGTTATTTTCCGAACTCTTTATTTTTGCGGCTTTATCGTGTTGTATCACGAGACTCGTGGTTGTTCGAACGCACGTGGGAATCGTGCAAGACGATGCCGCTGATCGGCGGGTTTTCTCGGGGCTCTCCCGTCCCCCCTACCCCCTTGAATTCCGGTGTTGCTCCATTTCCGCCTTGTTTTCCTCTCATCGCCCAAATATCTCCACTCCACTTATGGTTCGAGTGTGTGTGAACGATGTGTGTGGCCTTTTTGTGTGTTTGGGTTAGTAAGAAGGAACTCCCCGAGCATAAAGAGAAAACCTCGATAAATAAATATTTTCACAATTTTAACATCTCAGATATAAATGAGATGACACAAACTAAATTAGCAGACGGTTATTAAATTCGCTCACTCCGAAACGTCATGAAAATGCAGCCCGAATAATTAACAACTTGCATGTTTGAAGCCTACATTTTACATGTTTATTGAACTTGCAAACAAGAACATTACGTCAGCTGCAGAATTTCGCATGCGTATATTTTTGATACATTCTGGTTTTATACCAGTCAATATAGATATTTTGCAATTTTTTTTATAGTCTTGATTTTACTCTTTGGATTCCCGGTTTCATTTTATGTTGTTCAGTTTTTTTTTTCAATATATTAATTATGCCTGTTAAAATACTTAAAAACAGAATTTATAAGAAAAATTGTGTTGATAATAGTTGTAGAAGGCAATATGCTTGCATGAACATTACTTGTATCTGAAAATGCTATTAGAGTTACCTGCACACATTATAGAGTACAAAGTTAAAATAAACGTACGAATGTATTTCAACCAATACTTAGTTAAATGGTATTTACATAATAATTACTGTGTGATCTGATTCAAAGAAATTAATTTCGTGCATAGAGGGCGCTTGATTATATAGCAGCTCGCCGCAATCATGTTCGGGAGGACAAGGGTTCGATCCTATGGGACGCTGTGCGTGCATTTCTGAAATATAAAATCAAAAACTGAACCCATATTTCGATAGGATTCAATGTATTATATATATATATATATATGTGTGTGTGTGTGTGTGTGTGAGTGGCGTGTTGGTGTGTATGTTTGTGTGTGAACTAACAAAACTGTTACATACAGCAATAGATGATGGTGTATAGTTTTCTAATAAAAAAATTGTTGGCTGTTTTTGTAATAAAAATATATAGAAACCACGAAATCAGTACATAAGTATGCAAAAATAATTGTTTTAAAAATTTAAAAATTTTATTATGTAGAAGTTAATAATACAATAATTAAAGCAGCTCGCTTTTCTTAATTTAAATCGAATTTCATCTTCTTAAAACTTTTGTTAGTTTTTTTTAAATTATTTTTCCTTTACGATATACATAAAATACATTTAAATATCATAGAATTGAAGGTAATATTATTTTGTTAATTTTAAAACAATTTTGGTTTGGTACATTTACCGATTTTGCAGTTTATATCGCAATTATTATTATTATTATTTTTTTACAAAATGTTAGCAATTCTTAAATTGAAAACTATAAACTTTACCTAATAATGCTGCACATGAATCATATGAAATAATTAAAATTCTAGTTTTTTATTTGATTTTATTCGATTAGGTTCCAAACTACCATATCACACACTAAATGTAAGAATATTGCAACTCATAAAATCTTGTTTTTACAATATTTGTGCCGGAAGGTAGAAACTTTACATCACTAGACAATGGAATAGTCGTAACGTTATATTTGTTTTTACTGGAAGTATGACATGTAAACTCTTGTTGCACTTACAAAAATATATTTAAGAAGTTGACATTAACACTGTATACTTACACAAACATGTGTTTTTAAAGTACTACATGACGCACGGTATTACATGAACACAATCTTGATACTTCAAATTCCCCTGCTGAAATAGAACTTACAAAATTTGATGTAAAGGGACAATAATTTTTTTTATATGCTGTTCGCGGTTATCTTAGCACTTTTGCGATCAACCTTCATAAAATGTCACTACCCATACGGATATTTTAACGGGTACACCGACTTGCCAGCACCTAAAGTCAAGATGGTAACACTGAGGGGAAATAGTTCCACGTCTTAACGTTTAATTTAAAGTGTTAGGTGAACATGTGTGAATACAGAAATTATTTATTATACTTTCTGGTTTTCTTAATACGTATAAGTGTAAAAATTAACAAATTTGTAAAATATTAAATTTTTTAACAATTTTACATTTTCACTTNACTTTTATAACAATTTTACATTTTCACTTCGTCGATACACGAATGAAGTTAACAGGCGCATAGAAAAGTTTGTTATACACTGAAGAGCCAAAAAACTGGTAAACCTGCCTAATATCGTGTAGGGCCCCCGAGCACGCAGAAGTGCCGCAAGACGACGTGGCATGGANAATTTTTTAACAATTTTACATTTTCACTTCGTCGATACACGAATGAAGTTAACAGGCGCATAGAAACGTTTGTTATACACTGAAGAGCCAAAAAAACTGGTAAACCTGCCTAATATCGTGTAGGGCCCCCGAGCACGCAGAAGTGCCGCAAGACGACGTGGCATGGACTCGACTAATGTCTGGAGGTATGCAGGAGGCATTGAAAAGCTGCGCCAATTTGAGAAAGGGTTGCAAGTCTGTCACGTTTAATGATTCTCGTCAGTCGTCGTTTGTCCCGTTCTTTCACGATAATTTTTCCGGCCGCAGCGATGTCGAAGATGTGATGTTTTACCGGATTCCCGATATTCACGGTACACTCGTGAAATGGTCGTACGCGAACATCCAAATGTCATCGCTACCTCGAAGATGCAATGTCCCATCTCTCGTGCGCCGACTATAACACCACGTTCAAACTCACTTAAATATTGATAACCTGCCATTGTAGCAGCAGTAACCGATCTAGCTGCCAACCGCATCGCGTTACTCTGATTGGTTCCATACCTCTGTTATTTGCATACGCACGCCTATACCAGTTTTTTTTGGCTCTTCAGTGTACATGCGATGGAACAATACACAATGTGCATACAAATAGATCCTGAGCAACGCTTTCAAAAGGGCCCAGTTTACCGTGAACAGCCTACTGGGCTATTCAATTAGTTTTCCCATCGGCCAATTACAAATATTTACTGTTCTTGACTGGCCGCATTCACATATTACAAAGTCGTCGCTCATTTATACACAGGTGATTTACGTTAAGATGTAATAAATTAAATGATTTATAATATTACTACATGTTTTATCGATAATCATAATTACAGTTGACGTTAAATTAAGCAATTGTATTCAAAAGTACACATTAAAAAACATTGTGATGGAATACTTTGTCCGCCGGCTTGTCTGACGAGTACACATGGCCCGTGGTTCGCTAAGTGAACGCAGCTTCACACGGCGGATGTATGGTCTGTTCACAATCTTCACTCTTTTTGAATCAAACCTTTGAGAAATCAANAACGCAGCTTCACACGGCGGATGTATGGTCTGTTCACAATCTTCACTCTTTTTGAATCAAACCTTTGAGAAATCAATCCTTCTATGGCGTGTTTGGTTGTCTCCTAAACATGTCACATATCACAAGCGTGTTATGCTTGTTGAGGCCCTATTCACCTATTATGCAGAAATTCTTAGTTNAACGCAGCTTCACACGGCGGATGTATGGTCTGTTCACAATCTTCACTCTTTTTGAATCAAACCTTTGAGAAATCAACCCTTCTATGGCGTGTTTGGTTGTCTTCTAAACATGTCACATATCACAAGCGTGTTATGCTTGTTGAGGCCCTATTCACCTATTATGCAGAAATTCTTAGTTNTCTAAACATGTCACATATCACAAGCGTGTTATGCTTGTTGAGGCCCTATTCACCTATTATGCAGAAATTCTTAGTTTTCGTGGCATAATTTCACTTTCAGGTATATTATCGGATATGTCTGTTTATAGAAAATTTACAATTTACAAGTTGTTTAATACTTTTGTATATAATTCTCAGTGCGTGTTATTTCCTACTTGCAAAAAGACAAAGAATTACTGACACAATATAAATATGCTAATGACTTTTTACAACTAGCAGATAACGCGCAATTAAAATTACGCATAAAAATACTAGAAAACTTGTAAAACGTATATTTTTTTTATAATCGCGTGGGAAGCCGCCCCTTAAGATAATATTTAATTTTTGGTTAAATTGAACTTTTACTTATATTCCATCGGTAATCAATATGAATAAAAAACGGAGATAAAATAGGGCGTGTTGGCAATACCTGGCATAAGAAATAGTTCTCGTGCAAAATATTATTAAGTTGAATGCGCGCAAATACGGTGCGTTGCCTGGCGTAGTTTTTTTTTAGACTTGGTCGAGCTTCGTTTGCACGAGGCGGAGGGATTGCCTGGAAGTAGAACATTAGCGCAGGGCTTCAGGAAAGTTGACGGCAACCGTGAAGTTGATAGAAGACGTTCTCTTACCTTCGCCAGCATGTCTTAACGCTGTTGTCCTTTCCGCTGTCTCGCCCGACCGGTGTCGATATGTGGAGCAAAGCGTGGCCCACGCCCGGCATTTATACTCGCATTGCGAAACGATAAATATTATCTCGCACAGAACTGACACGAGTCCGTTGTTAGATGTTATGACACCAAACGCTGAATACATTGCTCGTNAGGAGAAGCCACTACGAACCAAAAAATATATATATTATTATTTTTCATAAGTACGAGAATTATGAAGAAGTCACGTGTCGTAAAACATCACTGCTAAAACTCGTATAAATAACATTAGGATCCTTACTCTCCATACCAGAATTAGTGACAACGAAGCCAAAATTAGTGAAAATAGGTTTACTTGAAATAAGATGTAGTTTGCTGATTATTAATGTTGTTGAATTTCACCGATTTGAAGGTTACCTTTCTGGTGTTTCAAAATGTCAGATATAGGTTGTTCGTGGTTGTTTGATCACTTTTGAACTCAACCTTCGAAAAATACAACTGCTCCTACTTGCAAATATTTTCAACGAGCACAATGACTGTTATGCACACACTAAAGTTGGTAACGGCAGATGGAAAATAGTTCCTTGTCTTAATGTTGAATTCAAAAATTGGTAAACGTTTGTGAATACTAAAATTATTTCTTTTGCTTTCCGTTTTTTTTTTTTTTTTGGTGCATATAAGTGTAAGAAGTAACGCATTTGTAAAATATTTACTTCCATAATAATTCCAGAGTAACGCCTGACCGACGCACGAATAAAGTGATCAGGTGCGCGTTAATTGTGCGTGCGGCGGAAGAATACACAACGTGCATGCAAGTAGATATACGGCACGGCTTTCAAAAGCGCTCAGTTTACCGTGAACAGCCCATATTACGTAACAGCTATAATCTCGCAAACGTAAACCGCTGTATAATCTACTCGCGGTATCTTCGCACTTTTTGAATCAAACATTTGAAAAAATCACCCCTTCTACGACGTGTTTGGTTGTTTCTTAAATGTGCCGCGCATCACAAGAGTTTCATACGTGTGGTAACAATAAAACATCTCGTTTGTTTTGTTTAATTGAACTTTTGACTATATTGTGTTAGTAATAATATTTCATTTACAATTGGTGTGAATTAAATCAGAGGAAAAATAGGTGTATCGGTAATGCCTGGTAAGAAATAGTTTTTATGCGCCGAGTGCGCACGAATGCGGTGCGTTGACTCTTTGGCGTAGTTTTCTAGACTGGGTGAAGCCTTGTTTGCGTAAGGAGAAGGAACATCCTGGGAGTAGAACTTTAGCAGGGCTTCACAAAAGTTGGAAGTAACCGTGAACGGACTATAATTAAATTGCGAAGCGCAGGAGATATTTGACACGTAAACACGGCTAGCTTCTGAATTTCGGGAAGCAGTTTCATTGCCAAATATGCATTTAATTTTTAAACAAGAAATATTTTTACCTGATGAAACGCTAGTCGTTTTGCTATTGTTATGTTTTTTTCTCAAATTTAAGTACGAATTCGAACCACGTGTTGATTCAGGGTAATGGATAGAGAGGTTGCGTTGCAAAAGCGCTGTGTACTTTATTTTTTGGACTGATGTTCGATCCGAACAAACAGCACAATTTGTTTTACTATTTAAAAGTTAAATGTGTTTTATTGATATCGACAAGAAATATATATAATTTGATTTAGTATGTTAGAATATTGAAGTTTGCATCTCACGCACGAGCGAAATGAAAAAGAAAAATTTTCCTTACGTCGCTTCGCGTCTCCCGCCATTGACTATTAAGACTCGTCTACGGCCGAATTGACGCTAAATGTCACCATAAGAAAACTGGCATGACCGCGATTGGCATTACCATGTAGTAAAATAAAAGGAAAATGCATTTACATAGACGAATATGTTAAATTTGGTTGATAACTAAACGCTTTTGCGAGAGAAAAAAAAAACTGATTCCGCAGACTTCATAGCTACACCAAATTATTTCAAATGCGTTTTTGCGTTATTTGTCAATTGACTTCGTATAACAGAACAAAATAAAAATGTACGGCAATGGCGGGTTCATCTATCGCTGAACGTCTACGCTATTTATTTTCGCTTGAATTTCGATTGACTGGCGTTAAACATGAAACGCAAAGAATTGAAGGTTTGCCAACATTTTTACGTGTTGCGCCAGACGTTTAGCGTCTCGAGAAAGTTTAACGTCGATTGTAGTCAGAGCCGTTAGACTTCACGGATTCACGACTTATCGTAACGCGTTTCTGTAACGTCAACGCGATTGTGGCCCAGCCTTAATTAAAAGCACACGAAGACACGCGCCAGTTCATTAGAATGATTGGTCATTCTATAACTGCTTCCCCGGGCCTTTACACAATTGAAAACTTTAGCATTTGCCTAAACGTTTGCTTCTCGGCATATTTACTATGGAGCTTGACACAATGGAAGTGCTGAAGGTAATATCAAGCACTCTTCAATTTACAATTTNAATGGAAGTGCTGAAGGTAATATCAAGCACTCTTCAATTTACAATTTCAAAAAAGATAACATTTAAAATCAAATTAAAGCAGCCATTTTGTCGAAAATTAATCAGACATTATGTGGAATGAATATATTTATATATTTACTGTAAGGAGATTTTCATTTCGGTATATTAAACTGATCTCGTTGTAATCTTGTCTTGACTAAACTGAAGAAATGGCAAACGAATGTTATGCGAAAAGGAAACATATGAATTTATACTCATGAATAAATAAAACGGGCGAGTTTTTTGCTAGCAATGAAATTTTAATGTGAAAGCTTCAGCTCATTTTAAAAACAGGTGCGTAAAATACCCTTTAAGTGTCATCTCTGCTGGTGGTTGGGTTGCCGGGTTGGAAACGTTTCACATAACCGGGATGTACTCATGAGCTACCCTAATTTCTAACATGTTTTAAGGTCCATGGTTTACAGTCCAAAAATATTGTGCATTACTCGAAAAACGTAATTTAAATTATAAGTGTTGTAATAGCCATTAAATTTCAAAGTTATAATTTTTAATTCCGAGTACTATTTCCCCCCTCCCCCCCCATAATCGTCGCATAAATCGACAACATAACATATATCTCGATACAACCATCAACTGACGTAATACTTTGCAAATTACAGCATTTACTGTTCACATTCTATGTAGGTTGGTCACACTGTCTGTCAAAATTGACTGAAGTTAAGTGAAACGCAGTATACGCAATATTGGGCCAGAGAACTAGCTCCTAA
>NQII01001101.1:890832-910014 GCA_002778355.1 Clitarchus hookeri | reverse complement strand
CTTTACAACGTTGACAACAATTGCGTTGAGCATTACAACTCTGCATTACAACAAGCGCATCAACTACACGAAACGTGTATCTTATCAAGCGAGATGCGCCGCGGCGGTGGTTGCCTATAATTCTGGAGCTGTACACTATAAACTTCATAAACAAATGTATGTGGTAAAAGTCCAGGTACATTTACAAAAATATTAGAAGATCAAAGAAGACGGAAAGTGAAAGTATCTAGAATAAAGCGAAAGAATGTAGGTGGAAAGCCATCTCTAAAACCAAAGAAGAAGCTGTTTTCTGGTACAAAAAGACATCGATTCTGATTATGGAGCTAAGGCACAAAAGCCAGATCTACCTGCAGATTATTTTAATTTTTTGTGTAATGAGTAGAGGCCGGATTACATGCAACATAAAAATACTGAAATATGCATGCAAATATGCATGAAAAATGCCTAAAATATGCGAGTTATATGTGAAAACATGCAACATAAAATAAAACAAAAAATTCTAAGTTTTTTATTTGATAAAATAGAATAAAAAATCTTTGTTGTTTTTGGAAACGTTTACTATCATGTATTGTTCTAAATGTTCAGTTGTAAAGTTGTACCTTCTATCTCTTAAAATATTTTTATAAGTGGAAAAGGAACGTTCCACGTCCACCGAGGTTACCGGGCAATACTTGAATTTACGTGCTATATTAGCAGATATCGTCTCAGGCAAACGTTCACCCGTGCCATTCATAAACCTATTAATTAGACACAAAGGTTAGAAGCCGGGGTGGTTGTTGTTTCTGGCAATTCAGAGTTCATTCAGCGGATTTTACACTCAATGGAATGGATTCATTCAACGTCAAACCATGAGTTTCAAGCTTCTTGATACTCTTCGGTATGTGGGAAAAATGGGTGATAATTAGAGCGATGTTCTTTTTAATAGAAAAGTCTTCAAATGCTTCCTTGCACTGACAAACTGCCATAGAATCTGCGCTGTCGAAGATATTTACTACACCTTTACTGGCATCGAAATGTTGATTGTAAAACAGTATAGCTTCAAGCCACATTCCTCATCGGGTCACCACTGGTTCAGGTGGTAAAGGCACAGTAGGAAGTTTTTCTTTATAGGCTTTAATGCGAATGGGTGACTTGAGAAATGCCTTCTTTGTTGACGAAACCAATTTATTTACATTTCCAAACTTGCATCGTACTTCTTCGGCGAGTCGATGGACTCCGTTGGCAAAGCAGGAGACATGAATCAAATTAGGATAAAATACTTGGAGGGATTTGGCTGCCTTGATCGCCCTCTCAACGCAGACATGGCCAGCGCTCACTTAAGTCGACCAGAACCGGAGCCCCGATCTGATTCATAAGATCGCACCGAGCATGTCCTACCACAAGGCCTGAGATCCTAGTACTCAGTTTACCAAGCGTGTGGTCTGGCCGGAGCACTACCCACACCCCTGACGTCATCACAGGACGCCTCCGGAGCAGGTGCCTGCTCACCGCCCGACTCTTCAATAAGAGGGGGAATCTCTCCACACCTCCTCCAGCATGCGGNACCGGAGCAGGTGCCTGCTCACCGCCCGACTCTTCAATAAGAGGGGGAATCTCTCCACACCTCCTCCAGCATGCGGAGTCAACCACTGCCAGCACGAGTCCAACCTCTATTGTTCGGAACACCAGAGAGAACCTCTGGTGGGGACAACCCGATCAGCCCGTGCTCCCACTTATTTTCCATGGCACTAGTGGGTTTACTCGTGTCCGATCGTCACGCCAAACTATCCACGGGCAGAGAGATGCGGTGGAACTCTGATAATATGTGTGTATTTCTGTCATTAAGAAACTCGCGACCGACCATCGCAAGATGGATGACATCGATGAGGCCTCGAGGACCCCAAAGGCTCCACACTATTAGATTTGTCGTCACTGTCGCACCGTTCACACCCAACCACCAGCAGAGATGACGCGCTGCCATCAGGCACTTGTCCTTTACCATACATTATAATTTCTTCATTCAGGAGATTCCTGTCTTGGGCCTCAGCTGCCTGAATGCCAAGAGGTCCAACACCCCGCCAAGTGGTCGGGCCTAGGTACTAACTATCGGCCCAAGTCATCACGGCAGATACCCCTATCCAGCCACTAGGAAGCTGGTGTCCCATAGGACACGGGCGGCGGAGCCCAATCTGTTTAAACAGGGGAGGCACAAGAAGCCTTGGGTCGTCATGGGTGGAGAGAGGCTATAAGAGACGCATCATCCACTCTTGTCTAGGGTCGGTGTGGTGTAGGGCTTGGTTACTATAGCATGGTACTGCCACACCACCTCAAGCGCTCAACCAACTTTCATCCAACAAGAGTCACCGACCCTTCTCCCCCACTCATTCATCTAAAACAACAACTACTACTTTTTACCTCACTTAGCCTATCGGCCTTCCGAGGATTCCATTCTAGTGTTTTAAGTTTTGTTTTTAACTTCTATTTGTCCTGTCCAAACCACTGTCCTTCTTACCAATTAACTTATTTGTTTACATGTACATTCGTATCCATACATATACATCAACTGCTATACCTGCACATAAATGCATTCATACACACAAACATCTTACAATACATCAATCATATAAATCATAACAGTAACAGTAATAATAGCAAAACCAATAACTCTAATTACAATTAATTTCATCACCACTACACTTAATAACGGTAAATCACAATTACCATCAATATCAAAAACACTCTATCTTAGTCACAATTATCAGATGTGACACATCCCCTCCATTTTTCTCATATTATTATTTTTATATAATTACAGTACATTAGTCATTTTTATGGTAACAGTGGCAGTATCAATAACTCGAGTTACAATCTGTCACCGTTAAACCTCCAACAGTGGATCACAATTACAGTCATAATCAGGCAACCAATCACAGTTTTGTTACAGTCATAATATTTCCCTTTTATATCATCTTAAAAATACCACAATATCTCTCAGCAATAAGTCACATATATGATCATGATCAAACCTTCAAACACAGTCTTGGTCACAACATCATGTTTCCCTTTTCATTTCATTTATTTATTTACCTAATTAATGCACCAAGTCATAATAACAATGACAGCAGCAATGCTACAACAGCAATGCTACAGCAATAACCTGTACCATCAATTNCTGTAACATAAATGACAGTCCTAATCAATCCCTAGCAATCTTAGTCATAATCACAACAATTTCCCTCAAAACATAACCCTATCTCTCATCCTTTCCTTTCCTTTGCCTAAATGTTATAATTGTACTCTCTCCAACCTATCCCAGATCACCAGTTATTGTTGGTTTTTTAGTTATACTTCTTGGATCTTCTTTCTTCCTCACTTCTTCTATTTTCTTTTTATCCTATTTATCCTATTTTCTTTCTTTATATTATATTCACTCTTTACTATTTAACACATTCCCATCAGTTTTCTAAGTCATCATTCATTGTCTTAGTTATAATGTACATATCCTTTACATATTCATTAATTGCTTCTGTTATTTCATTATCGTAAATCTTGTATAATCGTAAAGGCCATGTTTCATTCTTCTGTCTTAGTTTATTCAATAATTTAGCTCTTTCCCTGTTAAATATTCGGCATTCATATAATAAGTGATCTATATCTTGTGCATTCTCTTGACATTGGCAGGTATCATCTTCTATTTTGTTAATCTTTTTTAAATATGATTTAATTTGGCAATGCCCCGTTATAACTTTTAGTGTTAGTATTTTAATTTTGCTATCATAATTGTACCATTCAGTTATATCTGCTATATATTTCTTCAAATTTAATGCTGCTGTGTCATCACCACTATACTCCTGATGCCATTTTCTAATACTCTCCTTATATAAATGTTTTTTGAATTCTTTAAGGCTTAAAGGTACATCTCCGTTGTTTATTTGTATCCATATACTGTTCCCCATTGTTATTCTCCTGTAGGTATCGTTTCTATTTTCCAATTCTATTGCTTCATTTATTATTTTATAGATTATTATTATATTGTTGATATTATAATCTATTGGTATTGTTTTATTTATTGTTATAACTGCTCATTCATCTACAGAAGGATTTGGAAATACTGTTTTTATACCCTCATTCACAAATCTTGCGATGGTAGAATGATTTGTATTTTCAAGTTCTTTGCAGGCTACCAAATAAGAAGAAGAACGCTCTAGTTCTAATTTTCCTATTATCATATTCGCAATATAGCGGCCGCAACTGTCTGTAGTTTCGTCAGTTGAAATCCATACAATGCTATCTTTGAGGTCATTCCGTATTTCTTCCAAGACATATTGGTAAATTGTTGATATTAATTTTTACGTAATTGTTGATTCATCTGGTATATTTTGATTCAAACGATGTTTTGCTAGAAAACGTTTGAAGGTAGGATTTGATAGTTTGTAAACAGGGATATTACTTGCTAGCAATGCTTCACATAAATCCAAGCAAAACTTATTTTTTTGTTTGACTTTATAAGTAGAGGCACTGCTACTTGCCTCAGTTAAAAGTTGTTGTCGTGGACCCTTCTTGTTCGACGCTTCGATATGAAGATTTGTATTAACATGCTGGTTTATTTGAAATTTTTTCATGCACGAAAATTTTTTTCCCAAACTCGACAGAATGAAATGTTCTCGTCATAAGTAAATATTCCAGGATAGTCTTCCACGTTGAGACACTTTTTTTTCCCCTGGAGGCATCGTACACTTTAAATTGTCACAAAATCAATGACGAATGAAACTAGCTGTGCACAGCAAGTTATTATTTCGACAACAAAACAGCGCGCATTTTGATTTGTTTGATCGATGGGAGAAGTGCTGTAGAAGCGAAAAGGTGTCACCCGTTCTTGTCACACGCGATTCTGTGTTTACTTGCCTAAGCAAAAGATGGGCGAATGCTAAGAAAACCGTGCGTTNTCCACACTATTAGATTTGTCGTCACTGTCGCACCGTTCACACCCAACCACCAGCAGAGATGACGCGCTGCCATCAGACACCTGTCCTTTACCATACATTAGAATTTCTTCATTCAGGAGATTCCTGTCTTGGGCCTCAACGGCCTGAGTGCCAAGTGGTCCAACACCCCGCCAAGTGGTCGGGCCTAGGTACCAAGCCATCACGGCAGATACCTCTATCCAGCCACTAGGAAGCTGGTGTCCCATAGGGAACCGGCGGCGGAGCCCAATCTGTTTAAACGGGGGAGGCACGAGAAGCCTTGGGTCGCCATGGGTGGAGAGAGGCTATAAGAGACGCATCATCCACCCTTTTCTAGGATCGGTGCGGTGAAGGGCTTGGTTACTATGGCATGGTACTGCCACACCACCTCAAGCGCCCAACCAATCTTCCTCCAACAAGAGTCACCGACCCTTCTCCCCCACTCATTCATCTACAGAAGGATTTGGAAATACTGTTTTTATACCCCCATTCACAAATCTGGCGATGGTAGAATGATTTGTATTTTTAAGTTCTTTGCAGGCTACCAAGTAAGAAGAAGAACACTCAAGTTATAATTTTCCGATTATCAGATTCGCAATATAACGGCCGCAACTGTCTGTAGTTTCGTCAGTTGAAATCCATACAATGCTATCTTTGAGGTCATTCCGTATTTCTTCCAAGACATATTGGTAAATTGTTGGTATGTAATTTTTACGTAATTGTTGATTCATCTGGTATATTTTGATTCAAACAATGTTTTGCTAGAAAATGTTTGAAGGTAGGATTTGATAGTTTGTAAACAGGGATATTACTTGCTAGCAATGCTTCACATAAATCCAAGCAAAACTTCTTTTTTTGTTTGCCTTTAGAAGTAGAGGCACTGCTACTTGCCGCAGTTAAAAGTTGTTGTCGTGGACCCTTCTTGTTCGACGCTTCGATATGAAGATTTGTATTAACATGTTGGTTTATTTGAAATTTTTTCATGCACGAAACAGCAAGTTATTATTTCGACAACAAAACAGCGCGCATTTTGATTTGTTTGATCGATGGGAGAAGTGCTGTAGAAGCGAAAAGGTGTCATCCGTTCTTGTCACACGCGATTCTGTGTTTACTTGCCTAAGCAAAAGATGGGCGAATGCTAAGAAAACCGTGCGTTNTCCGTTCTTGTCACACGCGATTCTGTGTTTACTTGCCTAAGCAAAAGATGGGCGAATGCTAAGAAAACCGTGCGTTTTATTTAGGTTGGAAGCAAGCAACGTTGTTACGTTTGGAAATGCACCTACCTAATTGTATTTAGATCTTTAAAAATAGTGCAAATATGACACATCAGTAATATTAGTCTATCATTGTAGAGAGGCTCACATTTACCATACCGTACCAAACAAACACACGCTGAGTGAGAGCGAAGGAAAATATCTCGTGCGAACAACAATAAAACTGCAATTATGTTGATATTGGACTGAACGGTGCACTACATTTCATCATTAGTCAATTAGTTTTCGAATATAAGTAATTAAATTTCTTATTCACTAGTCTTGCTCTCTTTCATGTCCCCAAAAAGAAAATTAAGATAATGATCACCAAATACTAAGAATGGCATATGAACTAATATGCACCATATGTTCAGAATAATTTTTAAAATTAGTTTCTATTAAAAAACCATTCCCTAAGTTGTAAATGTAGATACGGTTCAAAAATNTTCAGAATAATTTTTAAAATTAGTTTCTATTAAAAAACCATTCCCTAAGTTGTAAATGTAGATACGGTTCAAAAATATTACTTCTACAAAATAACTGTATAGTACAATAATGAAAGCCTTATTTTTTTTATAAAAAGTCAAAGAAAGTAATTTCAAATGAAAAAGTTATGTCTGAGGATGGACAAAAAACAGTAGTCCGTTCACAAAATATTTTAGAGTCAACTTTAATTTACTTGTTGTCAATAGTTATACTAGTTATATAGTTATAGGTGTTTGCCAAAACATATTTTTAAATATTTTCGTTGTTCACAATGTAAAAATACATGCACATTAGAAATAACTTATTATTGATATTATTCTTTTTGATTACTTAGAAATCGAGATACAAAACATTGTCCATCGATGTCTGAAAGTTTTCGCTTATTTTACTTATTCTTACAGAGTTATGTTCACGAGAGTGTTATCATCCGTGGGACATCTGATTTTCTTTAAACCATTTATGCAGTATTTGCTTTGAGATAAATACATTTCCCTCTAAAGAAATTTATTATTTATTTTAGTGATGTTGGCTGTCAAAAGTTTTCTTAGGCAAGGAAAGTAATTAAAAAAGCGTTTCTACTTTTTTATATATATTTTTGGAACATTTACTTACAATAAACCAAATAAACATTGTCTCACTACAAAGTTTTCAAAATGAAATNTATATATATTTTTGGAACATTTACTTACAATAAACCAAATAAACATTGTCTCACTACAAAGTTTTCAAAATGAAATACATACACACATATTTCTCTTTCTGGAAAGCAAAATATCACATTCACAGCTATCACAGTAACTAACTTTTATTTTTCTGGTAAATTCCTCTAAACGACTTGTTAACATGGATTACATAACTTCGTTAATCATCGTACTCCGACGATTTTTCAGAGCCACTACTACTACTATCATCATTTGAGCCTTTGGATTGTTTGGATGTAGAACTTCCTTCATCAACAATATTGGTAGCACTTTTATAAGTGTAGGTTTTGTATGCTCCTGGTCTGGCATATTTTGATCCTAACTGCTTAACACTGCTACTTGAAGATGCACTTGCTGTAGCAGAGGCCTTACTGGAGTCTGATCCACTAGACGCCGACGCCACACTGCCAGCAGAAACTATCCCCACAGTTTCAGACTTCTCTTCACCCCCCTCACTAGCACCTGCAGATGCTCCACTGCTGGACCCAGCAGCTGCTGCGGCACTACTTCCCAAGCTACTACCTGTCCCCTGATGTCCTCCAATACCACCACCTACAGATGTCGCCTGACTTGCAGCAGCTGCGGAAGCACTGCTTCCAGAACTACCACCTATTCCCTGGTGCCCTCCAATGCCACCTCCCCAACCACCACCTACAGATGTCGCCTGACTTGCAGCAGCTGCAGAAGCACTGCTTCCCAAGCTACCACCTATCCCATGGTGCCCTCCAATGCCACCTCCCCAACCACCACCTATAGATGTCGCCTGGCCTACAGCAGCTGCAGAAGCACCACTTCCCAAGCTGCCACCTATCCCATGATGTCCACTATCTCCCCAGCTACCATCTTGCCCATGATGTCCACTACCTCCCCAGCTACCACCTAGCCCATGATGTCCACCACCTCCCCAGCTACCACCTAGCCCATGATGTTCACTGCCTTCCCAGCTGCCACCTAGCCCATGATGTCCACTACCTCCCCAGCTACCACCTTGCCCATGATGTCCACTGCCTCCCCAGCTACCACCTTGCCCATGATGTCCACTGCCTCCCCAGCTACCACCTAGCCCATGATGTCCACTGCCTCCCCAGCTACCACCTAGCCCATGATGTCCACTGCCTCCCCAGCTACCACCTAGCCCATGATGTCCACTGCCTCCCCAGCTACCACCTAGCCCATGATGTCCACTGCCTCCCCAGCTACCACCTAGCCCATGATGTCCACTGCCTCCCCAGCTACCACCTAGCCCATGATGTCCACTGCCTCCCCAGCTACCACCTAGCCCATGATGTCCACTGCCTCCCCAGCTACCACCTAGCCCATGATGTCCACTGCCTCCCCAGCTACCACCTAGCCCATGATGTCCACTGCCTCCCCAGCTACCACCTAGCCCATGATGTCCACTGCCTCCCCAGCTACCACCTAGCCCATGATGTCCACTGCCTCCCCAGCTACCACCTAGCCCATGATGTCCACTGCCTCCCCAGCTACCACCTAGCCCATGATGTCCACTGCCTCCCCAGCTACCACCTAGCCCATGATGTCCACTGCCTCCCCAGCTACCACCTAGCCCATGATGTCCACTGCCTCCCCAGCTACCACCTAGCCCATGATGTCCACTGCCTCCCCAGCTACCACCTAGCCCATGATGTCCACTGCCTCCCCAGCTACCACCTAGCCCATGATGTCCACTGCCTCCCCAGCTACCACCTAGCCCATGATGTCCACTGCCTCCCCAGCTACCACCTAGCCCATGATGTCCACTGCCTCCCCAGCTACCACCTAGCCCATGATGTCCACTGCCTCCCCAGCTACCACCTAGCCCATGATGTCCACTGCCTCCCCAGCTACCACCTAGCCCATGATGTCCACTGCCTCCCCAGCTACCACCTAGCCCATGATGTCCACTGCCTCCCCAGCTACCACCTAGCCCATGATGTCCACTGCCTCCCCAGCTACCACCTAGCCCATGATGTCCACTGCCTCCCCAGCTACCACCTAGCCCATGATGTCCACTGCCTCCCCAGCTACCACCTAGCCCATGATGTCCACTGCCTCCCCAGCTACCACCTAGCCCATGATGTCCACTGCCTCCCCAGCCACCACCTCCTGTGCCTGCATAATCACCTCCACCATGACCTCCAGTTATACTTCCACTTCCTGCTGCTGCTGCTGCTGCCGCCGCCGCACCGATGCTGCCTCCACCACCACCACCACGATAGTCACCACCACCAAAAGAGGTTGCAGCCTGGCTCGCTGCAGCTGCTGATGCTGCTGCAGATGACGTCCCTCCCTCTCCATATAATCCACCACCAGTCCCAGTCTTATAATCTAATTCGCAATCACCAGGAATATGTCCATGTGGAGATGAAACTGCTGATGCTGATGCTGATGCTGATGCTGCGCTACCCCCGGCACCGTGGACTTCATATTCCACAACACCAAAGCCTCCAGGATGTTCCCAGTCATGACCGTGATGTACAGCGTCAGTTATGCTGGCCAGCATGCCAAGCACGACAAATACCTGTAACATTAAATAAATAGCACTATTGGGTATTCACATACTGGCTGTTAAAATTTGTATTCCCCTAGGCATAAATACTGTTTATCGTTCATTGTTTCGTTTATCGTTCTTTCTCATTCTTGGGTAGATTAATAAAGTGTTAAATAAAATTACAGAATAAAATAACATTCACAGAGATGTATAGTATAATTGAAATAAAATATGTTTGATATTATTTTTAAATACATGTTATATATTTTTTGTAATATTTTCGATTAAATCAACTGGTTAGACAGTCACTAATTTATTGTGGTGAAATGTTTAAACATTATGCATGTGATTTTTACCCAATTAATTAATTACGACAAAACTATAATTTGATCTACTGTCTCTAGGACTTGATGGGCGAAGATATACTTGATGGAAGCAAATTTGAAGTTGACTTAAAGAGCGCGATTTCACAGACAATTCAAGTCAGGCACGTTTTGACGCTCTGGCTACGAATTAAGGAAGTCTAGTTAGCACCTGCTAAATTTGAGATCANATTCAAGTCAGGCACGTTTTGACGCTCTGGCTACGAATTAAGGAAGTCTAGTTAGCACCTGCTAAATTTGAGATCACGGTGAGACATTGGGATATTTCAGAGTAACTATCTCTTTGGTGTGGGTGGTCGCATTGTTAACTGTCACCTGGGGGTCCAGCTTTAACTCACACCATTGAACCTTGGAATTTTTAAAGTGGTTGTCGGATCTGGCCCACCTACATACTGGGAGGAAAATTACGCCATGGTTTTTATCACCGTGCCCATGCCTGAGGTTCTTACCAAACTTCAGGCTGTCAATTCNCGGAGGAAAATTACGCCATGGTTTTTATCACCGTGCCCATGCCTGAGGTTCTTACCAAACTTCAGGCTGTCAATTCATCATCTTCATCAATGAGGAGTAAAAGAAAACAGAATTGGTAATTTAGTACAACTAAATGCTACCTCACATATGGACTGCCGCGGGAACTGATTGTAGCCATTTTGATTAGCAGTGAGCATACCAATAGACTCGTATTGTTTCTGACCAACCTTCATGACANGAACTGATTGTAGCCATTTTGATTAGCAGTGAGCATACCAATAGACTCGTATTGTTTCTGACCAACCTTCATGACATAGTTGGCTGGGACTTTTCCTACAATGTCTGAAATTCCGTTTTAATTTTCTGGAGAAGGTATGGGCATATGTTATTTTAGGTTTAAAATTTGCTTCAGNCAATGTCTGAAATTCCGTTTTAATTTTCTGGAGAAGGTATGGGCATATGTTATTTTAGGTTTAAAATTTGCTTCAGGTTAGTTTACACTGTCTCCCGACCAGACTTCCGGCATAAAGTAGAGGCATAAAAAACATTAAAATAAAATTGCATTGCCGGAATAAATCAGAAGACCCTTTGGGAGGTTTCCAATTCACTCGAGATTTACTATAGCAACAATTTATACACGGAGTACATGAAATGACTACATTTTCAGATCGATAGCGCAACTGGTCCCAAGGTACCAGGTAGGGACCCAAGCTATTCCAGCTTAGTACACAGTNACATTTTCAGATCGATAGCGCAACTGGTCCCAAGGTACCAGGTAGGGACCCAAGCTATTCCAGCTTAGTACACAGTATAGCCTCCACAGGCGGCAATGCAAGCACTGATTCTGGCATGTAGTCGATAGTACAGGTGTACTGTCTTGGGATACACTATTCCACATCTACTTGATCTGTTAACCCAACTACACAATAGTTGTCGGGGGATGAGTCGAATGGGCCACTTGTTGTCTCATAGTGCCCCGCACGTGCTCGATTAGAGACAATTCGGGCGATCGTGCTGGCCAAGAAAATTGCTGCACATCTTGTAGAGCACATCGTGTTGCGCGGGCAGTATCCTGTTGGAACAAAACAGCACCTTCATTTTACAAGCGCGAGGAAGGCGGAACTAACAACGTTGTGCATGTACCATGTGCTGGTCATTGTATCCTCCACAAACACCAAAGACGAACATGGTTTGTAGCTGATCGTGCCCCAGACCATGATGCCTTGAGTGGGACCAGTGTGTCTCGGACGAACGCACTCTAAGAGAAGGTGTTCATCCTGGGCATATGTCGTATGCGCAGGAATAATCTGCTTTCTTTGCTGAACACTTAGGATCACCAGTCCATCCTCCATGTGATCTTCCGATTACACCAGTCTAGCCGTGCATGTCCATGCTGTAGCACGAGTGGAAGATGGGCTAAAGGCGCNGTGATCTTCCGATTACACCAGTCTAGCCGTGCATGTCCATGTTGTAGCATGAGTGGAAGATGGGCTAAAGGCGTGCATGCCTGTCGTCTCACAGCCAGTAACCAGTTTCCAATGGTTCGTGTTGACTCTTCTGGGGACACATTTTCTCTGATCTATGCTGAGGTGGCTGTATGGTCTTCCACTGCTGCCCTTGCGATATGTCGATCTTGGCGGGTGTTAGTGCCGTGTGGACATCCATAACCTCGTCTAAGGGCGTCGGTATGTTAATTTGTCCCCTGTTTCTAGCATCGTTACACAGCCTGTAAGGCGTGTCTGACATTTAGGCCTCAATTTTTCACCCAACAATTCGTTTCACCTCCTGTGTTCCTCCGAAGGCTTGCGATCACGACAAGAACTATTTCTAAACCTGATGCATAGCGCTGGTGAGTGGCTACACAGTGGGTATTTGGGGTCTAGCTGCTATTTGGTTCTCTCTTTACCTGCCTCTTTCACTACACCGGACGTGAGGTGGATCTGCTCTGGCGAGTGCATACATATTCTGAACCGGAGTTCATTTCCAGCAGCCTGTTAATGCTCTAATGGTAGCATTCAGAACTATTNTATCGCACTGGGTGCTTAGGCTGTGTTGTTTCTGAAGTACAGTGATAAAGTTTTAACTGATTTACATGCAGAATTTTAAAGGGACTTTTTAAATTACCTGTGCTGATAGCTAAATTAAATCATTTTCTCATGCACTGGGCCAAATGACCTGTTAACCAGTTTCTTATTCTCCCTGCATCACTTCACTACGTACTATGGATAGGGCGCGCTATTTCTCGCGAAAAGAATTCCACGAAGGCTAGATATCGATATCTCACATGCACATTTGCAACTTTCCTTTTGTTATTGGCCGCCTGTCTTCTTGTGAAGCCAGTCTGTTAAATGAGTGAGCCAATCAGAACTAAGTTTATACAATACTGACCGCCCGTGATTCGAGGGCAGGCAGATAAGATGCCCTAACAATGCAAACAACACATTCACGAAATTGGATGTGAGCTAAAATGTTTTGGAGCACAACCAGTCTGGAAATGTTTCCTCCAAATACAGGTGCCTCTACGGATTATATTTCTTGGAAATAGTAAAATTATTATTAAAATGTGTTGTCGCAGTGCTATTATTTGATTACTTCGTTATCTAAGTCTTGTTACGTACCAAAATTACCTAAGTGAAAATCATTGCCTCTAAAACAATACAATTAATCAATATACTGGCATTTTATGGTTTGAGGGTGTATGAAAACAAACTAAAGTGCAATAACTGTTATGAACACGAAGAGGACATGCATCTAAGCATACTCGCAAATAATTTCTCGCGTACTCGCTTTCGTTAAACATTTGAAGGGTTGATAGCAAAAACCGGGAAAGTCCAAAAAAATGCTAATTCGGAGAAGAATACACTATGTTGGCCTCCTCGTTAAGCTGTAGCCACTGATACAAAAATCTTTCCACAAACCCGATATTGTCGCATGAATTCTGTGTTTGAAAATCTAGCATTTCTGCGAAAACCGGATTAGTCCAACGGCTTTACAGCAAAAATCGAGAATGTCAAACATTAGTATGATTCTTGCTAAAAAAAAGAGACACAACTGGCCTTAGTGTTGTCGTCTGTTTCCAGTGGCAGATGTGTGACAGTTATGTTGTAGATGCATGTTAATACTTTGCTTCAAAATGAATCGATGCGAAAATGAAACTAATGCCAATGTGGAATGGTCAAAGAAAAGGAAACGCAAAGAAAAGAAAGAAGACAGAATAAGAAATGCCTAACATGGCGAATAACATATCAATCACGTTGGGGTTCAAAGACGTGTTAGTGGTGATGATTGCAGGTATGTTCACATTTATTATTTTTGTTACTTTTATTTCTTATAATGTCATAAAATAGAAACATGTGAATAATGTAACAATAGATTTATGTAGAATAGTGAGATTATTACAGTTTCTCAATCTATCTAAGTAAACATAAACTAAATGTGGATGTTCGAACTCTGTTCAGTTCTTTGCAATATGCTAGAAACGTTATGTCTCAATAGCCAGGGGTCTACTTGTGTGCATACCTCAAGAGCTAATGGTTTATTGTAATTTAGTACTATATGTTATTGTTACAGATGTGCCCGATTTCACTGTTTCGATAAGATACTAGAAAAAGATAGAGGGAAAATACTTGCTGATTTTAATGTAATGAGAAGCAAGGATGACCAGGATTCACATTTGCGTGATCCGATTACAATGCATATTTCAAAGCCTCTGTCATTTAGGCCTCAATTTTTCACCTAGCAATTCGTTTCACCTCCTGTGTTCCTTCAAAGACTTGCGATCACGACAAGAACTCTTTCTAAACCTGATGCATAGCGCTGGTGGGCTGCATAATCGTCATGTTAAATATCTACTTTACCTATCCTTTGAATTTTGATATAAAATTTTCTGTAGCGTAAATAGCGTAGGCTTCCAATTAAAAAATGTTTTCTTGACCAAGCTTGGCATATCGGTTACATCTTGCCAGATTAAAGTAAATGCTACCTTTTTATTTTTGTGCCATACTAACGACTTAATTTCATGAACCAACTGCCAAAATGGATTTATCTTGTAAGTTGACCAAATATCCACCGTGACAATAAAAAGAACGATAAATATAACGTAAATCGAATATAATTCCGCCCAGACTCTTTCCGTTTTGTAAACTCATTTGTAACATACTCGAAAAAAAAAATCATTTAATATAACCGTTTCACTTTCAGCTTAGCTCCACCGTGCTCACGATCGCGGACACTTTGCAAGCGAACGACATTCATGAGCAGTGCTGTACGCACTTCCTTGCGGCCAATCTGATTCGCGGAGAGCCAGCGGGCCAATCAGCACGCAGCACGATGCTCATTGGTTTAAAGAGAACGTGATTGCAGCACGACCTGCAGCTCGCAGCACTTACCTTTCCGCCGTGAGTGCCCGTCCACATAGTTGGTCTGTCTCGTAAGGAAAAATGATTTCAACTTTGCCCGTCGTCGCATTAAGTATTTATACCCCTTACTTCGAAGGAGGAGGTGTGTNACATTTTCAGATCGATAGCGCAACTGGTCCCAAGGTACCAGGTAGGGACCCAAGCTATTCCAGCTTAGTACACAGTGTAGCCTGCACAGGCGGCAATGCAAGCACTGATTCTGGCATGTAGTCAATATTACAGGTGTACTGTCTTGGGATACACTATTCCACATCTACTTGATCTGTTAACCCAACTCCACAATAGTTGTCGGGGGATGAGTCGAATGGGTCACTTGTTGTCCCATAGTGCCCCGCACGTGCTCGATTAGAGACAATTCGGGCGATCGTGCTGGCCAAGAAAATTGCTGCACATCTTGTAGAGCACATCGTGTTGCGCGGGCAGCGTGTGGGCGGGCATTATCCTGTTGGAACAAAACAGCACCTTCATTTTACAAGCGCGAGGAAGGCGGAACTAACAACGTTGTGCATGTACCATGTGCTGGTCATTGTATCCTCCACAAACACCAAAGACGAACATGGTTTGTAGCTGATCGTGCCTCAGACCATGATGCCTGGAGTGGGACCAGTGTGTCTCGGACGAACGCAGTCTAAGAGAATGCATCCTGGGCATATGTCGTATGCGCAGGAATAATCTGCTTTCTTTGCTGAACACCGAGGAGCGCCAGTCCATCTTCCAGGTGATCTTCCGATTACACCAGTCTAGCCGTGCATGTCCATGTTGTAGCATGAGTGGAAGATGGGCTAAAGGCGTGCATGCCTGTCGTCTCACAGCCAGTAACCAGTTTCCAATGGTTCGTGTTGACTCTTCTGGGGACACATTTTCTCTNTGCATGCCTGTCGTCTCACAGCCAGTAACCAGTTTCCAATGGTTCGTGTTGACTCTTCTGGGGACACATTTTCTCTGATCTATGCTGAGGTGGCTGTATGGTCTTCCACTGCTGCCCTTGCGATATGTCGATCTTGGCGGGTGTTAGTGCCGTGTGGACATCCATAACCTCGTCTAAGGGCGTCGGTATGTTAATTTGTCCCCTGTTTCTAGCATCGTTACACAGCCTGTAAGGCGTGTCTGACATTTAGGCCTCAATTTTTCACCNTTAATTTGTCCCCTGTTTCTAGCATCGTTACACAGCCTGTAAGGCGTGTCTGACATTTAGGCCTCAATTTTTCACCTAGCAATTCGTTTCACCTCCTGTGTTCCTCCAAAGGCTTGCGATCACGACAAGAACTCTTTCTAAACCTGATGCATAGCGCTGGTGGGTGGCTACACAGTGGGTATTTGGGGTCTAGCTGCTATTTGGTTCTCTCTTTACCTGTCTCTTTCACTACACCGGACGTGAGGTGGATCTGCTCTGGCGAGTGCATACATATTCTGAACCGGAGTTCATTTCCAGCAGCCTGTTAATGCTCTAATGGTAGCATTCAGAATGATATTCATTCATTTGATACGACAAAATAGTTTATCGTGGTATCGCACTGGGTGCTTAGGCTGTGTTGTTTCTGAAGTACAGTGATAAAGTTTTAACTGATTTACATGCAGAATTTTAAAGGGACTNACAGTGATAAAGTTTTAACTGATTTACATGCAGAATTTTAAAGGGACTTTTTAAATTACCTGTGCTGATAGCTAAATTAAATCATTTTCTCATGCACTGGGCCAAATGACCTGTTAACCAGTTTCTTATTCTCCCTGCATCACTTCACTACGTACTATGGATAGGGCGCGCTATTTCTCGCGAAAAGAATTCCACGAAGGCTAGATATCGATATCTCACATGCACATTTGCAACTTTCCTTTTGTTATTGGCCGCCTGTCTTCTTGTGAAGCCAGTCTGTTAAATGAGTGAGCCAATCAGAACTAAGTTTATACAATACTGACCGCCCGTGATTCGAGGGCAGGCAGATAAGATGCCCTAACAATGCAAANAATCAGAACTAAGTTTATACAATACTGACCGCCCGTGATTCGAGGGCAGGCAGATAAGATGCCCTAACAATGCAAATAACACATTCACGAAATTGGATGTGAGCTAAAATGTTTTGGAGCACAACCAGTCTGGAAGTTTTTCCTCCAAATACAGGTGCTTCTACGGATTTTATTTCTTGGAACTAGTAAAATTATTATTAAAATATGTTGTTGCAGTGCTATTATTTGATTACTTCGTCATCTAAGTCTTGTTGCGTACCAAAATTACCTAAGTGAAAATCATTGCCTCTAAAAAAATACAATTAATCAATATACTGGAATTTTATAGTTTGAGGGTGTATGAAAACAAACTAAAGTGTAATAACTGTTATGAACACGAAGAGGACATGCATCTAAGCATACTCGCAAATAATTTCTCGCGTACTCGCTTTCGTNCAATAACTGTTATGAACACGAAGAGGACATGCATCTAAGCATACTCGCAAATAATTTCTCGCGTACTCGCTTTCGTTAAACATTTGAAGGGTTGATAGCAAAAACCGGGAAAGTCCAAAAAAATGCTAATTCGGAGAAGAATACACTATGTTGGCCTCCTCGTTAAGCTGTAGCCACTGATACAAAAATCTTTCCACAAACCCGATATTGTCGCATGAATTCTGTGTTTGAAAATCTAGCATTTCTGCGAAAACCGGATTAGTCCAACGGCTTTACAGCAAAAATCGAGAATGTCAAACATTAGTATGATTCTTGCTAAAAAAAAGAGACACAACTGGCCTTAGTGTTGTCGTCTGTTTCCAGTGGCAGATGTGTGACAGTTATGTTGTAGATGCATGTTAATACTTTGCTTCAAAATGAATCGATGCGAAAATGAAACTAATGCCAATGTGGAATGGTCAAAGAAAAGGAAACGCAAAGAAAAGAAAGAAGACAGAATAANTGCGAAAATGAAACTAATGCCAATGTGGAATGGTCAAAGAAAAGGAAACGCAAAGAAAAGAAAGAAGACAGAATAAAAAATGCCTAACATGGCGAATAACATATCAATCATGTTGGGGTTCAAAGACGTGTTAGTGGTGATGATTGCAGGTATGTTAACATTTATTATTTTTGTTACTTTTATTTATTATAATGTCATAAATATAGAAACATGTGAATAATGTAACAATAGAGTTATGTAGAATAGTGAGATTATTACAGTTTCTCAATCTATCTAAGTAAACAATAAACTAAATGTGGATGTTCGAACTCTGTTAAGTTCTTTGCAATATGCTAGAAACGTTATGTCTCAATAGCCAGGGGTCTACTTGTGTGCATACCTCAAGAGCTAANCAGTTCTTTGCAATATGCTAGAAACGTTATGTCTCAATAGCCAGGGGTCTACTTGTGTGCATACCTCAAGAGCTAATGGTTTATTGTAATTTAGTACTATATGTTATTGTTACAGATGTGCCCGATTTCACTGTTTCGATAAGATACTAGAAAAAGATAGAGGGAAAATACTTGCTGATTTTAATGTAATGAGAAGCAAGGATGACCAGGATTCACATTTGCGTGATCCGATTACAATGCATATTTCAAAGCCTCTGTCATTTAGGCCTCAATTTTTCACCTAGCAATTCGTTTCACCTCCTGTGTTCCTTCAAAGACTTGCGATCACGACAAGAACTCTTTCTAAACCTGATGCATAGCGCTGGTGGGCTGCATAATCGTCATGTTAAATATCTACTTTACCTATCCTTTGAATTTTGATATAAAATTTTCTGTAGCGTAAATAGCGTAGGCTTCCAATTAAAAAATGTTTTCTTGACCAAGCTTGGCATATCGGTTACATCTTGCCAGATTAAAGTAAATGCTACCTTTTTATTTTTGTGCCATATTAACGACTTAATTTCATGAACCAACTGCCAAAATGGATTTATCTTGTAAGTTGACCAAATATCCACTGTGACAATAAAAAGAACGATAAATATAACGTAAATCGAATATAATTCCGCCCAGACTCTTTCCGTTTTGTAAACTCATTTGTAACATACTCGAAAAAAAAAATCATTTAATATAACCGTTTCACTCT
>NQII01001101.1:874129-890016 GCA_002778355.1 Clitarchus hookeri | reverse complement strand
CAATACAGGAGAAGGGACAACAATACAGGAGAAGGGACAACAATACAGGAGAAGGGACAACAATACAGGAGAAGGGACAACAATACAGGAGGAGGGACAACAATACAGGAGAAGGGACAACAATACAGGAGAAGGGACAACAATACAGGAGAAGGGACAACAATACAGGAGAAGGGACAACAATACAGGAGAAGGGACAACAATACAGGAGAAAGCACGGCCATGTTAGCAGAAATGCACGAACTGGCCGCTTTTCTGCGAGGGACGCACTTCGTAACCCTAGCAGACGACTTTAGGCCCATAATCACACAGGCGAAAGCCATGACAAACGCACGGCACTCGCCACTTTACCCCATTAAACAAACAAATATATTAGGACAACACTAACTTATACTCAAAATTAAAATAAACTATAATAATAATATTTTAAAAAATTAATAGCCACAATAAAACTCTTTGAATCACAGTAAAACGTAAATTCTTAACACATTACATACACCTTTTTTGTCTCGGGATTCTCTGATCTGTGGGACGGAATTTATCACTTTTAATAAAACTGCATGGCTCTGGCTGGAGCACTTCAGTCGCCCGCACACAGGGCTAGAGACAACACCTATCAGTTACTCTCCACACTACACCTGTTACATAATACGTTATCTACCAACACTGCCAATTGACGTCGGACTGGTCACAAAATTTCATTGGCTAAGTTGTACGTAAGTATTCAATTGTGAATCTATTTCGCACAAGGTTCCTCATCCTGTGAATATTATACTGTTATGTCCTATGCTCTGTGCACCATGTTTTTTTATTGTTAACCGCCCGTTAGGCTCGCTTCACGATCAATTTCGCCTACGTAACATACGTCTACGTATAAAGTGTACGTAAAATGCGTGGTTCGTGTCAAATGTACTAATTTAACCTTCAGCATACCACACGGGACTAGAAATTTACTTGATTTTGGTCAAGTAGTGATTTGTTAATTGCGTGAAATTTTTATGCGTATTTTTACATGCCTAGATAAATTTAAAAACGTAATTTTCTATGCAACAAAAATCTTAAGTATACAATAAATTGCTTCGTATTATTTTCGCCGGCAACCGTATTGGCTGAAGGCCAACTGACAAATTTTCGCCTTCAGCTATATTTGACAATAAAATTTGAAGACAAAATACGGCCATAGAATTTTTCCTTCCATCAAATAATTTTGAATGTGTTTGGAAATGTGTCACACTGTCAAATTATTTATTGGGAGAATCTAATTTGAATTATTATTTCAAAAATATTTTCATAGAGAGATATTGTTTTTGTTTTTCCATGCAGTTCATTACAGGAAGAGATGTAAGGAACGTTGTAATTTATTTTCGCTTCTTAACTAAATTCAAATTTTATTTATCTGAGATGTTTCCTGCACAACGAAATTTAATGCCTCTTGAGTTCGTAATATTACGTGCAATATTCACTTAAAATAGCATTCATGCCCAGACAACTTCTACAGAAATTAATTATCGTCATAACCTACTTCGTTTCCAGCAATTGTTCGTTATTTTAAAGTTTATTGGCGTCCATTCTTGTCGTGCACGATTCTGATTGGCTGAGACCGTCAAACATCGAAGAAAATTTAGAACCGGTCCAATCTTCAAATGTTTGATAGAAACTGAAGCCATCCAACTTTCTCAGACAAATATGGCAGTGATTATGACGTTTATATGACGTCATAACTGTCCAAGTTTATTTGACCAAACTTGTTGGAAGCAGTTTGACGGGAATATTTGACAGTGCGACAAGGGCTTCTCACGCACACGCATACACATGTAGGCTGCTTTCTACACGACACGGACATAAAGGCAACGAACCGTGTAGTCAAGAATACTTACTTCCATTTTGATGCGGGGCCGCGGTGGCTGAGCGGTTAGCCTGCTCGCCTCCCACTTAGTCGAACAGGGTTTCAATCCCCGGCCGGGTCACTCCCGGATTCTCTCATTCTCATTCGGGAGTCGTGCCGGGCGATGCCACTGGTCGGCGGCGGGTTTTCTCGGGGATCTCCCGTTTCCTCCGCCCTTTCATTCCAGCGCTGCTCCATACTCACCTCGCTTCACCCTCGTCGGCTCTCAAGACCTCGCTGTTAAGAACCGTACAAATATCTCCACTCGACTTATTTTGATTCGTACACGTTTTAAATCGTACACCGAGCCGACTTCTGTGCGACCAGGCAGCCAGCTGGATAAGTCGAATCGAAAGTAAGTACGATACTTGGAAATTGCAACTGAGTCATCGAACGCCATGCTACCTAGTAAGCAACAGAAATGAACGCATTTTGAAGAGCTCGGCAATTTAAATTCACGACGTGCATGGGCTATCGCGACATTTCACGCTGAGGAAGCAAGTTTTAGAAGAGGGTTTGGCAACAGATTGACCAACGCAATTAACAAAGTCTCTTAATAGTCGTGGCTTTGCCGACAACAACCTATCGATTGTTAAATGTTTACACTGTCTGTCCAGATGAAGTTGCTCAATCATTCCTTCTGGAGGAAGACTCCGCCTTGCAGTTTTGCGTGTCAGAATGAACCGAACAATTTTCAAATGTTCGCCAAGCTAGCATAAAGGATGTGGCCTACTTGCTGTGACTATCTGTTATTTTTCTGCACTACACTTTGCATAAAATTGACTTTTGAGAATGAGAAATGTTCTGCAACACGTTAGTTACAAATATTGCAATAAAAACTGTTTTTAAAAAATGTTTAAGCTGCAAGGGCAACTTCTACGACTAGGTGTGAAACATACCAGCTACGATGGGAGATATTCCAACTCTGCTGGATATACATGATTAAGAACTACATCGCGTGGCTCAAGGTTCGTTAGCAAAAATAAGGCATGTGCATATGGATGCACACATATACATACGCATAATACCACGCGTGCGATTTATAAGTCTTAGTTGGCGTTGCAATACAAATGTATTGCACATAATACGTCAAATATGTCGAATATAGGCCCTAGGAGTCGAAAAAGCGTAATTTGAATAATCCACGGCCTGCCGGGTTCGAATCCAGGTGGGTTCAAAGCCAGATTTTCGCAATGGAAAACAGTTGTGTTCGTTGCCGTTAGCATGTGGGTTTTCTCGGGATAGTTCTGTCTCCCCTAAAATTGCATTCCGACCATGCTCCATCCCTTCCTCTCTTCATTTGCATCAGAACTCAAAGTATCAGCAGTTCAGCGTCAACCGTATCTTTCACGTTCTCCTTTTGGTACTTTTTGTTATGTTCGTATGGTTCACACGCTGCAATTTGAAATAAGTTAGTTGCTCTCAATGTAGTCTACACGTAACTTTCGGGGGCCGCGGTGATGTAGTGGACAGAATACTTGTCTCGCGCCAACCCGAACCGGACTCGGTTCCTGTCCTAATTGTCAGAAAATATTAATAATTTCTTGAGCTGGCAATCAAACGAGTGGGCAAACAAATATAATATACAGTATATTTAACTAAATATTTTGTTAACAGTATTATTTCTTTTGATCCAACATAGAGGCTTTGTTTATTCAAGCTTGTATTACGTTAGATGAATTAAGTTTCTTGCTTTTCAGGTTTTGTTTACTCAATAAAATAGGTTTGGGGCAACTAAATATATTTTTGGCCCTATACAAACAAGTGTTTTGTTGGCTGGAACAAATCTCTGTCTCAGTGTGTGTGTGTGTGTGCGCGCGCGCGTGCGTGCGTGCGTGTGTGTGTGTACATATAAATGCATATGCCGTACAAATGGGCAAAATACCAATTCTTAGAGGTCTGTGCATTTCGCAAATTAATTCTGGGACATGTTAGATTTCATACACGTATATTTTCACTTTACTTTTGTGATTGGGCTGCAGCAAGGTTTATTCTACTCAGGTTAGGAACAAAACGAGGTTTCTTATGGGAGAGTTTGGTATAGGGAAATTTTCGGCCCCTAGGTCCGCAGTGTTCCAAAAAGTAACTTTGAGTTAAAATTCCAAGATACGTGAACAATTACAGAGAAATATTTAACTTAGTTATGAGGTTATTTGATATTTGAGTTACGATATTGCAATTATCCTGTTTTTTTTTTTTAACGTATAAAATAGAAAAAAATCTGGTTCCTTTCCGACACTAGCGCTTACCCAGTGGTGCCAAACTTTGAACATAAACCTTCCCGACCTGTAGTAGACGTAACTTCAGCCTGTAGTCGTTACGGCACGTAGAATGACTACAGGCCGCTGCAGAGAAGAAATATCGTGGCCTTATTACGCGCAGCCCCGGCTAGAGAAAAATAAAAAACTAGATTGGGTCGAGTATATAACGGACTAAGAAGCCTAGGCTGGCGCTCGATGCACGTACAGGCTACACGTGGTACAGTGAGCCCTTTTTAACGTCTATCCAGCAGGCATAATATAAAAAAATGTTACATTACATAGTGACCTCATATGTTAACTTTTGAGAGCTACAAAATGTTTGCACTGTGTTTATTAGTCACAAGGCAATTTTTATATTAGTAATTGGCGAAAGTATACCAATAAGCTGAAAGGAACTTTTCAGCGCGGCCTTAAAATGTGTACATTTTATCGTGAACAGCACACACCTCTACTGATACGTTCGAAGACAGAAAACTGGCTTTTGAGCACGTAGACACAAGCGTAGTCACATAGTGTATTTGATAAATGGCCAAGTCTACAAGAAAATATTTTGAATCAGCATTAGTCAGAAACATCGTTTGCCCNAGACAAGCAACGTTTAGTCGCATAGTGTATTTGATAAATGGCCAAGTCTACAAGAAAATATTTTGAATCAGCATTAGTCAGAAACATCGTTTGCCCTTTGGAGTCCTTCAGCAAACAAATCTTACAAGACTCGTGAGTTTCAGCAGAGTGCACATGAAATAATTTTTCAGACGATAGCAATTGTTATTATTTTCAATAGATGGATAGAGATCTTGGCACTTTGCGTTGTAAAACGGCGTCATGCTAAATTTTTACAATAATTTACATATCCAAGAAGATTTTACAGTTTGAATGGCCGCCACCATAGTCAGAACCCGGTCCCCTTATTCNTTGGCAAACAAATCTTACAAGACTCGTGAGTTTCAGCAGAGTGCACATGAAATAATTTTTCAGACGATAGCAATTGTTATTATTTTCAATAGATGGATAGAGATCTTGGCACTTTGCGTTGTAAAACGGCGTCATGCTAAATTTTCACAATAATTTACATATCCAAGAAGATTTTACAGTTTGAATGGCCGCCACCATAGTCAGAACCCGGTCCCCTTATTCGACTTGGCCAAACGACGTGAAGCTACAAAGGGTTCTTCGTGTTTACTAATCGTGCAGTCTTCTGGACGGAGGCCAATGAAACACACAGATAACATATACTTCAGTGACGCCTAGCCTGTCACGGAATGATGCGGTCTCTACGCGTGGCTTATTGCAAGTTTTACCGAACTTCTGAGCAACTGGGCAGACGTCACAATAAGAATCTGCACCTGCAATTTGCTGGCGGTCAACTTGGAAACAAACTCGAGGAAAACCACCCCCAGTGTCTAATCCACGATATCCGAATGCAAATAAGAAAAAAAAAAATCTCAAGCGACCAGAAACGCTCGGCCAGATGACAGGATTGCGAACTGTTTGCGTCGCATCACTGAAAACAAAGACGCGATGCTGAAACTGTTCCCGGCTCTTGAAAGAGAAAACAAAATCTGTAAGGAAGTACACGCTAATCTAAACTATTTCTGACAATGGGCAAGTGAATTTTTCGTTCATTTGACGAAGCACTTTGAAAATCCTTAACAAGGCAAGGGGGCGTTCCAGGTTTGTTAAAACTTGAAAATCACAAATTTCAACTTGTTAATGCAATTGCAAAATAATAAATAAAAAAATTTAAAAAAAAAATTATAATAAAATTAATAATTTCCGCCACCTACACAGAAAAACACACACACAGTAGCATAAAACAAGGTTCAGACATTGGGCAGGTGCTCTACAACCACTCAACTCAACGACCAAGTGATGAGTAATCCAGGAATGTTCATCAAAAGTCCGCGATACCGGAACTGACAGACACGTCCTACAGTAGACGTGCTTCAATGGAAATAACGGGNATGTTCATCAAAAGTCCGCGATACCGGAACTGACAGACACGTCCTACAGTAGACGTGCTTCAATGGAAATAACGGGGGATGCTTTCAAGAAGCGTAATCTTTTTGCATGTTAATCCTGGCGAGCTTAATGAGGAGAACTGTGCAACCTCCCAAGATAANATGTTCATCAAAAGTCCGCGATACCGGAACTGACAGACACGTCCTACAGTAGACGTGCTTCAATGGAAATAACGGGTGATACATTCAAGAAGCGTAATCTTTTTGCATGTTAATCCTGGCGAGCTTAATGAGGAGAACTGTGCAACCTCCCAAGATAANATTCAAGAAGCGTAATCTTTTTGCATGTTAATCCTGGCGAGCTTAATGAGGAGAACTGTGCAACCTCCCAAGATAACAAATCCACATACCAGAGAAGTGCCATGTTCTGGAATAACGGACGGCTAGCAAACAGCCTGCCAGTTCAAGTTGGAAGTAAGTCTTCCGCACTGCTTTACGAAATTATTCAGATTAGGATTTAAATAATGCCCCTGTCACGTCATACCCAAGGCATACCTAACTGTCACGTCATACCCAAGGTATACCTAACTGTCACGTCATACCCAAGGTATACCTAACTGTCACGTCATACCCAAGGTATACCTAACAGCGGCGAAACCAATCTTCTTTGATAAAATTTAAAAAAAAATCAATAAGTTTGCTTTTGAAGGGTTTAAAAAAAAACCAAACAGATTAAATGTAGAATATACTTCTAAGAAAGCGCTTTTCTAAAAATCCACAATACTAGTTAAACTGAAGTTTCGTTCTCTACATATTTAAAATTCAGTTCCTCTGGCAAAGTTGAATCAATAAAAATTATCGATGTTCTTCCCGACAAAATGTGGGAAGGTTTNTAAAATTCAGTTCCTCTGGCAAAGTTGAATCAATAAAAATTATCGATGTTCTTCCCGACAAAATGTGGGAAGGTTTTGATACCGAACTTGTCATCAGTTTCTTACAACGCGACGAAAATGAAAGGCCGTTAATGCTTATCATACCAAGACTGGTTATCATATGTCAATTAAATCGTTGAAACCACAGACGTATCTGGTGTATGAACCAAATCTTGATTAGTTGATGGATTCTTCCGAATGTAAGGCTCAATATGTAATGCACCAATAGTTACACGCAATTACGTCATTAATTGTGAACATGTTTTAGAAACCACGATGTGAGGCGCGACTGTCATTAAAATTAAAAGGGCCTACAACAAGTTTCCCATTACGCATAAGTATTCGATAAATTCTACAGCGTTATTACTTATGGAATGCAGGTATATACTTGAACACATGTATCTGTTATATAGCAGGAGAATTAGTGTTTAGAGATCAACAGAGAGAAACGAAATGAAGCGCGCCGTTGAAAATACCTTACGGACATTTGATGGCAAAAATAATCATTTTTTGGCTTGTATACGTTATACGTGGTGTCGTTTCCTGCAAATAAAGATATACAGGTAGTTCACAAACAACGCCGGTGTAAGCTCCGGTGATTCCTCGGCTTATATACACGGCATCTTCATTCCACAAGCGGGTGAAACACCTGTGGAGAAATGTTGACCAACACCATATTTTTTTAAAGGAGGTTTTTATGTGTTTTCCACAATAAAAAATTAAAATTGAAATAAATAAAAATATAAATTAAATTGAAAATAATATAACTTTTTTAACTTTCTACAAGTAAAATAACTTCTTATTATATGCGAGTTACGAAAACAGCAGGAGTGTGTTTTAGACCCGTGATTACGCGAAAACCACGTTATCTACAGTGTAATTTTTCTTTGCTCGAATAACGTCACATTGGATGTTAGCTGTTTGAATCATTTTTGATATAAATCGGTGACGTAGAGACTATTTTTCCTTGGTAGGGTGATAAGAGGATACCACGATATTTATTATCAGTTAGTTTACTTTTCGTATACACCCGCGCAGTGTAAGGAACTTGCTACAGCTGAGAGTTAATACTTGCGTGACACTGTTACACTTGAACGAAAATAAATAGGCGTGTAACCCAAAATGTAGTCAGAAAAAGCTTCTTGAGAGGAACTGAAGAGTTAATAACACGAACACGAGAATGTGAACAATTTATACGCATGGATTAGGCTATGTTCTACATTTTGGACGGAGGGTTGACCCTAACCACATCAACGAATTTTCTGTATAAGTAATACTTTTTTTTTTGCTGCGAAACAATTGTTTTTAATTTATTTCACATCAGAATGCTCAGGTTTGTAATTCCTGTGCTTATTTATAAATCATCTATTAGTAACTAATTTTATACTCATTGAATTAGTGGATTTATTTTAATTGCAGGGGCGGCGGTACTTGAGCGGTTAGACTGCTCGCCTCCCACCATGGCGAACCGGGTTCAATCCCCGGCCGGGTCACTTCCGGATTTTCGCAAGTGGGAACCGTGACAGACAATGCCACTGGCCGGCGGGTTTTCTCGGGGATCTCCCGTTTCCCCCACCTCATTCACTCTCATTGACTCTCAAAACCTCGTTGTTAAGAGCGTCTTTGTTATTCTCTCAACTCAACTTTTTAATTGCATATTAAGAATATAGCAGTTTCAACTGGAAATATTTACTGATTCTGATTTAGAGTGTAAACTGGTATTTTTTTTTGCAACCTCAAAATATCAAGAACACTTGGATGGGTAAAATACAGCAATAAAATTTAGCCACTAAAAAAAAAAATTACGATTGCTTATGGCATTGAGAAATAAATCTTATAGGAAGGGGCATTCCAACCATGTCCCTTTACGTAACAACGCCATTGAATACAATGCATATTTTTCTATTGAACGTGAAACAAGCGCCGCCGCTGAGGACATTCAAGTCGAATATCCACGAAACTGCTTTTTGCGGTGATTGCCGACCGGCACATCATGTCGCAACGTCTGAGGGAGCTCCCATTGTCTCTGACGACGGGCCGAGCAGCTCCGTCTATCTGCACGCCTGCACTCGCCTCCTCGCGAAATTAAGGAACATCGTTTATGTAAAGACTCCTTAAAGTCAGTGGCGTAACATGGAATTTATTGGGGGGAGGGGGTGGTTCATATGTATGAGGAGTTTGGAAATAAAATATAAATACTCTGTGTTTCATCATACATTAGGCAAATTTAGAGCGTGGATTAATTGAAACGGTAATATTTTTAATTTATCTACAATTTAATTCATTTATGAACTAATTATGCATTATTTAGTGTTCTCAACTTCGGTCCAATAGTGGGTTTTAGGTACTTTTTAATTGGTATTTCTATGCATGAAGTGCCAATTTTTACACCAGTTTTAATGCCAGGTGAATGAAATTTCACTAATTCGTTCTTTTACGATTTTAAATTTCATATACACAATATAACGTAACCAAACTTTTTCATTATCGGATAACTTTAGAGAATTGTATATTTATTTTTTTTCACTCACGTTTGAATGCTTTGCCGTGCAGCAATTTCCCAAAGCTCCAGAACGCATTAAAACCACTATAAAAGTGACTGCATATGAACTGCGATGTAGATAGCAACGAGCAAACACTTGTACCGACATCACACGTATTGTGGCTGGTTCACTGTGAAATAAGTACCTTTGTAAAAATTTGAAAGAAAAAAAAAATTCCTTGCCCTTAGTTGCATACATTAAACGTGAATACAGAAAGTCGTAACTATTGCAATGCTGGTAGCAAATTACGAAAAAGAGAGCCAAAATTATGACGCTTTATTTAAAGTGTATTATTTTAATTAAAAGCAAAATATGTATTTTTATTTTAAACATGCAAGAGTAAAAGTTTGGCTTAGTTGTAATATCGAAAATTTTCATGGCATTATTTTGATAATAGTCATTCTATACGTTGGTAGGTTCAATTTTGCCTCCAAAATGTTCTTACTTTGCTACGTCCCCTTAAAAAGTATATCAGATTCGTGATGTCAATGCTTCGATGCTCCAATTCAAACGAAGAGAATAGATGCCCCCTTGAATGACCCTCTTCCACCAAGGGCACGAACAACGTCCCTTTCACATGCTCTGCACTGCATATTTCGGTGTTGTACTGTTTACAACCTTCACAATACGTATAGCTTTTTGCCGCCATTCTATAGGCACTGTTGGGGCCGCGGTGGTGTAGTGGTTAGACTACTCGCCTCCCACCAAGGCGAACCGGGTTCGAGTATCGGCCGGGTCGCCATCGAATTTTCGCATGTGGGAATCGTGCCGAACAATGCCGCTGGTCGGCGGGTTTTTTTGAGGATCTTCCGTTCTCCCTGCCCTTGCACTCCGGCGCTGCTCCATACTCACCTAGCTTCACCACCATTGGCTGTCAAGACCTCGCCCAAAACTNCCCAACCACGGCGGGAATCGAGCACTGTTCGCCTTGGAGGGAGGTGAGCACTCTAGCCGCTTCATTAAACTCGAGGTAATACGCAACATTTACGGACCAGTTTTTTTTCCTTCAAAATAACAGTTAAAACGCGTAACCGATATACGACCACCCTGAGGCTAAAACTAATCAAACGTGAATCGAATCGTGTTTACAGACGTACCTCAGCAATCATGGTTCCCTAAATCGCTGATTCTTCGTCTGTCAAATCCGTTCGTTTTGCTTGCTGCAGTGACTCTTGCTGAGTATTTATAATGAAGCTACAAGTTCACGAAGTAACTCTTACATCACAGACATTATCGCCGAGCCCTGAAGCAAGATTTGTTTGTAAAACATTTGTTTGTGCGCGACTGTTCTTCTCAGTCGCAGAGAGCTAATGTGTGCAAGGCCCATGTTGTAAGTGGGCGTACTCGACATGGCAGACTGTGCATCTAGGGAGTTTCAATTTCCCCCTCCCCCCCAATTCCTTCTCTTTTCTGTTCTCTGTCTCACGTGTCTACTAGAGAGACAGGAGGGGACGTGCACAGTTTCGTACTCCGTCCTCCACCAGAGTCGACGTACCTCCAACAGCTCTGGTTAGCAATCGAGAAAAACACCAGCCGCGACGAAATGAAAGACATCTCTCCCCCCCTTACCAATCTTTCTCTTCTAGTGTCTGAAACACCCTTAAAACAGAGATTACTTCCCCACCCCCTGCTCTAGTAGAACTCTCTTTCTACTTCACAAATCGCGTGGAATCTTGCAGTCCTTATCTGTCGAGGGGGAATTTTACGTTGCCTATGCATGCCCCCCTCCCCCGACCATCGTAGTTCAGGGTAAGTCGGCATGGAAGGTGACTATGGCCTCAATGGCGGCCATGTTTGCCCAGTGCCAGTAGAGGCGATAGCACGTGACCTTGTATCTTCCCTGCGTTCCTAGCTGTACCAGTTCGCTCTCCGTTTAAGGGAATTACAATTTTAAGTTAGAATCATCCAATTTTTTTTTATTGTAACAAGCGAGATTTCCTTAAGGTTCCCGCCTACATGGCGTTTGAACTGCGCTGCAGTGTGTTCGAAATACACGTTTGTCATCGAGACTATTAAACGTGCGTCAAACGTGCTGATATACTGAAAGAACACACACTTCAGACGAGGGTTGTTGGGTGCTTTCAAGACGTCACGCACGTTAGAAACACCATTTAAAAGCACTACAAAAATGTTAAAAGCAGCCTTTTAAAAGCACTATATCTCAAAATAAACGCATCGGATACATGAAACTTCTCAACGGCCCTGCGTTGAACCTTCCTTCAGACTTCCCGCCGATAAGAAGAAGTGTCACAGCTGAAAGTCCCACAGGTACACGCAGCGCGACGAGAACACTGCACGCCAGTTCCAGAGCCTTGCGCTTAGCGGCGACGGGGCACTTGATGCGCGTGGCAGCGTCGCCCTTATCGCTCCCGCGCTTCTCGGCCTCGAACGCGGGAAACAGATCCAGGTAGGCGGGGGCCTTAGGGACGTATTCCGTGTAGAGCTTGTGTCGCGATATTCCCACGTAACCTATTACTGATCATACTGTCACGACTGGATAGAAAAAATCGCGGTGTGGCTGTGTCGGGGATACAACCGTAGATTTTACGTTAGTACATCTACGTTAGAGGGTAATATTTTCTTTGGGACATGAGAATAAAATGAAAGTAACGAGATTGATACTTGGCTTTAGCATACATCGGCAGATATATACGATATATTTCGTTTGGCACCAAAATCATTGCGATATCATACCGGAGTAGCGAGATATTCTGCCCCGTAATAACGAGATTGATACCTCGCTTTAGCATACATCGGCAGATATATACGATATCTTTCGTTTGGCACCAAAATCATCGCAATATCATATCGGAGTAGCGAGATATTCTGCCCCGTAATAAAGAGATTGATACTTGGCTTTAGCATACATCGGCAGATACATACGATATATTTCGTTTGGCACCAAAATCATCGCGATATCATATCGGAGTAGCGAGATATTCTGCCCCGTAATAACGAGATTGATACCTCGCTTTAGCATACATCGGCAGATATATACGATATCTTTCGTTTGACACCAAAATCATCGCGATATCATACCGGAGTAGCGAGATATTCTGCCCGGTAATTTTCGCCCTAGCTCAAAATTGCCGCCAGTCGCCGCGGGCTCCCACCCACGCCTCACGCATGCGCGGCGACAGCTCAAGGTCACGCTCGCGTCGTCGTCGCATCCAAGAAATCGTTCTCACTGGAAACTACCCCCGTAAGTTCTGATATGTGGACAACCCAACCCGGTACAGTATCCGACACATTATGTTTTTATCTCAGCTGGCCGACATTTTCGAAGGCGTGAAGATCGACTCCAATATTTCATTACAACGTCTACAATTCGATGTACTCGTGGCTATTCAGTGTTTCGTTCATGCCTAGAAGAGATTTAGACTTTGGTTTCAAACAACGAATTAGAACCTTTTTGCTTGCTGACGGCAAAACTGTTATATAGATTTTATTTGCTTTCAGTAAATAGTGTTGTTGACTAAACAGAGGTTTTTCGTCCTTTGAGATGTGTATTTTGTTAGATAACCAAAAGTGTGTTTTCGTAAATTATAAAATAAAACAAAGTTTTTTTTTTTTAGAGCAATTACTTATTTGCTAGCCATTATAAACAGGCATTTTATTGGCACAATAAAATGTTTTTATTTATACGTGCCTTTTTTCCCCTCCACTGAAAACTTTTTCAAAAAATGTTTTTGCCCTAAGGTTAATTCGGCGGGAAAAAGTTCCTTGAGAATGGAATATTTCGCCTAACTGTAAACCTTGAAAGGCACGTGTATCCAAGACTTACGCGGGAGTCGAATCCAGAACCCCTCGCACCTTTGGCTAACTCCACTCCGACGAAGCTGCCAGGCACAATAATGACCTGACGACCAAGGCGTGTCGGGTTGACAACAAAAGCGTATCACATTGGCGATTCAGATGCCGTCGCCCGTTTGCCCATCGCTTCAAAACGACATCGTTCGCATTCCGTTGCATTGCCGGCTCGTTCATTTCTTTTCTGAAAGGGTTTAATAGTTCACAGAGTGTTTTCAACTACCAAAATCTTAAACAGTAACAGTAGGATTTGTCAGAGAGAAATTAAGTATACGATAAAAACGCATCTTTAAATTGTGTTGTTTGATATCAAAGTGTAAATAGGCGTTTATTTAGTTCCATTGCTGTTTTCGCAATAATTTTAGCAGCAGGCTAAATAAATCACTTTTGAGTATACTACATTCTGGCGAGGTTACTACTCACTGTCAAATCCTACTCATTACTGCTTAAGTTTTAAATTGTGAAAACCCCTTTACTTACATACAGGCTAATGTGTAATTGAACGGATATCTGCAAACACTGTAAAACCAGCCACTACCGTAAAATTATGTCATAGAACAAATAAGGGTTGCAACCCTGTTGCCGCACAAATGTCCGTGATGCTGAAGGTTAATTTGGTCTTCCGATTGCAGGTTAAAAATGGGCTCGTTTAAATTAACGAAAAAAGTCGTCTTGCAGTATCTCTCTAAACTCCGCCGTTTGCGGAGAGTTCATGCGTGAAGGTAGAAACCATTGCGTCACTGCGTCTGACAGGCACACAACACGCATCTCTCATGACGTGTTATTCCGTAAAGGAGTGCCCACTATCAACTGCAACGCACACATTATAGCGTCATTATCCCGGATGTCTCTGCTCCATTTCAAATACTATCTGTAATCTTTACAATACACATGCCTTCCAGCTCCTCCTNCCTTCCATGAAGTTCATATCTTTTCGACTTTTTTAAAATAAAATATTTAGAGGCGTAGTTTTCGGTGTTTCAGAAAAACACTATATATTGTACTCATTGTTCTATGGTGTTACAGGTTAGTAGGGAGTTTTTTCAAAAATAGTTTTTAACAAATTGTAATTGACATAGCTTTTATTTTTTTTTTCTTAGTCTGGTGAATTATATTATACCATGGAATTTATATTTATTTCCAACCGTCGTAATAGCTTCTGAGCTGGTAACGTGATTTGTGCTACGCTTAATTTGGAATACTTTAGTGTGCAAAGTTAATTTTCACCCCAGGCGCACGAGACATTCTATATTCTTGTGTTCAAGCAATTGTTAGCAGGGATATTAACGTTCAACGAATTCCTTGCGCAGCTATATATACAATTTGGATTGATTTGATATTTACAGTAAATCTGCTCCACATAATTTTTTTTAATGTTGCATTAAAAAGCGTAATCTTATGTGGCTATTTTATTATATTTTTTATTAGAATTGCTATCCAAATTACGAACAGTAATTACCCGTAGTATTCAGGCGAACCTCCAGAAAACATGCCTCGCGGAATCAGAGAGGTAGCAAAACGCCTTAATTTTGACTGGCTTTCCGACGGAATCAGTCAACCCAGGAGGGTACCGACCGTAATGGACAGTCGCCGACACATCTCCTTCACCCGAGGTGACTGAAGTCCATTCACTGTTACTTCCAACTTTCCTGAAGCACTGCTGAAGTTCTATTATCAAGATATTCCTCCGCCTCGTGCAAACGATGCTTGACCAAGTCCAAAGAATTTGTTACTAGCCATTGCCAACACACTTTCTTTCTCATTGTTTTGATTCGGATTTGCTATAATTTAAATATTATAATTCATAAGTAAAATATAAATAATAAAAGTTCAATAAAACCAACAATAAGATATTTTAATGTTAACAGAAGTATTAAACGCTTGTGATGTGTAACATTTAAGAAACAACAAAACACGTCATTTATGGGGTGATTTTTAAAGGTTTGNAAAAAAAAAAAAAAAAAAAAAAAGCAAATAGACTGTAGTGGCCGATGGGGCAGAGGAAAAGGTTAAATAACAAAGTATGTAAACTAGCAATCAATGTCGAACATATCTACATACAGTATCATCTATTCGCGGTATCTTCACACTTATTAAAACAAACATTTGAAAACTCGTCTCACGTATTGCGCGTGTGCTTGTTTCCCAGATGTGTCGTACATCACAAACGTTTTATACTTCTACCAACATGCAGGTATCTTATTTTTTATTAAACTGAATTTTTATTTTTATTTTATCAATATATTATAATATTCAATTTGCAATTAATATAATATAAAGTCAAAGAGAAAATACGTGTTGTTGGTAACGCCTAATAAGAAATAGTTATCATGCAAAATATTATTAATCACACGAACGCGACGTTCTGTCACTTTGGTGTAGTTTTCCAGATTTAGTTTAACTTCGTTCGTATGCGGTAGAGGAATAGCCTGAAAGAAGAACTTTAGCGAGAAATAACCTAGTGTGAGAGGTTAAACAATTACTATATATATATA
>NQII01001101.1:836856-872435 GCA_002778355.1 Clitarchus hookeri | reverse complement strand
ACGAGCAACATGTTTCTCAGATGCGCTCGAAAAATCGTGAAATAATTCATTACATTTCAGTCACTTTTATAAATAGGCTCATTTTTCTGAATAAGTAGGTGACCTTTAGCGTATTTAGTGGTTAGTTAGTATCTTTATTCGTTCCTATTTTGCACTATGCAGGACAACAGCTCTGACTTAAAATCACAATTATTTTTAATAATAAGAGGATATTATTAGTTTTATCTCTGACAGGAAACCATATTTCTTAGTTGTACATGAATGTACTCTTCTTTCTTTGAAACAGATATCGCATTCGATTCGTGCTTAGTTGACACAATGTGTTTTTTTTTCTAACGTACTCTGAAACTAAGTGTTATGCGAGCCAGCGGTAGGGACGTTACATCTCGAAAACTACGCAACCTATTTTTGCCAAATTTGGTACGTAAGTAATACTATGACTAGCCAGGTAAATGTAAGTAATTGAACTTAATTAGACACGTATCCTGAAAATGGCGGCCATATAAATATGTTACGTTTATTTGGTATTACTACCATACTGTTTAACCGATTCCAACCAAAGTTTGTACGCTGACAGTATCTACAACAAGCATAAGCCAAACAACCACTACTTTTGTCTACCATTTTGGAAAATAGCACAACATTAAAAAATTAAGTTTTTATGTTATATCTCAAAAACTATGCAACCAATTTTCTTTCAAATTGGTCAAGTAAACATAAGTAAATGAACTTTATTAGGCACTTTTTTTTACAAATGGCGGACATATAAATATTTTAGGTTTGTTTGGTATAACTGGAGTGTGCCTTAAAGCCATCAATACTCTGTTATGGCCAGCCGCATCACCAGACCTATCCCCAATCGAAAGCGTGTAGGATGTTACTGGCCGCTCTGTAACGATTACACCCCTACCGCAGAATATGCAGGAACTGCGAGACAACTATTCAAGCTGCGTGTGATGGATGGATTATTTCAGGATACCACTGAAGACTTCTACAGCTCCATGCCGCGATGTCCGGCAGAATGTCCTCGCCAACACGGTGGCCCGACACTTATGTGAAGCACAATAAATATTGTTTACACCAGTTTCGTTTTGAAATAATTTCTTGTCCTTGGTGACTTTTCCTTGCTTCCTTAATAGCATTGCAATCAGACAGTTTCTTGCAGGTGCAACCATTTTTTTTTTACTATAAATGTATTTCCAAAAAATAAGCATGTGTTCCGCAGTCAAAACATTGCAGTGTATGTAGGTGCGGTCAGATAACCACTACATACCTTATCCACCTGCTGATTTAAGAACACACATCTTGTGCAGCTTAGTTGTACACAAATTGAACTTTGCTGGAAACTAGCTCCAGCAAACAGAAATGGCCTGAAAATATCCCAACATTTAGTGGTCTTGTGGTATGAATATATGGGACAGTTTTAACTTAAATATTAAATTAGACAACATTACTTCACGCTGAAAATTAAAACACACAAGAGTCTGCTATGAAAACACCTAGTAATGATGTAGAATAATGGATCAAATCTTTATGACCACATCTACATATTTAGAGCACCCTCTCAAACGAGATTCCGTGATAAATCTCTTCCATATTAAAATTTGCTGTCTCCTATGCTTCAAGACGTGGTCCCCTGCTTCTCCTTAAGACGGTTTGACGTCTACGGGGATGGAAGTCACAATCACCCTGGAATAAATACTCGGGGTTGGGTAAGATTAAGTGTTTATCCCCCAGAGGAATAGAAATGGTGGCCCGTAATTATGTCCTGGCTATCAATAAACTGTAACCTGCGGAAGTCAGCTATGGTAAACAAGGTGAAGGGGATCTGGGGAAAAACTAAACAACAGCAGAAAACGGCTAGGTAGTTATGATAACTGACCCTAACTAATCCATGCTGTTGTCCAGAAGGGACTCAGGGTTCACTGCCAAATTGGCAGCGAGTGTAAGGGGAGATTGAAGACTTCTACATAGGTCGCTGGACGAAGGTCTAGAAGACTTCTGGAAGGTAGCGGTGGTCCTTCGTGGGGAAGGTGATAGAATGAGCGCTCCAGCACACGAGGTGGTGGAGTGAGCTGTGGAGTATCAACTGGCATTTTGGAGCTGTGCGCTCGCGTATATAGGCCGCGTTCCACTTGGCGCTGACAGCGCTGACCAGCAGCCTACCAAAAGAAAAGCCTTCAGTAAAAATCTGCTCTTAGTAGTGACATTCGTCGACAAAATTTTCAGCAGTAATAACGGCGTCTGCTATGCTTGGTGAAGTAATGGTAGGCCTAAACATGTTGTCAACAGGGATGGATATTTTTTTCTGTTCATCTTCGACTGATTCAGACTCATCACTTGATGAAATAAAAGAATGTGAAAACACACTTTCCACCTGCATCTCCCGCAGATAACAACGTAACTTACTCGTTATCCATCGCCGCCATGTTGCGTCGTCTGCTTCTACTGAGACTGCCTGACCTCATGCAAGACAATAGTTCCAGCCGGAAGTATAGCCTCCGACCCAGGAGCCACACCACCATTCATAGGTTACTGATGAGCAGAATCAGTACCTTAAGGAACGCTCGTCAGTAATTTCAGCTGCTGTCAGTGCCAAGTGGAACGCGGCCGTAGACGGTCGGCTGTGGGTCCTACGGGCTAGAGCTGCTCCCTCAGCGACGCAGGCTGTATTCTCTTGGGCGGGTTGCGTCGCTCCCGCGAGCTTAGGGGCAGCGCTGAGCTGTGTGGCTGGCTTCTGTCGCACGCAGGGGTGATTACCGGACACGTGACGTCTGACGTAGTAGCGTAGACGAACTTGACTGGCGTGTACTCGGGTGCCCCCTTGCCTAGGGGCGTGCTGGTTGGCTCCGGGGCAAGTCGTCCTGGATTCATACCCCGCTCGGGGCGACGTTGACGCCACGAGGCGGAGTCGTATTTCATAATTAGGTCAGCACATGTCATGCATCACGCTTCGTAACAAAGTTTAGTTAAGCCTCCCTTCAAACAACTTACAGTAGTGGAAACAATGAGTTTTTTTAAACTGGAAATTGCGTTCAAGACAGTTTCATAATGGGATGGGAGGAAAAAAAATACAATATATGAATTCAAGGAGCATATATTTCAAAAGTAGGAACTGCCTTAATTTCAGCCACATATGAAACTGACAAACTTTGGGTCAAATTTTCGTTGTACAGTCAATTTGTGCATGAAACTTACATAAAAGACACTAAAATAAAAATGTGATAGTGTGGGGAGAGATGTGCATCTGGAGCCAAACAAATTCAGGCAACATTACAAGCTACAACACTATTAGTAGCTCCTCTAACATTCTACAGTCTACAAAGTTTAAAAAATTACAAACTTAAGAAAAAAACCACTTAGAACTATCACACACAATTTATTTCCGGCAACTTTCTACACACAAAGTTGTGGGTAACTGGGGTATATACTGAGCTCAATTCTCAAGTTTCTCAGTAACAAATTTCATCATGCAAAATCCTATGTGAAATCCTGTTGAATTTCGACTCCAACTCTTGTATTTATTTTCCATTCTTTGCCATGAAAATGAGTGCCACTTGTTTTGAAGAAGTGTAATGAGATTTTTTACGTAGAGAGTTTGAAAAATCATAAATAAACTTCAGATTGAGGGAACAAGACGCAAGTTGCAGGAAGTATTGTACTTAATTAAGTATGCTAATTAGATTGGTCTGACGTAGTCAATGTTGAACTGCTGTATGGCTAATTTGTTATGATACTGATTAAAATGGACTCTTGCCCACCTCTAGTGCCCATTATGTTGCATATTTCTCTAACGTGGCAACGTCATTAGAATATATCTGTCCCATCTCATATTCCAGTATAAACTCGTGCATCTAAATGACCTACAACAAGTCATGCTGCTCTGCCCCATTACACAGAACACTGTACTGTCAACTCTCAGTTTTCCCAACTATAACGTAGAATTTTCCTGATCCGGACAGTATCTCCACATGCCCAACGTTAAACATTCCCTGAAATAATGGTGTAGTTTCCCTTGTAAAAAGTAAACAGTTTTCTATCTAAAAACTAATCTGTTATAGCCAAACCATTCCGCGTAACTTCAATTTACAACTTATTCCATAAATCAAGCACTTGCTTTGTTTACATTTGTAAAGTTAAAGTTTTTAAATTGATAATGTGGATAGCTACCACGAGTGGACAGACAGTGAAGATTAGAGCGCATTTCCCCTCTGGAAACACCTGCCAGTGGTCGCGTTTGTACACCGACATAGCACACTTTGCGTGTTCATCCATGGAATATTTCCAGTCACATTTAATTCACTTTTAGCAACATCTGGAAGAGTTCTGCAAATACGTAACATTTTTTTTGTATCCTACGTAAAGTTTGAAAACGAGTCGTCCTCAAAACAAGGACTTATAATGCCATTTTCTCATAGTTTTGAAAGGGTTGCACTGTAACCTGCCCTACGCAACCTGCAGATACTGCACCAATCACTGAACATAACCCTTAAAAACGTTAACAAATAAAAAAAAGTAGGGAAAGATAAAAAGAAAATGTGCAATTTCCCTACTTTTGAAAGCACTTGAGTTGCATATATTGCAAAAAATTTATCCACGTTAAATATTTATTTAAATGCTAAAATAAAATAATCCTAATAAATTACATGTCCAAATAATTTGAGGGAATTACATTTTTCCTGTAGACCAAATAAAAAAATTTCGAGAGATGATCTTATTTCTTGGGTTGTCCTATTTCAGGTAAATATTTTACATTATACTGTATAAATATTGCAAAACATGTCCAAAAATCCAATAATTTTGGAAAGCTTCTGATTTCTACATTTAATTTTATTGAATCTTTTTAAACTGTGTTTGTATATACTGAAACTGCTACTCAAGTATTAGCCCAATACTTTACGTAATGCAAGACACCTCAAAAGGGCAGATACCAAATTAGTATCGCAAGAACTCAATTTTAAAATCATAATATATAGAAAAATAAATAAATACAATGTAATAAATTAAATATATTATTGGTACATATATCTAGGGTCAACAAAAAATGGTAAATAAAATGTTTCCATTTCGATAAAAAAAATTAAAAAATATTTGCATAAAATTTTGGTATTATAAAAAAATTTCTGTAAATAAAAATTATGTATCTGGAGTTGCTTATTATGTATTTCAAAGGCCGTGAGACGAACATGTGTTCATTAATTCAATTATAACAATGTTTTATATAAGACGAGTATAATTTACACATAATTAAGATATATAATACGATATACAAGTCGCATCATTGTTCAGTTCCCCGTTTACTCATTTTGCTCGAGTTTTGTGTGAAGTCTCATATCGACTTTTTACATTTTTTGTTACAATTGACTATAATAGAATACCGCACTTGCCTGTATGTAATACAATATTGTAAAAAAATATGAACACTAAACTTGCATGAAGCACGAAATATAGTACGTTTGAATACTGCAGAAAAACAAGCACACAAAATTCTGAATCCCTAAACTTCAATGGCCTGCTCCAAAACACATTTACAGCATTAATTCAATGTTGTCCTCCCACGGACACGTCAGTTTGTCGGACATGATGATGACGTACATTGAAAAAGCCCGCTCACTGTGAACATCGGAAACGGAGGCATCCAGAGGCAATTCACAGCATTTGTTGTGTACTCAGGAAAATCTGTTTTCAAAGATGACTAGAATATCAACATTATTAGACAAGGATTTCAAGACAGCATAATTTGTCTGAATGTAACCATCCAGAACAAGTAGAAAAGGCACCAGGGATAAGAAAGGAAGTTTATTGATGTTAATCTGCAACTCAACAGCATCAACTTCCAGGCCCTTAGCTGCATTTCCCCGGGATCGAACAAAGCAACAACAGACTGTACAAAATCCCTAGCAGGATCATCTGCAATCAAAGATGTCAGTTTAAGTTTTAAGAGCGACTTATGCCCTGTGGAAACCTACAGTTTTTCAGGGGACTGTCAAAAATTTCCATACATGCAGACTTTCAGTAGATGGAGGTTCCGACATGTACATCAATAAAATACAACTTCTGACCTTATTAGACTTTATTTTGAGTATAATGAGAGCTGTACATTATCTGTCAATAAAGTTAAACTAATAAACAGTAAAATGGGAATTAAAAAAAAAATATTACTGCATTAGAATTACTGTTTATAATACATTACAAAAAACATTTCACATCAACTCGTTTAAATAAAGAATATAACATCTCAAAATACTGTATACAATTGATTGTAATCCAACACCAAATGCAAGCCAACGTAAAACTTTCAAACTCTGTGAAAATGAAAATTATATGACACCGAATGCAAATCAAATTTTGAACGTGCCGTGCGCACTCGATCAGCCGAGTGTGCACTGTGTCAGAAGGAGAAGCGGCAAGATCACCCCTCCACGTCTGTACAAGTTGCAGATACCTTGCACGCATGGCAGATGCCTGTCGTTTAGAGTTGCGAAAAAACTTGTAATTTTGAGACAGAAATGGATAAATAAGGCGATTATAATTTACTTCCACACTGTCTTTAATAACTAACCACTCAAAACCACGTCCTCTGCTTTGCCCTGTCGCGACAAAAAGGCATCAGTTTATTCAAAAGAGGCATGTCTATTGAAATAAATTAACATAAATCCCTCAGATTTCCCCGCAGGAAGTTACTGAAAATCAACTTTACGCTTGGTAATAAAAGTCACTCGATGTTCAAACAAATTTTGACGTCAAGGGGAGGTCAAGTATATGCTCTACACATATCATTTTCTTCGCAAAGATGCGGTTTATTGAGTTAAATTAATATTCAGTTTCAAAATCATGATTTTACGCAGATACAATTAAACACCAATTTTATGGGGGAAAAAACCACCTTATAATTACAAAAGAAAACATCTTTGCTAATAATAATGCCTCGTTAAAGAATGTATTGCGTACCATTTTCAGGCTAAACTATTTGCTTTTAAATAAAAGTGACGAATAGTGCAACTATTCCGAGAGGCGGATAATCTTGATAAAGTGCATACCAGTTTCTTACTCTTTGGTTGACGTCGAAGGCAAGCGCGCGCGGCCGAGAAGGAGGATGTGCTTTTTCTTTTGTTGGACAACAGCTTCCCAGGAATACGTACCCAAGTCGTCAACTTATTAACGGCGGTCTGGTATACTCTGTACCATATAACAACGCCACTTTTTGACAGCTCTGCGAAAGTAGAGCCACTGTTTACATCTGACTACGTATCCTTCTACCATCAGCTGATCGGCCACATGGCAACAATGTTGTTTATTTTCATGCTGTCATTATCAGCTGATCCCCTAGTCAATGTACTGTTCGTGGGACGTTTTAGGCAAACTTGCTACTCAGAAATACGTAGCTGCGATCTCATATGTGAAGGCCAGATTATTGACAGTTGAAGATTGCCGCGCTAATGTTTATTTTATCCTTTCCCCCTCAACTGGTCCGGCGAGTCAGCACGTCTAGGAGGTGCTGCTACATGTGGCAATTGGTGAACTCCTTGGGGAGGCACGGCAGGCGGTGGGAGAGGAATCGAAACTTGAGTTTGGAGTGTGTTTGTACACTTTTGTTCGTAAACGTAATATAACTTGAAGGGCAGGAACGTGTAGAGGGGAGCAGCGGGAATACGTGAGTGCAACACACATTACAGGTATGGCGTGCTAGTGCGGCGAGTGTGCGGTGTCCAACTCTTCGGAAACAAGGAACGGGTTTTCAGAGAACAATATGGTGTATGCTTCGCAAAAAAGCCAATAGATTGCGCGCAGAACTGATTTTTCGACAATAGCTAGCATCTTTGTAAAGTATACTGTTGTTCTATTACTGGCTCGGAATGACACGAATGTAAAATATATTTCGTCAAATTATTAAAGAAAATAATTAAACAATATTATGCAATATTTCTGTATGGTTTTGGAAATAATATCAAGCAGGTAAGACGTGAAAAAAGAATTTGTAAATAATCATTTTCACACAACGTAAAATTTATTGCACATGCAAATAACAAAATTTAATCAGTTAACAAGTAACCACCCCCCTCCCGGACATGTTCGCTGTAAACACCACGTGAAAGGGCACATCACAAGAGCCACACAAGTGGTTGTCTCTCCTCCGCGGGTAAGGGAAACACTGTGATGGAAGAGACTTTGTGTTTTTTCTATTCTCTTCATTTTTAAAACAAGGCCGGATTACTGGTTGTCTATGTAACCGACGTTCGGATAATCGACTTTCTACTGTATTGATTTTTAAACCATTTACAACCTAAATAAGGTAAATAAGGTTTTATTTACCCATACGAGAGACAAAAAGCCATGCCGACAGAAGAGTCATCTTCAGCGTACTGTGTATGAATAAGCTGCAAACTTCGCTGTGGACTCGCACCACCACCTTGAATTCTATTGTACATAAAAATGGGAATGTATAAATGGTTTTGTATCGCAGCTCTAAACATACGGAGAATGTGTTTGCAAAATCGCTACACTGTACAAATATAAACTAATTAATATTAATTAGGGTAAAAAAAAAAAGCATGTCAAAGTGAGGGGTTTTTCCCTGTGAAGACTGTGCTTAAACATCTTCCATGCAAAACAAAAAATTATTTTTGTATAAAATATTAATTTAAAGTACAAAACAGACTTCTTACGAATAAAATTACACCCCAAGACACAAAAATTTTTACTTTTTGTCCAAAAATATTTCTTAACATTGGATGGCACATGTAACAGTTCGGCAGCTAATTACACTGCCGAATGTTACGTTGCCACGGCTTGCTCAAAGGTGGAACACAAGACTCAGTACAGTTGAACGCAGATTAATTAAGAAATAAGTTCCATGTTCCAGATTAGTTGTTATATACTTTATTTGACATTTAAGTTTCACAATTCACATACGAAGTTTCAGTATGCAGAGTACGAACCTTCACAATTAACCATTCAAGCGCAGAAAACAGCGCCACAGTCGTTTACAGATTATTGATGTCTCAAAACTGTACCGAAGGAATTTAAATGCTGCTACCTCCCACACCGGCTGAGAAATAAAATAACAAAGTCTAGTTGCCGATGTGGGGGTTATCGTCCCGCCCGACGCGACTTAAACGAGCATTCTTGACGGAACTGAAGGGCGACTGCCCTTGTCGCCGACCGATTTGAAGAAGTGAACTCTCTCGACCTGCCCTCAAGGGCGACAGACAGACACGTCTTTTGTGTGTTGCCTCTCACCCCCCCTCCTCCAGAGATAAGGGCCTGGCCACGCACACTCTCAACACGTTATCGTAACTAAGACTGCGCCGTCAACATAAACGATCTTCTCGTAGAACAAAACTTGCGCGACGCAGCCTGAAAGTATCTACATAATGCTGACGCTTCACAAAAACTGAAAACTACGATGTTTGAAACAAAACGGCAACCGGACTCCTGATAACCGTAAAACTGCAAACGTCTGCCGGATAAACAAACTATCACGGGAAACGAGCCGCCACGGCTTTAATTTTGAAACCGATAAAAATATTACTAAGCTTTCCAAAGCTTAAGAAAAATGAACAAAATTGAAACAAGTGTCTCGAAAATTAAGAATATTGCGTCATTACACACGTTTCACCAAGTGCGAAGTCCGAGGATTTGTTGTTCAAATATTAATTAATTTAAAAAGATAAATAAATTCTACATAAACTTCCTTCAGTGTTATTTGTAAAGAGCAAGTGGAGTGATTTTTTTCGAAGGAAACTTCACCAATATGTGAGCAGTATGTATTTGCAAACCATGCATTACTTTGTGTTTCTGGGATGTAATTTGTGCATTTTCATAATTCTGATGGTACAAATTTATCCTCACTTTTTAAAACCTATTTCTTGGTAAAAACATATTAATTTTATTTACTGAAATTACTAATTGTGCCATGATTTCATGGAACCAATGCTATAAAGGTTTAAAAATGAGATATTCAGACTACAGTACTTTCATCACTCAGTACAGTAGAACTGCATTTTTACGTTCCCCATATTTACGTTTTCCCATTGTTTATCCACACTGTTTTTCCTAGGTCCCGTTTATTCCCTTATAAGTTTAATGGATTGCTTTCCCACAAATTAAATTCGCAAAGAAATTTTTTGTACCCACTTTTTACGTCATGTACAAAATAAAAACAACGTCGATACCGTTGCCAATGTAAATACACCGAGTTTATGAAACTACACGCTGCCGCAACTTGAAACAGTCTGTGCCAAGATGAGGACCGGAATCAAGAGCACAACGAACACTGAGCAAGCAAGATGCCGGCAATAGTCGACTCACTGCACGTGCTAGTGGTATTAAACTGAACACCAGGTTGGTGTGTTCATAATGTTTCACGTGTTGATGCCTATGGAACAAACCTTCAGCAATGTAAACACAGCTGCGTTGGAAATTGCGCTGAGTTTGAGTTTTTTTATCATATTAACTCAAGTTTGTTTTGCATGATGGTAAAAAATGATGGCATACATTGTCTGTTAAAAAAAAACAATTAAAAAAAACAAAGCCTAACGAGTTTGCATTGTTCTGGCATAAGAACTGTAAATTCCCGTCTGTATGCTCAACAAATGCATCATTACAAAATATGATGCACAGTGTGGACCGAAAGCAAAAAAATGATTTATATACAGGAAATAAACGTAACTAAAGAATGGAACTTAAAAGAACTCTACAATATTCACCTGAAGTGGTTATTTTGGGGCCAATGTTACAAGTCGCCATTGGGGGAACAATTTTGTATAAAAATGTGTACAACTGCTTCGCGATTAGACAGCGAAAGTTTTACTGCCAGGAATAAATAGGTTTATAATCAATTAAGTTGCTTGTGGTGATGGTTTTGCAATCTTCTTTTAGTATATATTTTGAGGTTAAGTCTTTCGTAATTACTGAGAGAAAACGGGTTAACACATTTCTGTAATTTATTGAATTTTACCCATACAATGTGTATTGATGAAGAGAACAAAGAATAAGAGAGAGAAGGTAATTTGAGTTAATTTTAAATCTTTCCTTCATTTACATTTTACATTTTTTTTACTTCATTATCTTGAAAAGTATAAAAAAAGGGGTCTTACTGTATAACAGATCAAGCTTTATTGATGTACGTTATAACAAAATTTTACTATACATAATTGAAAAGAAAGAGTACCATAATTTTTGTAAATTATGAACATTACAATTGTATTTCATATTTTTGTAACAAAATGAAAATTTCTTAGAACATTTACACACATATAGGAAATGAGGTGTTACAATGACCACCCCAGCACTCAATTTTATTTCACTCATCATCATCGTCATCATCGTCATCTTCATCATTGCCGCTTCCTTCCTCGTTTTCGGCTTCCTCATTCTCCTCAGCTTCTTCGCCTCCAGAACCAGATTCTGAACCCGAACCAGATTTTGCTGATTCTTCATCATAGTCTTTTAGAGCTTTTGATTTATCTTGTTTCTTTGCCCGCCGCGCTTCGAAGTCAGAACCATCTTCGTCCGATGAATAAATAGGAGGTCGATTTTCAGCTAAAAATTGAAAAGTAAAATTGTCACATTTTTCAAGACATAACCCATAATGCAACACACAGAAAACATAAAAACATCTATAAGCAGTCTTCCTATTTAGCACCAAGCCAATATCAATACATTATGTGATGATATTGGCCACTAATGTTATCTGCATTAGAAAAACACTGTTGCAGATTTTACCGGTATTAAATACCCACATTATAAGCATGACATGTATTAAATTTTGGTAATAGTAATGTTAACAAAATTACATTTTAAGCACAGGATTTCCCCACAGTTATATTTAAATTCGTGCATGCTCTAGGCACTATTCAAAGGCTAACAGTAAGTACAGTACTGTGTAATTATAATCACAACTCGCAATCACACATATTCAGGTAACACATTCTTATGTTGAAATGCTAATCAAAACAAGCCCATACACAGCTCTAAAAAAACAGATCATACTTTAAATGCAAGATAATCGTACCTCAAAAAAATCGAGTTTTTGCAATTTTGGTGTTGTAGAAGACTAATATTTATCACTTGATCGTGGAAGACTGTCACAACATTCTATTTACTTTTACTGGATGTAAGGCAGATAAATGAGCGTTGCAATTAGGAAATCATAATAACCAAACATTAACACTTCATATTTACACATACAATTTTTTTAAATGACTGAATGGTGAACTGCTGCAGATATTTAAAGTTTTAATACTGCAAATTCGTTGCTGACATAGTACGTTAAAAAGTTTAAATAAAAACTGCCAATTCTTTTATGCTCATTTACAGAATATAAGTAATTTTGAGTTACAGTGGCCTTGGATTCAGGGTGCGACATACCGTACCTATGTAATTGTGCTTGTAAAAAAGTACTCGTGCTGTGGCCATTGGTATAGGGTTCGGTTCATGCACAGTTGTTTTTGGGACATGATCACCACTTTATTAATTTACTTTACTTACTTGAATCTACGTCGCCATCGATTCTAAGCCGCACCTAGTTTTTCGGGGAAAAATTATTGATAAACATATGAGGCCACAGGTTTAAATGACCACCTCAGAAGGAGGTTTAGTTCCTGAAGGAAGTTTGAAGTTTAATTTGCATTCTATAGAAATGGTTTTCCATCAAAACAAATATATTTCACTCCGTAAAATGATAATATTGTGCTTTTGGAAGCAAATAATAGCATTGCATGCTCTCAAGCGAAACAAGTTCGATTCATGTTTCAAATAGTTTATTAGCTGTTGTATTTCTATTATAACTATTCTGCAAAAATAATCACATTTGTTAAATAAAAAAAAACACTAAAAAAAAATTTTCTGCCAAAAATTGATGATACTTGATTCTAAGATGCACCCTTGTTTTTCAAAAATAATTTTTTTTGGAAAAAATGTGCCGTATTACACTTACTTCAGTAATGCACTCTTTTAGAGCTAGCCTACTATAACGAAATGTTAAAAATATGGCGGGAACAGGCCGCCAGGCCACTGATTACATTATAGAAGGCAGACAGAATACACAAGTACTCGCAGGGCAGTACTCGTGGACACACACAAACCAAATCCAGACTAACACAATTCCCATGCGGATGCGCAGCCGCGCATTCGCGTGGAGAATGTGTTAGTTTACGTGCGTGTATCTACACGCACCGCCCTGTGAAACGTTAAGATTGTTAAGGGAACCAGTACACGCCACCTTGGATATATGCAATTTGTCTCTACCTGCATCATAGATTTCGTATCTTATTTTAGGCGTCAACAGGACAAGGGCATTGCTTTGCATATGTTTTAAAACATTTATTGCTTGACTACTGATGCTGGTATCAATTCTTTGAACACTGGCAAGAAAAAAAGTTACTTATTTTTTGCAGGCAATCACCTGTCAAAAATTAATAAGGCAGTGAAGCAGTAATAATTCTATAAAGATTGAGAAGCTATTTTTTTATGCTGCGAGATGCAAAAATTTTTGTTAAACATTCCTAAGGGCTCTGTTTTTCAAGACTGCAGCCACGCAGTTTAAATGGGGAATCTAAATACAACACATTCCTTTTCAATGCATCAATTTTGAAGATAACTTAAACAAAAATATTTGATACAACTGTCTCCAAGAATACTTCCACGTTAAACATTTTTCTCTAACAATTTTTTTTTGTAAAATCTTTTTACTTAGCAGTTAACAATTAAAAAAAAAAAGGCAGACGTGACAACTAAAACTAAAGGAAGTTACAGGAGTCATTATTTATGTTGTACTGTGCTAACAACAGTGATAAAATTCTAAAATACAAATTACACAAAAATGGTAAATTCGAAATATTCTGTGTGGTTCCCTCTTGAGCCATGCAAGTTACTGTTTCAACTCACTCTTGGATGAGCTGCCCTTCTTGTACTTGCTCTTGATGGCGGCCAGGGAAATGGCTCCCTCGTCCTCCGAGCCCTCCTCGTCGCGGTGGTCGGGCTCGAGGTAGCTGGAGCTCAGGCCGCGGTTGGCACCGCGCTCGCGCACTCGCTTCTGCTTGCTCTCCCGCCGCATTGACGCTCGCAGGCGCTCCTCCTCTTTCTGGGGGACACAACGCACAACCATGTTGCCGACCACAAACTATCATTACAGGACGGGCCGTCGACAGGGTACGTTCGTCCCGGGCCCCGAGGCTAGAGGGCGCCAGATGCTCGGAGTTACAGGGGGAATAAAAGACACCAGTGAAGGGGGCTCCAAAATATCAATTTGTGACAGGCCCCGAAATATTTGTTGATGACTCTGATTAAAGGCAACATTATATGGTGAATAGTGATAAAAATGAAACAACTCCAAAATGCACCTTAATAACCAAAATTTCAGTTAAGACACAAAATAAAACTAAACTTACAAAAATATTAAAATCCTTCAGTAAAACAGTAATTATTTCTTTTAACAAATTTATGTAAGATTAGTGACCAACGGGAATACACATTGTTTGGAAATTTCAACATTTGTATCAGAAAATAGTTTGTTACATTTCAAATAAATCTCAACAGGTTGTCAGTTATAACCTTTCAAATCAAAATCATAACATCGAGATTCTCAACATCTCAAATATTTTATTAAAGTTGTTCTTTTACCACAAATTTAACAAATCATTAATTAACCTTCTCTAATACAATAAAATTAGTTTTTCCTCATCTTCAATCAATAATTATTCAAAATTACAAACATCCTGCCAATTGTAATAATTATTAAATCCTTAAAACTTTCTTAATATAAGAGACACGTCCATCGTTGGAGGTGGTGAGAATTGTTATAAATAAAAAATTAGTTCCATTACATCTGCCTTACTTATATTGTCTCCTGTCCTCCAATTGACTATCGCCTGACCATGACATCTCTCCGCCAATCAGCAATGGCGAGACGAGACAACCAGGATAATTTTATTTAGTATTATTGTTTAATAAATATGTAATGCCAACCACCCTCTAGGAAAAAAATGAAAAATAACAAATAACATAAAATATTAATACTAAATACTGATTAGAAACAAATGAAAAATACTTACGCATGATCTCTATATCCATAAATTATTAAAATAACCAAATATTATACTTTTAACACATAAAATAAAGCTTAATTTGGAATAATATTAAATGAAGTGACAACATAAGCAAGTACTCTGTAATCATATATAATTAAAATATCTATGAACAATAAACATAAACCCTAAAAACTTCAATGTTGAATACCTGAAAAGTTAAAATATTTATTCGTCATTATACATTAAATAAGCGATTACTCGTAATTACAAAAAAAAAAAAAAAAAAAAACTACTTTAAAAAGTTTTTCTGCTTAGTACATTTTTTTAAATTTTGCACCTGGTCTGTAAACACTGTAAAAACTCTTAAGACGTTTTCCTGAACAATATGCCAACATTTTTCAGTCCCTTTAGAAACTGTTTTAAAATGCATTTATATAACTGTAAAGTTTGTTTACAAAAAAAAAAGATGATACCAAAATCTTAAATTTTTAAAACAGAATTGAGCTAAACATAGCACCATAAAATCTTGTCCCTAACTTTTCATGAATTTACCTCAGCCTTACCACCAACTCTTAAGAGAGAGAATCAATGGTCGTAGAGCGTACATCAAAGAAGCCATATGTGGAGTAAATGTGAATCTACCGGATATGCCAGTTGCAGGGTACTCGGCATATCACAATCGGAATGTCGACTCCTGTTACAAAACCAGAGTGACACGGGCCCAACCACCTTCTAATACTGGCCCACCAGTGCATCACTAAATCCAGACAACCACATGGCCTAATCATACCACAAACATTCTGCATTATTCCAAATTTCCCGCCGCACCCTATAGTTCGCCTCCCGGCTGCTGGGTTCATTGATTGGTAACCACTGGTCAACAGGCCACCATCGCCACACAAGCGACGACCGATATCCCTCCCACCCCCCATCCCTAAGGGTAGCAACATTTTTATATTGGCCCCCTAAAAGGCATAAAAAAAAACTTGTTTCGTTGTAGTTTACAGTGTGTGGAGTATAACTCTCTAGTTGCAGAACTATTTCTCTTGTAATGAAATTTATTTTCCTTTACCCCATTTTTAAACACTCGCTACTCTTGGCAATATTCGATGACCTGAAAAATAATTACCACCAATAAAATTTGACTGCAAGGTTACACTTAACCATACTATAATCCTCTCGACTTTTCTAGATTCTCTGAACATCTTCAAATGCCTTGACCATTATGATCTCACCAAATTTTACATACTTTTCCTCTACATTTTCAAAATCCCTGATTATCCTGGGTTTTATTGTATCAATAAAAAAAAAAATTCCCTAATTTTTCTAGGGTTTCCTTAACTACCCTATTGGCTCAATTCTAAGCAACACTTTTTTTTTTTTTTAATAAGAGTGCAGTTAAGAATTGAGTACCATAAATTTTTTGGATCCAAATTTTTTTTTTTTTAGCATTATTTTGTTTTCTTAAAACAAATGTGATTATTTTTGCAGAATATAACGGAAATACAACAGCTGATAGAAGCTATTTTAAACAGATGAATCGAACTTGGGCCACTGCAGCGAAGCAGGCAGTACTATTATTTGCTATCAAAAGTATAATGTTAACATTTTACAGAGTGAAATGTATTAGTTTTGATGGAAAACCATTTTTATCGAAGGCAAAATAAAACTTCCTTCAGAAATTAAATTTCCCACAGAAGTGGTGGTTTAACCTGTGGCCTCACGTATACCAGTAATTTCCCCCCAGAATTTGTCCCAAAAAACTAGCTGTGGCTTAGATTCGAGTAAAAATGATGCTCAAATATTTTCCTTGTTTTCCCAAATTGTGTTAGAATTCCCTGAGTACTCTGCAAGTTCTCCAAGCACACAGCAACTGTCGAACCACGTTGCATGCTGCTGCCTACCTTAATCATCTCGCCGCGGTTCTGCTCGGGATCCCAGCCAACCTGCGACAGCATCTTGATGCCGGACGTCTTCTGCGACCTGTCGGCGAGGGACAGAGTCATCTTCCTGTGGGTGAACGACTCCGTGGAGTGAGGTCGGAAGGTGAGTTTGGTGCGGAACACCGCCTGCCCTTGCAGACCCGTCCCTTGTCTGATGAACAAGTGGTTGTGGTCGCCCTGCACAGCCACCACGAACATTACGACTTTCATTTTTGTTTTGGTAGGAAACTAAAATTCTCAATTTCTATTAATATTCANACAGCCACCACGAACATTACGACTTTCATTTTTGTTTTGGTAGGAAACTAAAATTCTCAATTTCTATTAATATTCATTTTGTGTAGCAGCAAAGAAAATTTTTGCTTGCAAATCATCTGGTTTGTTTTCACCATTTTATAACTGTAGTGAATACTCCACATCCTACGTCTTTTTTGGTTAGGTTTTAAAACGGATTTGTCATTATGAATAACTTGCTAAAATGTAATGAGATTTATTAAACTTTGGCTAAGACTGAGCTATTATGAAATTATTTTTCATTTCAATTCCTTGAGAAAAAGTGGCATTCTCATAACCCTACTTAAATTAAAACTAGTTAACAACTCTAGCCAGCCCCAGGAAAATTACAGCGAGTGCTACAATATCTTTGGACTACATTCCCATTAACTGCAACTTAATAGCGATTCCAGTCAGTTTCCAAAACCCACTATTGTCCAAATAACAAGAGGATTGAAAGATTGTGACAGAGAATCTGATTTTTCATAAAATTTAAAGCCAAGTAAATTTAGAATAAAAGGTCCTTATACTGCCGATTATATTCCTGGAACCTGCAAATTACTGCAGATGGATGAATCAGTAAATATTATCCCAAATAAAAATAATAAGCAATTTGTAATACCTCTGAAAACAGTCATGTTACACCACAACTACCAAAAATACATAATAATTTTTGCAATGGAGCTTAGTCTACGTGTTTTCTAGTTGTAGCGATATACTAGACAGCTATCAAAAGTATAATTTTTTTAAAGTGTTAAAAATGAGGAATTTTGTTTTCCACATATTAGGCATTTCTGTTATCCTAGGAGTTTAAACCACATATTACGTATTACACAGAAAAAAGGTTTGAAACCATGTTCGTAATTTACAACATATTTTATTCTACAGAATTTGTTAGAACATAAGTGCATTGTTAAAACTATATACTATTCAATGGCAATTATTATTAAAACATGACAAAAAAATTAATTTGCTAATTCGACTTGACATACAATAAATAGTAACTTAAGACCCCTTCATCGACAAAGTAACATCACGGACGTTACGTAGTATAACACAGTTTTCAGAGCATTCACGTGAAGACTGTCAATGCAGTTGAAAGGATTGTTTAACAGAAAGAACTATGGTCTAGGAACAAGTACCAAAACTACAAACCTGCAGGGGTTGCTTGTACACGTCAAAAATTTCAGAGCCCAGGTGAAGAGACATGCTTCCATCCGACCAGCGGATGAACCTCGCGTTGCTCTCTTTGGAAACATTTCCGTCCTTCTCCAACACCTGCTGCCATCGAATGGTGTTCTCCACCTTCAGCTTTAACCTTTACAACCAGTTACCACGTATAATTATATTGGTTACACTGCCGGGTGTGATATTCAAAAATATCTGAAAGCACTTGTTGACACACTCAAAAAAAAAAAAAAAAAAAAAAAAAGGATNGGAGCAGAGCGAGGCAAACGGGAGATCCCAGACAAAACCCTCAGAGCAGCGACATCGTTCTGCACAATTCCCATGTGCGAAAATCCGGGGGCGACCCTGCCAAGAATCAAACTTGGTTCACTCGGTGGGAGGCGAGTAGTCCGACCACTACACCACTGCGGTCCTGAAGTTGTACGAGAAAAAGTACCAATACAGGGAATGGCAGAGATAGTTGAGGAGGCAAGAATGAGCATGTAACGAGGATGTGAAGTGTGAGTGGACAAGAAGCTTGTCGGAGGAGCTGAAGTACAATGAAGATGGCTACAAGGAAGAGCAAAGAAGAAACAGGAGCTGAGCAACTGGCTAAGGGAGTGAGGAGGAGAGAGGATGATTAGGGAACGATAGGAGAGGGAGAGTGTTGTAGAGACAGAGGAAGATGGAGGCACTTTACCATGCTGACCCAACCCAAAGATGGAAACAGCTGATGATGATGATGATAATGACATGCAAGACCATGGCACCAAGAATGCTCAAACATGTGTCCTTTAATACTTTGATACCTAAAAAAATTTAAAGCTAAGCAAATATCACAATAGTTGAGTTGCGAAATTTCGGCGGTTCTTAACGAGATCTTGAGAGCAGGTGAGGGCGAAATGAGGGTGGAGCAGCAATGAAATGCAAGGGCGGGGGAAACAGGGGATCCCCGAGAAAACCTGCGGACCAAAGCATTGTCCGGCATGATTTCCACTTGCGAAAATCCAGTGACCCAGCAGTGGATTAAATCTGGTTCACCTTGGTGGGAGGCGAGCAGTCTAACTGCTAAGCCACCGTGGCCCCATCTCACAATGGTAAGCACCATTTACACAATGAGTAAGAATAATAACCAGAGGCGGGACGAACCTAGTTTTTGACACCTAACTGAACTAAAACTCAACCTAGAATATTTCCCTCAAACTGGACCAAAGCTGAATCTTTAAAACTGTCCGCAAAACAATCTCAAACTAAAGCAGGCTGTAGTTTAGCAAACAAAGTCACACTAAACTTAAAATAAAGGGGAAAAAAAAACAATCTTATCCACAAACACAGACATCTTCACAGTTAAGTTTTTACTCTATGTAAAAGTGCAGTTGTCTGCCACAGACAAATGACCAATGTCCGACCTTCAGATGTGCTTCTTGTGTTAGCAATGAAACTGGTTGTCACAGAAAATTTTCTTTCCAATCTTCGTTGGACTCGCACTACTTTTTACTAGTGTAACTACATACAATACTTTATTTGTCGTCATGTTCTTTAAGAGTCGNTCGTTGGACTCGCACTACTTTTTACTAGTGTAACTACATACAATACTTTATTTGTCGTCATGTTCTTTAAGAGTCGAATGCCACAAAATAGGCATTCCTTGAATGCATTCCATAAGTCGATGAGTATCTTGTACTTTGCAGGTAGTGACCATCAAAACCACAATCAATGTTATTGTAATTAACCGACACATACTATACAACACCACTGCCTGTTTTGATGAGAGTAGGGTTGGTGGTTTGCACTTGTACGACACTGCAGCAAAGCTGCTTCCCAGGTTGCCATTTAGGGAAGCTAGCCACATGCCAGTGATTTCCAAGGAGACAAGCATTGAGATACATTAATCAGTGTGGAAGAGCAATCAGCCAACATCTCGGTTGACCAGCTCAAAGCCCCAAACTGATACTGTGATGCACCGTCCGCTCCCCTCCTACATCCATCTGGGACCCTCACACCCAGAGGATNAGAGTAGGGTTGGTGGTTTGCACTTGTACGACACTGCAGCAAAGCCGCTTCCCAGGTTGCCATTTAGGGAAGCTAGCCACACGGGTGTGCCCGACCTCCAAGGGAGTATAACAGCAACAATGCCAGTGATTTCCAAGGAGACAAGCATTGAGATACATTAATCAGTGTGGAAGAGCAATCAGCCAACATCTCGGTTGACCAGCTCGNGTGGTTTGCACTTGTACGACACTGCAGCAAAGCTGCTTCCCAGGTTGCCATTTAGGGAAGCTAGCCACATGCCAGTGATTTCCAAGGAGACAAGCATTGAGATACATTAATCAGTGTGGAAGAGCAATCAGCCAACATCTCGGTTGACCAGCTCGAAGCCCCAAACTGATACTGTGATGCACCGTCCGCTCCCCTCCTACATCCATCTGGGACCCTCACACCCAGAGGATCCCGTGGTCCAGCTCGGGTACTACTTGACCTCTTCTGTCTCTCCAGGACAATGCCGGAGCAATGTCATTGCTCACTGTGTGGACCCTTCTCAGGGGAGAGCACCCTCCAGGGCTCCTTCAGCTTGCAAAGTTCCGACCACCACAAATACAACCTCGATGGATCAAACACCCAAGAGAACCTCAGGTGGGGCCATTCCGATCACCCATGGCACAATTTTAAATTTCCATGGCACTAGCGGGAGACCCCACAGGTCATTTATAATTACCAGGAATTTCTTCACAGCAAAATTCAGGTTTTTGGTGCAGACTGTCTGTCCATCTATCAGGCCGGATACGCCGTTCCTTGTATGCAAGGTACAGGATGGGGGCGTCCATGGTGGAACCCAATTGCTTAAACCCCGGGGTGTCGGGGCACCACACTCGGAGACTTTGTGGGAGAGACTATTTAGGACTCAAAGCCCATAGATTCACGACCCACCTAGCATAACATGTGGGTTGCAAGGCTCGAATACACTGCACTGCCCCGACACCTCAAATGCCCGGATGCCTTCCTCCACAGTTGCCCGGAGTGACTGCGACTCGCTAACCTCTCGCTGGCTGGCAGGGAACATCAAGGACAGTAACACCAAGTGCTTTTATATATCTCTCTCATTCTAACACGAGCATACATCTGCCCCTGTTTTCCATTGTGGACAGGAAACTGAAACACGCGTACAACTGTGCAAACTGCGTGCGGGCTGTTTGCAGAGGTGGTGATAAATATTCACCCTGCAGTCTGCACACGGCCAACATACACCTTGCATAGTTGTCCTTTTGTACGAAGGCAGATGGAAGCTACTGAGCACCAACCCTAAGGGTATGGGATGGAAAAGGGAGACACTCATTCCTGGAAGTGAAAGACGGGTGATAAATTACATCCGCTGTGTCTCCCTGTGAAGGGTGTTACAGTTTAGGATGTAGTACGAAAAATTACTAGCAGTTGGTTGCATTTCTTTGATAGACTACCAAGCTGACTTTACAGAGTAAACACACAAAGAGTCACCATGAAGATATGTNGAAGGCAGATGGAAGCTACTGAGCACCAACCCTAAGGGTATGGGATGGAAAAGGGAGACACTCATTCCTGGAAGTGGAAGACGGGTGATAAATTACCGTATTTTATCGCATATGTCGCACATTTTATTTTAAAAATTCTATTGAAAACTTGGGGTGCAACTTATAAGTGAGAAAAATTCCTCCAGCCCCGCACTAACTTTTCATTTACTCTGAATTCACGGCCCGCAACTCGATTTACAAACTCTTCAGCAAACAAAATCACTTTCATTTTGGAACCTGCGGTGTAGGTACATCGCTTTTCCATCAAGAAACTGTCGCACTTCTTCACTGCCACAAAAAAAAAACATCAAAACAACACTACCTGCGGCGCAAAGACGATATAAGAGAAAAGCGTGTAAGCAAACGCTAATGTGCTGCTATCTCTTATACTCCCTCCACAGAAAGCTTTTGAAAATAATAGATTATCAGTTATTGAGCAAGAATCAATTCCTTTTGATTCTTTTAAAATATTTTTTTCTGTTAAGGATTGCGAAGGGAATTACGTAACGAAAATATTCAAATGCCTTTTTATATTTTGCACGTTTATTTAAAACTTACAACGATAAACTGCAGAAATAATCGTTAGGTTTTTGCTTTTTAACATAAATCGTTAGAAATACTTGAAATATATATAAAAAAAAAGCTACATAAAATTTTCATTGTGAAAAAATCACTTCAAATTAAATTACATGTTTATAAGTTATTTCTTTTTTCCAATAAATATATACATTCCGGCAGTCAAGGCTGCATCTCGAGCGCTATATCAGAACATTCCAGACGAACTACGTCCAACAAACTTGCGGCGCCCTGTGTCTGCGCTGTACGCTTGGCAACACCGCTTCCTTGCAAGAACACAGCTGCCACACGACCTTCGCCAAGGTCGTGTGCATCAGCCACCCGTCCCGCAGGCCCTGTTGTACAGAATTTACTACAACGATGAGCGCAACCTATAAACGATAAATATTATTTTTTTTAACACCCTTTGCAAATAATGGTGCGACCTATATGCGCAGGCGACTTATATGCAATAAAATACAGTACATCTGCTGTGTCTCCCTGTGAAGGGTGTTACAGTTTAGGATGTAGTAAGAAAAATTACTAGCAGGTGGTTGCATTTCTTTGATAGACTACCAAGCTGACTTTACAGAGTAAACACACAAAGAGTCACCATGAAGATATGTNTTGGTTGCATTTCTTTGATAGACTACCAAGCTGACTTTACAGAGTAAACACACAAAGAGTCACCATGAAGATATGTTTTTACTCACATTTCATGGATGTTTCACGAGGTCACAAATTATTCACAGCAACCAGTGTTCCATTTTTTGCCTCTCCAATGCGACGTGACAAACCATGCTGTTTACCATACTTCATATATTTGTCCGCACATACACAAACAATTCTGTGCTGGTGATAATGCAAGTCATTTAACACACAAATTTTTTCACAGCTATGAAAACCAATTTCATTTGTTTTAGTTTGTTTAAAAAGTAAAACTAATAGGAAACTGGTTCTGCGAGTAACTTTGTAAACACAAAATCTCTGGGACCATTCTTATAAATAAAAAATGGTTACAAACAAGATGGACGTATTCATCACTTTGTTTGGCAACATTAAATAGACATGAATGTAATAGCCAATAAAGATTTTAACTGGCACAAAATGCTTGGTTACGGAGACTGACATTTTTCAAGGCATGTGTACCACCACGTAAAATAACCTCCTGTGAAACTTGCTGTTCTTTCAAACTCTAACAAGGGACACTAACAAATCTTCCAGGCATTTTCAAATAATCAGACAACCAATACAATGACTACATTCTTTCCACAAAATGTACATTAAACATTACCATATCTCACCTTGCCCTTCCTTCCTCGTCCAAGGTTTCCTCTTCATCTATCTCGTCCTCGTACGTTTCCACTTCAAATGGCCGGGTCTCCACCGACAGGAAGTTGGGCAACTTCACAAAGTGAATGTCTCTGCCCAAATCAACGCCAATCTTGGGGATCTCTACATCGATTCTTGTCTCGGGAACGGGTTCATCTTTTTCTACCTCCTGACAATAATGCAAATAGGAAATTCACACAAATTTTACCACAAAAAAATTTGAGAAACTAAATAAATTTTACTAACACTACACAATACACTAAGTATTACACTACACGTAATTCAATATCAAAATACGGTTTTAATAACAACAAAAATTTTGAAATTAAAATTTTAATTAAAGCATTTCAAAATATTAAATTTAGCCAAATCACAAAATCTTGTATTTTATCGCATATAAGTGCATATTTTATTAAAAATTTTTTTTATTGAAAACTAGGGGTGCAAACTATAAGTGAGAAAATGAACTGCTTCCACCAGCCCCGCACTAACTTTTCATTTACTCCGAATTCACGGCCGGTGGCTTAATTTCCAAACTCTTCAGCGAACAAAATCATTTTCATTTTGAAACCTGCGGTGTAGGTACTTCGCTTTTTCATCACGGAACTCTGTCGTACTTCTTCACTGCCACAACATCAAACCAACACTTTGCGGCGCAAAGGCAATATAAGAGAAAGACCTGTAAGTCAAGGCTAACATTTGGCACCCAAGAACCAACGCTAATGTGCTGCTATCTNGGCAATATAAGAGAAAGACCTGTAAGTCAAGGCTAACATTTGGCACCCAAGAACCAACGCTAATGTGCTGCTATCTTCATACATTCCACAGGAAGCTTTCGAGAATAAGTGATTATTAGGTCAGTTATCGTATTGTACGAATCAATTCCTTTTATCTTGTTCGATTGTTTTAAAATTTAATTTTCTGTTAAGGATTGCAAAGGGAATTACATAACGGAATTATTAAAATGCCTTTCTGTATTTGCAAGTTTATTTAAATCTTTTAAAGATAAACTGTACATATAACGGTTCAACGGTTCTGTTTTTGCTTTTAACATACACAGTTAGAAACACTTAAAATATATATAAAAAAAGCTCAATAAAATTTTTCTCGTAAAAATATTACTTCAAATTAAATTACATGTTTATAAGTTATTTCGTTTTTCTAATCAATATATAAACTCCGGCAGTCAATGCTGCGTCTCGAGCGCTATATCTGTACATTCCAAAAGAACTACGCCCAACAAACTTGCGGCGCACTGTGACTGCGCTGCAGGCCCGTAGCTACGCTTGGCAACACCGCTTGCCTGCAAGGACACAGCTGCCACACGACCTTTGCCAAGGTCGTGTGCATCAGCCATCCGTGGCGCAGGCTATGTTGTACAGGATGTACAACCACAACGATAAGTGCAATCTATAATCTATAAATATTATTTTTTTTAACACCCTTTGAAAATAATGGTGCGACCTATAAGCGCAGGCGACATATGCGATAAATTACGGTAAGCAAATTAAATGCATTAGAGTTTACAAAATAGATATGGATATAGCAGACATGATTTCCTTCTTAGGTCATCAAATTGCCAATTCAAAAATAAGAGCAGGAAGAATAACAGACCTCTTCAACAGTAGCTCTCGGCTCATCTCCTTCTTCCTCGTCACGTTCCCTATCTCTCTCCCGGTCACTGTCTCTGTCGCTGTCGCGCTCCCGATCATCATCCGACCTCTTAGGGGAGCGCTCGGCGGCCGCATGGGCATCCTCGTCAGAGCTGATGTCGTCAGCATCCCCGAATAGCGCCTCCGCAGTCGCTGGTGATGAGAAGATTACACTGCACTGTTCAGAGTGTGTGACCACACGGGTTCAGGCTCCATGCATGGAATGGATGGTACTGGTTCTATATATATATATATATATATCTGGGGCAAGCATGTTTTAAAAGCTATTCAATTGTTCCACTAAGGGCTATGGAAAGGTCTCATAGTGCATGAACACCCAAAACATATAATAAAGAACAAAATTAAAACTTCATTAAAACCCCTTTCAAGAAGTTTTTCCCGCTTAATAAGTTTACATAATTTTGAACCTGGTCTATAAGTGGCAGAGTAATTTGACACTTTTAAAAATATTTCCTGGTTAAAAAGCCTACATTTTTCAGTCTCGTCAGAAACTTCTTAACAAAGTTTTAATGCACTTAATATATTTTAATGGAGTTGGATTCATTGAATGCTGGTAACTAGCATGTACAGCAAAAGTTTTCAATTTAAAATTTGCCAACTTTTGCAAAAAAAAAATTAAGGATATAAACCACAAAATCAGTAAGTAAGACAAAATAATTTTCTTTTAACAAAAAAATATTATCTCCAACTCTAGTAAAGGAAAAAAAAATGGTGGCGCATGTACTTACGTACGTGCGTTAGAAGTTATACTTCTTTGACGCGACTAAAATAAAATTTGATACGCGCATAACCTCAAGTGCTGGTTGGTAAGTAACAGCAAGTATTATCTGCTTGATTGCAATGTTCACTGTCGAATTTTGTTAAGACTGTGCGCACGCAACTTCCGTTGCACACTAAACTTTTGCCCTCAACGTGCCAAAAGAAGTACAACTTCAAAATAAATTTACTTTTTAATAAACTTTCCTAATAGTTTTTAAGAAGAAGAAATTTGTTTAAAATGCAGTAAAACTGTACATACTATAATAAAACTGTAATATTATTACTTTTGCGTATTTACTGATTTTGTGGTTTCTGTATGGTGTCATTCAAAAAACAGTCAATGATTCCTTATTCATAAACCACACACAGTATCAACCACTGCTGTATATGACAGTTTTATTGATTCAAATATTAAGTCAATAAAATAAACACTGTCAAACTATATTAAGTATGTAGTTGAAATTCAGTTCTCAATTTAATATTTCAGAAATCCACGCATAGTGAGACATTTCCATAGCCCTCAGAGTGATATGCACGCCATCCTTCCTGAATTTCAAAGTGCATGTCGGAGACCAAGAACGAGAAAGAATGCAAAGGGCAAACAAAGTAAAAAAAATGCAGAGTTGGGGAAGAGGCAATTGCGCGACATACACCCTAGAGCTGGGGTAACATGGACCACGTTATGGGCTTCCGAGTTGAGTTGGGACCCATGGGTGCCCATATTCCTCGACAGGTGACATGGAGTAAGGCCCTAGGCTGCAGCAGCAAGAAAACGCAAGTGCAGAGATAATGGGAAGCACCACTAGAAAACCCACCACCCAATGATGTCTACCACAATCTCCACGTATGAAAATCCAAGTACAATAAAACCTCTATTATTAGTTTTTCATGGGACTTGCTGAAAAAAAACTTGGCATGCAGGAAAACTCAACATGTGGAACACTCTCCTCCTCACAAAGTAAAACCTAACCTCAACTCGAATTTCGAAAATCTGCCGAATGTTTAAATAAAATTAACTAAATTTCTGCCAAATGTAGAAAAAGTGGCAAAAATCAAACAAAATTTATTAAAAACAATGATTTAAAATAGAAACGTGCTAAAAATTAATTTTAAATTTAAAGTACAGTAATAAAGTACGTAGTTTCATCATAATAATGATGCATTTTGTATTTGTTACTCTCTTTTGGAGGCAAATTTAATACATTTTATTGAGTTTGACATGTAAAAATTCTATTTTTTTAAAATTATATTTTATTCCGCTAAAAATGCTGTTGTCCACTAAATGTTTTTAAATTTCGCCAAACTAAACGGAAAATCTGCTAAGTTGACGACACTCGCCATCTTGTGTGACAGGGGTGCTGGCTGCCAAAGCACTCTCGGAGGCTTGGGTCGCCTAGACGAGAGACAATGTAGGACTCAACTTCCATCGCATCCCCACCCTTCTAATGCTGCGCAAAGTTACTAAACTCATATACGAGGACACACTGCACTGTCCCGACACATAAAACGCCTAGGAGCTGTCCTCCTCAGTTGACCAAGTAGACTGTGGCATTATAACCCCCACTTTCATGGATGCAGATCGCCTATAATCCCACCCAAAATGGCCTGCCACTACATAACCTGCAACCCTTACTGTACAAGTGGATACCTCCAATAAGCAGGGCCTAGATTTGACGGTTGTCTTTTTAGCTCAATTTAGTTTTAAAAATTTAAGATTTTGACGTTTCTGTATTTATTTTTGTAAACACACTATACAGCTAACAAAAATGCATATTTCAACACGTATTCACATAACATTTGTAATACGTAGCATTTAAAGACCTAAATTTATTAAAAAGTTTCTAAACTGACGGAAATTTTTTTAACTTGTTAACCACGAAAACTTCTTAAAAGGGCGCAATTTGCTTAGTGTTTACAGATAAAGTCCAAAATTAAGTAAACTTACTACGCATAATTTTTTTTTTTTATGGTTGTACTGTAATTAAGAGTAAGCACTTATTCTGGTTTTATCGCTAATCACCGTATAATCTTGCCTCTACTAATAAGGGGTCCACGGTGGCTGAGCGGTTGGACTACTCGCCTCCCACCAAGGCGAACCAGGTTCAATCTCCAGCCGGTTCACTCCAGATTTTCGCAAGCGGGAATCATGCCGGAGGATGCTACGAATCTGCAGGTTTTCTCGGTGGGGATTTCCTATTTCCCAGCCCTTTCATTCCGGCACTGCTCCATACTCACCTCACTTCACCCTCATCAGCTATCAAGACCTCGATGTTAAGAGCTGCCCAAATCTCTTCACTTACCCATTCACTCTACTGATAAGATGTAATGTAATTACACCAAACTGAAAAAGCATAGCACAAGTAAAAATTAACTCTACGCTGCAGTGTCGCTGACTGACCTGTGGTTTTACCAGCCTCTTCTCCACTTTCCTGGACGCTCGCTTGCGCTCCGCTGCCCTCATCCTCGCTGCCAGAACCAATGCGAGCCTTTCTCTTCGTCTTCTTACGCACATCGACATCTGAACCACTGTCCTCACTTACCACTTTTATTTTGGCCCTAAAAAATGTATGCGTCAATTATTAATATTTCATAACAAGTTGCAGCATAAACAAACCATTCCAGGACAATGATCGAGAACAGTACAGCTGACTGTACCTAGAAAATCACCAACTCTCACCATCCACCACAATAAAGAGGGCATCGTTTTCAGTAGCTGCACGGTTTGTCTTAAAAGCTCGGAATAAGATCCGTGAAAAACTTCTTACAGGACACAGAAACCAAGGATGCTTCGTTGTGACAAGACTACGGCAAACACGATGGCTACCATTACGACGAATTGATCAAACGCAATTTCAGAAAGAGAGACACAAGGNGGCAATATAAGAGAAAGACCTGTAAGTCAAGGCTAACATTTGGCACCCAAGAACCAACGCTAATGTGCTGCTATCTCTATACATTCCACAGGAAGCTTTCGAGAATAAGTGATTATTAGGTCAGTTATCGTATTGTATGAATCAATTCCTTTTATTTTGTTCAATTGTTTTAAAATTTATTTTTCTGTTAAGGATTGCGAAGGGAATTACATAATGGAATTATTCAAATGCCTTTCTGTATTTGCAAGTTTATTTAAATCTTTCAAAGATAAACTGTACAGATAACGGTTAGGTTTTTGCTTTTAACATAGATAGTTAGAAACACTTAAAATATATATAAAAAAGCTCAATAAAATTCGTAAAAACATCACTTAAAATTAAATTACATGTTTATAAGTTATTTCGTTTTTCTAATAAATATATAAACTCCGGCAGTCAAGGCTGCGTCTCGAGCGCTATATCTGTACATTCCAAAAGAACTATGCCCAACAAACTTGCGGCGCACTGTGACTGCGCTGCAGGCCCGTAGCTACGCTTGGCAACACCGCTTGCCTGCAANCGCCCAACAAACTTGCGGCGCACTGTGACTGCGCTGCAGGCCCGTAGCTACGCTTGGCAACACCGCTTGCCTGCAAGGACACAGCTGCCACACGACCTTTGCCAAGGTCGTGTGCATCAGCCATCCGTGGCGCAGGCTATGTTGTACAGGATGTACAACCACAACGATAAGTGCAATCTATAATCTATAAATATTATTTTTTTTAACACCCTTTGAAAATAATGGTGCGACCTATAAGCGCAGGCGACATATGCGATAAATTACGGTAAGCAAATTAAATGCATTAGAGTTTACAAAATAGATATGGATATAGCAGACATGATTTCCTTCTTAGGTCATCAAATTGCCAATTCAAAAATAAGAGCAGGAAGAATAACAGACCTCTTCAACAGTAGCTCTCGGCTCATCTCCTTCTTCATCGTCACGTTCCCTATCTCTCTCCCGGTCACTGTCTCTGTCGCTGTCGCGCTCCCGATCATCNCATCTCCTTCTTCATCGTCACGTTCCCTATCTCTCTCCCGGTCACTGTCTCTGTCGCTGTCGCGCTCCCGATCATCGTCCGACCTCTTAGGGGAGCGCTCAGCGGCCGCATGGGCATCCTCGTCAGAGCTGATGTCGTCAGCATCCCCGAATAGCGCCTCCGCAGTCGCTGGTGATGAGAAGATTACACTGCACTGTTCAGAGTGTGTGACCACACGGGTTCAGGCTCCATGCATGGAATGGATGGTACTGGTTCTATATATATATATATATATATCTGGGGCAAGCATGTTTTAAAAGCTATTCAATTGTTCCACTAAGGGCTATGGAAAGGTCTCATAGTGCATGAACACCCAAAACATATAATAAAGAACGAAATTAAAACTTCATTAAAACCCCTTTCAAGAAGTTTTTCCCGCTTAATAAGTTTACATAATTTTGAACCTGGTCTATAAGTGGCAGAGTAATTTGACACTTTTAAAAATATTTCCAGGTTAAAAAGCCTACATTTTTCAGTCTCATCAGAAACTTCTTAACAAAGTTTTAATGCACTTAATATATTTTAATGGAGTTGGATTCATTGAATGCTGGTAACTAGCATGTACAGCAAAAGTTTTCAATTTAAAATTTGCCAACTTTTGCAAAAAAAAATTAAGGATATAAACCACAAAATCAGTAAGTAAGACAAAATAATTTTCTTTTAACAAAAAAATATTATCTCCAACTCTAGTAAAGGAAAAAAAATGGTGGTGCATGTACTTACGTACGTGCGTTAGAAGTTATACTTCTTTGACGCGACTAAAATAAAATTTGATACGCGCATAACCTCAAGTGCTGGTTGGTAAGTAACAGCAAGTATTATCTGCTTGATTGCAATGTTCACTGTCGAATTTCGTTAAGACTGTGCGCGCGCAACTTCCGTTGCACACTAAACTTTTGCCCTCAACGTGCCAAAAGAAGTACAACTTCAAAATAAATTTACTTTTTAATAAACTTTCCTAATAGTTTTTAAGAAGAAGAAATTTGCTTAAAATGCAGTAAAACGTTTTGTTTAAATTTTATTATAAAACTGTACATACTATAATAAAACTGTAATATTATTACTTTTGCGTATTTACTGATTTTGTGGTTTCTGTATGGTGTCATTCAAAAAACAGTCAATGCTTCCTTATTCATAAACCACACACAGTATCAACCACTGCTGTATATGACAGTTTTATTGATTCAAATATTAAGTCAATAATATAAACACTGTCAAACTATATTAAGTATGTAGTTGAAATTCAGTTCTCAATTTAATATTTCAGAAATCCACGCATAGTGAGACATTTCCATAGCCCTCAGAGTGATATGCACGCCATCCTTCCTGAATTCCGAAGTGCATGTCGGAGACCAAGTACGAGAAAGAATGCAAAGGGCAAACAAAGTAAAAAAAAATGCAGAGTTGGGGAAGAGGCAATTGCGCGACATACACCCTAGAGCTGGGGTAACATGGACCACGTTATGGGCTTCCGAGTTGAGTTGGGACCCATGGGTGCCCATATCCCTTGACAGGTGACATGGAGTAAGGCCCTAGGCTGCAGCAGCAAGAAAACGCAAGTGCAGAGATAATGGGAAGCACCACTAGAAAACCCACCACCCAATGATGTCTACCACAATCTCCACGTGTGAAAATCCAAGTACAATAAAACCTCTATTATTAGTTTTTCATGGGACTTGCTGAAAAAAAACTTGGCATGCAGGAAAACTCAACATGTGGAACACTCTCCTCCTCACAAAGTAAAACCTAACCTCAACTCGAATTTCGAAAATCCGCCGAATGTTTAAATAAAATTAACTAAATTTCTGCCAAATGTAGAAAAAGTGGCAAAAATCAAACAAAACTTATTAAAAACAATGATTTAAAATAGAAACGTGCTAAAAATTAATTTTAAATTTAAAGTACAGTAATAAAGTACGTAGTTTCATCATAATAATGATGCATTTTGTATTTGTTACTCTCTTTTGGAGGCAAATTTAACACATTTTATTGAGTTTGACATGTAAAATCCTATTTTTTTAAATTATGTTTTATTCCGCTAAAAATTCTGTTGACCGCTAAATGTTTTTAAATTTCGCCAAATTAAACAGAAAGTCTGCCAAGTTGACAACACTCGCCATCTTATGTGACAGTTGATATCACTGCATTACTCTTAAAAAAAGTTACTAGCGTAATTTTATCTTAAGAGAATTAGCCCGTGAAAACATACTGTGCTCCTTTAATGCTTGTAATTTACATGGTTATTTACCATACTGACCTGAAAATTATTAAGTTTTCTTTGTGGAACCAGGGTAGGGAAAGTTCAAATCCGTCCCGTCCATTACTAATGTTTGGTTCTGATACGTACCAACCACATCCATTATACATAAGTGTTTTTTTTTTGCGTGAATTTTCGTGTGCTGACTTGAAACAAAGACGTACGTGCAATTATTATGTTTTACCTGTTTTTCGATGAGAGTAATTAAAAAAAAATAGTGATTGAAATATCAAAAATATATTGTGTAGTTGTTAATCAATTGCAACGTTTCACGACAACTACTTGTGTACACTAGCATTTGAGGTTAGGACATGTCTGTTTACCTGCTCTTGGCGCTACTGAATTTTGGTAGTACCAGTTTTAAGATAATTATTTCACAGATAAACAATTGTTCTGTACATATTTTGCTTTTCGGACAGAATATCTGATCGATGGATGCGGGTAAATTAATGATTTAAGGGTCGTATCATGCTGGTTTTTTTAAATATTGTTTATATAGGATATTTGTTGGGAACATCCAAAAAAATCTACTGGTACGGGAACTCAACAACGAGGTTTCACTGTATAACCCTGCCGGGAATCAAACCCATATCATCTCCGAGTAAAGCAACTACACTGGTTACATAACATGAGAAATATCAGATCGTCACCCCAACACTTACACAAGGATCGTCTAAGTACTTCAGTGACATACACTTTTAATGTTTTTTATTAGTGAATTTTGAGCCCAATAACACTAACATCATGAAAATATCACTATTTTCTTGCCCTTTGAAAAAATAGTTGCTTCACTGCATAAATGAGCACAAAATGTTATACATAATTTAAACAGTAGTTCACTTAAATTCACCTAAAAATTACACTAATAACGACTTCTTAACAGTTTGGTTTTGATCCCCGACACACTTATCCCTGGATCACGTGTGAAAGGTTGCAGATCTTGCAGTGTCTCTGTGGGTTTTCTCTGGGCACTCACAATTCCCCTACCACAACAGTGTGTTCATACAACGATTTTGTTTGAGACTGTGCCTTTCATGGATGAAAATTTATCGACATTATGGCATAGCCACTTCCCAGTTGCCATTTTGGAGTAGTACTCACCAAAAGGCTGTAGTTGACCTCCAAATGGAGTGTAACAGCAACATGCCAATAAGCTTTGAACTGGTATAGGCTACTCACGGCAAAGTGAGCCCTTTCGAAAGCCCACTCATTTGGAATAATAGTCCCTAAATGCATTTTATTGTAGCCTTAGACGTTAACTTTTGAGTCCGGTGAAATATATACACGGTGTTTATTACTTGCACTGCAATATTTACTTTAAAGATTGGTGAAAAGATAAAAAAAAACTGATAGGAAAAAAGTAACTAGGGCCTCAAAAGTGCTCACTTTACCGTCAACAGCACACACTGCACTGTCCCGACACATAAAACGCCTAGGAGCTGTCCTCCTCAGTTGACCTAGGAGGGTGTGGCATTACAACCCCCACTTTTCATGGATACAGATCACCTATAATCCCACCCGAATTGGCCTGCCACTTTATAACCTGCTACCCTTACTGTACAAGTGGATACCTCCAATAAGTAGGGCCAAGATTTGATGGTTTTCTTTTTAGCTCAATTTAGTTTTAAAAATTTAAGATTTTGATGTTTCTGTATTTATTTTTGTAAACACACTATACAGCTAACAAAAATGCATATTTCAAAACGTATTCACATAACATTTGTAATACGTAGCATTTAAAGACCTAAATTCATTAAAAAGTTTCTAAACGGATGGAAAATGTTTTAACTTGTTAACCACGAAAACTTCTTAAAAGGACCCAATTCGCTTAGTGTTTACAGACAAAGTCCAAAATTAAGTAAACTTACTAAGCATAATTTTTTTTTATGGTTGTACTGTAATTAAGAGTAAGCACTTATTCTGGTTTTATCGCTAATCACCGTATAACCTTGCCTCTGCTAATAAGGGGTCCACGGTGGCTGAGCAGTTGGACTACTCGCCTCCCACCAAGGCGAACCAGGTTCAATCTCCAGCCGGTTCACTCCGGATTTTCGCAAGTGGGAATCGTGCCGGAGGAGGCCACGTGTCTGCAGGTTTTCTTGGTGGGGATTTCCTGTTTCCCAGCCCTTTCATTCCGGCGTTGCTCCATACTCACCTCACTTCACCCTCATCAGCTATCAAGACCTCGATGTTAAGAGCTGCCCAAATCTCTTCACTTACTCATTCACTTTACTGATAAGCTGTAATGTAATTACACCAAACTGAAAAAGCACAGCTCAAGTAAAAATTAACTCTACGTTGCAGTGTCGCTGACTGACCTGTGGTTTTACCAGCCTCTTCTCCACTTTCCTGGACGCTCGCTTGCGCTCCGCTGCCCTCATCCTCGCTGCCAGAACCAATGCGAGCCTTTCTCTTCGTCTTCTTACGCACATCGACATCTGAACCACTGTCGTCACTTACCACTTTCATTTTGGCCCTAGAAAATGTACGCATCAATAATTAATATTTCATAACAAGTGCAGCATAAACAAACCATTCCAGGACAATGATCGAGAACAGTACAGCTGACTGTACCTAGAAAATCACCAACTCTCACCATCCACCACAATAAAGAGGGCATCGTTTTCAGTAGCTGCACGGTTTGTCTTAAAAGCTCGGAATAAGATCCCTGAAAAACTTCTTACAAGGACACAGAAACCAAGGATGCTTTGTTGTGGCAAGACTACGGCAAACACGATGGCTACCATTACGACGAATTGATCAAACGCAATTTCAGAAAGAGAGACACAAGGNGCAAGACTACGGCAAACACGATGGCTACCATTACGACGAATTGATCAAACGCAATTTCAGAAAGAGAGACACAAGGCGACTGCTAATAATGTGACCAATGAACTACTTACACGCTGAACTACAATCATACTAATATTCTCCCTTGAGGTAATCTTGACAAAATCGAAATATATGGTTTACATGAAAAAAATATTTCTAATGAAGGCAAAATTAAACTTTGTACTGGAATTAAATTTTCCGCTGAAGTGGAGGTTCAATCTGTGGCTGCTTCACAGGCGTGCCAATATGTTTCCCCCCC
>NQII01001101.1:795850-836755 GCA_002778355.1 Clitarchus hookeri | reverse complement strand
CGGCTTATTTAGATTTTTTTTTAGTTTAGTACCTCTCACAATGGAACACTGTCTGTTGTGTGCGCTGATTGTAATGCCAGTTGCCTAGATGTCCATCCGTTCCCACGCTGTACCATAGGGGAAACTCGCTTTTGCCACCTGTTTGTGCGGCTCAACCAGATCAAAGCGGGCAGACTCGCACCGACTGAAGGTCCTTGATGACAGCTAAGTCCCTTTATTGTTACTTCCAACTTTCCTGAGAGCTCTGTAAAAGCGCTACTTCTAGAATACTCACTACATATCATTTCGTCACACAAACAATAACTTAATAACAATACGCAGTGGTGACAATGCAATGTATTTGCGCACTANTACATATCATTTCGTCACACAAACAATAACTTAATAACAATACGCAGTGGTGACAATGCAATGTATTTGCGCACTACACAAACACGAATGTTTCCAACAAAGCCACCTGAAAACTTTAACACATTTTTACGGAAATGTTTACTCTAAAAATAATTTAACGAAACGCTAATAATACTTTACATAAGAACTATTTCTTGCTGGCCATTACCAAAATNTTACTCTAAAAATAATTTAACGAAACGCTAATAATACTTTACATAAGAACTATTTCTTGCTGGCCATTACCAAAATACATCTTTCCTCTCCGTTTTTAATTAATAATAAATGTGATATACATATAATTTTTGAACAAAATATAAGGGAAACTTATAAGGTGCTTAAATGTTGATGAAAGTATACCTAGCATGCTTGTGACATATCATATATTTAGTAAAGAACTAAATATGTTGCACACTGTGTGATTTTTCAAAGGTTTGTTTAGAAAACTGTGAAGATATAGTGGATAGACTATAACAATGTGTAGTAATGCAAAGATGGGGAGACGGTGGCTTGTGTTCGACCAGAAGTTCAATGGTGATGTCCATTTTTAAAGACGGTGGTAATGGTGCTTATGTGGGAGCAGCGAGGTCTAGCGTAACTGATGCGAGGCAGCCGTACTGTGTCGACCAATTCTTTTGGAAAAATGGGAGGGTTCCGACCATTGCCATGAAGGAAATGCTTGATGACGACAGAACTTGCACTGGATACAAAAGGGTGGTTGTGTGCTTTCCACCGTAAACGGAAATAAGAAGAAAAACTAAGTTTAAACTACAGGAATACTCCCCTGTAAACAATAACAGTGCTATTTCCAAAAATATTTTAAGGCCTTCTCTAATAAATCTGTATCTTTTTCATCTTATCACATGAGGCGCAAATACCATCGACAGTATGAATTCCACACGAGACCACACCATTGTATTATGTGTTATCTTCACACGAATATGTACAACTCGGTACACCGTGAAGGCTTCTACACTCATTTACAATCTTTTCACTCTCGCTATATACCCAGGATAAACAAAACCTCATGTGTAAGTCTTCTGTGATTGGTCAACCTTCGCTATGTATATAAATTAAAGTAAAAATAATTCAATATTAAAAAAAAAAAAAATTATTTTGCATAAGATAATTAAATATCAAAAAATTATGTGCATTTCTTTTTTGATTTGTTTTCAGCACTGACAGAAGAAATATGGCATCAGTAAAGTTGACTTAAATTACACTGCAACAGACCAAGCAAGCAGGGTCAACATTTGATTCTGCCCCATTGACATATCTCCCGATATCNTACATATCATTTCGTCACACAAACAATAACTTAATAACAATACGCAGTGGTGACAATGCAATGTATTTGCGCACTATACAAACACGAATGTTTCCAACAAAGCCACCTGAAAACTTTAACACATTTTTACGGAAATATTACTCTAAAAATAATTTAACGAAACGCTAATAATACTTTACATAAGAACTATTTCTTGCTGGCCATTACCAAAATACATCTTTCCTCTCCGTTTTTAATTAATAATAAATGTGATATACATATAATTTTTGAACAAAATATAAGGGAAACTTATAAGGTGCTTAAATGTTGATGAAAGTATACCTAGTATGCTTGTGACATATCATATATTTAGTAAAGAACTAAATATGTTGCACACTGTGTGATTTTTCAAAGGTTTGTTTAGAAAACTGTGAAGATATAGTGGATAGACTATAACAATGTGTAGTAATGCAAAGATGGGGAGACGGTGGCTTGTGTTCGACCAGAAGTTCAATGGTGATGTCCATTTTTAAAGACGGTGGTAATGGTGCTTATGTGGGAGCAGCGAGGTCTAGCGTAACTGATGCGAGGCAGCCGTACTGTGTCGACCAATTCTTTTGGAAAAATGGGAGGGTTCCGACCATTGCCATGAAGGAAATGCTTGATGACGACAGAACTTGCACTGGATACAAAAGGGTGGTTGTGTGCTTTCCACCGTAAACGGAAATAAGAAGAAAAACTAAGTTTAAACTACAGGAATACTCTCCTGTAAACAATAGCAGTGCTATTTCCAAAAATATTTTAAGGACTTCTCTAATAAATCTGTATCTTTTTCATCTTATCACATGAGGCGCAAATACCATCGACAGTATGAATTCCACACGAGACCACACCATTGTATTATGTGTTATCTTCACACGAATATGTACAACTCGGTACACCGTGAAGGCTTCTACACTCATTTACAATCTTTTCACTCTCGCTATATACCCAGGATAAACAAAACCTCATGTGTAAGTCTTCTGTGATTGGTCAACCTTCGCAATGTATCTAAATTAAAGTAAAAATAATTCAATATTATTAAAAAAAAAAATTATTTTGCAACCTGTATAAGATAATTAAATATCAAAAAATTATGTGCATTTCTTTTTTGATTTGTTTTCAGCACTGACAGAAGAAATATGGCATCAGTAAAGTTGAATTAAATTACACTGCAACAGACCAAGCAAGCAGGGTCAACATTTGATTCTGCCCCATTGACATATCTCCCGATATCACAGGAGTGCCCATTACAAAAACACAAATATAGGCTATTCACGGTAAAGCGAGCACTTATTGAAGCCCTNCACAGGAGTGCCCATTACAAAAACACAAATATAGGCTATTCACGGTAAAGCGAGCACTTATTGAAGCCCTCTCATTTGGAATAACAGTCAAATAATTACATTTTATTGTAGCCTTAGAAGTTAACATTAGAGTCCCATGAAATGTATACATTGTGTTTATTACTTACATGGCAATATTTATTTTAAATAGTGGTTGAAGAATAAAAAATGGCTGAAATGAAAATAGTAACTAGAGCCTCAAAAGCGCTCACTTTACAGTGAACAGGCTATAGTTTATTTTGTACGTACAAACCCTACATCACAGGTGTATTATTGCCGGTTCACAAATCTAAAAATTGAAATCCTAAAATGCACATNGTACGTACAAACCCTACATCACAGGTGTATTATTGCCGGTTCACAAATCTAAAAATTGAAATCCTAAAATGCACATGTTCATAATTACATTATTCTGTATTTCCAAAACTAAAACTATTTGCAGAACAGCAATTATTTTTAATTTCCCTGACCAAGGTGAAAATTCCCTGACATTCCCCTGTGTGTAGACNGTACGTACAAACCCTACATCACAGGTGTATTATTGCCGGTTCACAAATCTAAAAATTGAAATCCTAAAATGCACATTTTCATAATTACATTATTCTGTATTTCCAAAACTAAAAANTTCACAAATCTAAAAATTGAAATCCTAAAATGCACATTTTCATAATTACATTATTCTGTATTTCCAAAACTAAAAATATTTGCAGAACAGCAATTATTTTTAATTTCCCTGACCAAGGTGAAAATTCCCTGACATTCCCCTGTGTGTAGACACCCTGAAGGGAAATCTTGATACAGAGAAAAGAACAAGAAATTATTCGAACTAGAGTGTCAAGTCTGTTGAAAAATTACTAGAATTATAAGTAAGCAATCCTATTAATCATTTTATTTGTGTGCGAGGTCTATTTTCACGAGGTACTAACATCTCTATCAACGTAACACAGTTCCGGCAGCTGCAAAAGTGGCAAAGTATCGTTTTTTTTTTACATCTGACCTACGGAAAAATGGGTGGAAGATGCGGTGCATGATCACGACACCCACTACTGACATCAGTCTCCGTTTTAATGAAGCCTCCTTTTCTGAAACAACTGGCCAGTTTCTTCCTTCCCGGCTTCCTTCAAACACAGCGGCCAGGTGCAGGCATCAGGCATTTTCTGACCGACTTATACTCTCCATTATGTTTGAAGTTTTACGTAGTTGCAGCCACGAACTAAACAAATACTGACGTTGTACACAGGAAATCAGAAACTCTAACGTTGTTACGCGGTGGAAATAAAACTGCTTAGCTGAAAGGGAAAATGGCAGGAGCCATGAAGTAACAGTGCAACAAATTGTCAGAAGCAGGAACGCGAATGCACAATAACATAAGTTTTAGATAAAAATAACAACTAACCTGCCATCATTACTGTCCCCAGCTTCTGAGCCAGATTTCTTGCCTTCTTCGTTGTCGCTGGAGTCACGGTGTGCGCTTCTGTCAGTTGCCCCTGACAAAAAAATTAATTAACTGAAACAATGTCTTCCAATTTACAGGAATAATTGGCTGGTGGATGTTAACAGTAAGTGCAGAACTACTTTAAAGAAAGAATGGAGCAAAGAGGTTTAGGCTGCTCTTAACGAGGTCCTGAGAGTTTATGAGGGTGAAATGAGGTGGGAATGGAGCAGTGCTCGAATGCAAGGGTGGAGGGAAACGAGAGATCCCAGAGAAAATCCACCGACCAGCAGCATCACCCAGCATTATTCTCACAGGTGAAAATCCAGAAGTGACCTGCCACAAATCAAACCCGGTTCTCCTCGGTGGGAGGTGAGAACTCTAGCCACTACACCAGCCACTTTCTCTTTAGTAAAAGGCAGTTTTCATTCTATTAAATTATTATAAAGTAAAATATTGCACGTCTTATTTTTCTGAGAATATCCATCTTAAGTACGGTATGTAGTTCTATCACTTGAGGTGTGCATTGATTTAACCAAAATTAATTATTACTTACTTGACTTTTCATCATCTGAAGCTGCGGCCTTGCTCTTCACAGAGCCCCTCTCATCGTGATCGGACTCTGCGGCTGCTTGCTTCTCCGCACTTGGCGAGCGTGACCTCGATCCTGAACGAGAGCGCTTGCTGCCCACAGAAGCAGTTGGCGAATGGTGAGAGGCTGGAGAATGGATTCCATCTGACCTTGGAGAATGGCCACTTGCTTTGGACTTTGGCGAGTGTGCACTTGCATTTGATCTCGGGGAATGTACACTTGCAATTGATCTCGGGGAATGTTCACTTGCAATTGTCTTGGGCGAATGTTCACTTGCAATTGTCTTGGGCGAATGTTCACTAGCATTTGTCTTGGGCGAATGTTCACTTGCATTAGACCTTGGGGAGTGAGCACTTGCATTAGACTTTTGAGAATGCCTACTTCCAACAAAACTTTGTGAATGTACACTGGCGTTTGATCTAGGGGAATTCACAGGAGAATGGGCACTTGCCTGTGAGGCTGGGGAATGGGCACTTATATCAGACCCATCAGAATGCGGACTCTGGGAGTGGGCACTCCCATCTGACTTGGGAGAGCGGCCACTTGCTCTAGATTTGCGGGAATGAGCACTTGCATTAGACCTCGGAGAATGAATGCTTGCATTTGATTCCGGAGAATGTGCACTTGCATTTGATCTTGGCGAGTGGGCACTTGCGTGGGACCTCGGCGAGTGGGGACTTGCATGGGACCTCTGCGAGTGGGGACTTGCATGGGACCTCGGCGAGTGGGGACTTGCATGGGACCTCGGTGAGTGGGGACTTGCATGGGACCTCGGTGAATGGGGACTTGCATGGGACCTTGGCGAGTGGGGACTTGCATGGGACCTTGGCGAGTGGGCACTTGCATTGGACCTAGGCGAGTGGGCACTTGCATTGGACCTAGGCGAGTGGGCACTTGCATTGGACCTCGGCGAGTGGGCACTTGCATTGGACCTAGGCGAGTGGGCACTTGCATTGGACCTAGGCGAGTGGGCACTTGCATTGGACCTAGGTGAGTGGGCACTTGCATTTGATCTGGGAGAATGTGCAGTGACATCCGACGCAGGAGAACGAGCACTAGCGTTTGAAAATGGTGCATAACCACTTGCTTTTGATCTTGCACTAACTTTTGATGACTGGCTAGCATTTGAATGATGAGAGTGAACACTCGCACCAGAGCGCACACTCCCAGCATCTGAAGCAGGGGAGCCAGGGGGACTCTCAGAGGGTGCACTGCCCGGACTCAACGAGCCCTCCGACCGTGGACTCTGCAGATGAGAACGTGACGACTGATGGCTTGCAACTGACCGTTTGGAGTAGTGGCTCACGTTTGATCGCCGGCTCGTGGCAGATCGTGCCGACCTCTGACTCCCAGCAGACTGCACGGAATGCCGAGACTGCGCAGAATGGTGGCTGCTGGCGTTGGAGTGAACGGACTGTGGACTTGCAGATCCCACCTCAGACATTGGGCTGGCCGAACCAGATGGAGATCTAGGCGACCCCTCGCCATCGGAGCTCGGCGATCCGGACGAGTAACCCCCTTCATCTGACCGAGCCGGCCGGGGTGAAGGGCCAGCAGCAGGTGATCCATTCCTGCTGCCGGAACGAGCGTCTGCAGGACCTCTTCCAGGGCTCACTGCAGGTCCAGTTTGTGAGTCTGGGCTACCGCTTCCACTACTGCTGTGACTGGAACCACTGGATCCTTCACCTCCACTTTCTGAGTCAGAGCCAGATCCTCCTGAAAAAAAAAAAAATTCAGATTTTATTGAGCAGCATAAAAACATATTAAAAATGTTTTCTCTCAAGTAAACTACTGTATACATACAAGAACCATAAAACACGTGGCTTACCTCACACATTGTGTGCATACTAAAACGACAGAAACAAAATGAGTCAAGAACACAAAAATCTACAAATTCAAAATATTACCTATTTTCTTCCATTAAAGGTGACCTATAAATGCATATCTGTGCAATTTACATCCGCACACACATACAGGCATAAAGCGGGAGTTTTTGGGGTGTCCAAAACAAACAACCTCACTCTCCACCACAACAGAAAATAACTTCATTTTTAATTACTGAACTCTGCGGCATTGTTCTGTGCTTCGACTGGCTCATTAAGCTGACTGTTCGTGACTCTGCATTAATTGAAGAATGTTAACTGTTTTAACTTGAAATAAAATTAGGAGGAAATTGTTTGACACTTGAATTATTTTATTTTCTTTTTTTTATATGGCACTTTATTAAAGTCCCATGTTTCTGACGAGTGAGTAATTTGAGCTGTGATTTCCAGATGCCAAATATGACATTGCAAAATTACAAATTCCAATAACATTATTTATATATAAAACTTGACTAGTGCAATGTATTGTGTAACATCTATTTTCTGGTACACTGCTTGAACCTAGTTTTAATCAAATCTGGAGAAATCTGTATTGCCAATGTGAAAACTTCTGCAGAAGCATCGGACAATACTCGGACAGCAAAAATTTATATCTAACATAACAAACTGGTTATAAACATCCCGACCAGAAATTAACTTTGGTACGTAAACAATAATAATTCCACATGTTAAAAAAATTATAGCATTCCATAATTAGCAACGGTTAAATAATTTCTATATTATAAAATGTCTTCAGTTTTGAAATTGATTAACAAATTTTACTTGTAAATTATTTATTATAAGGTGTTTTCAAAAACCAACTTATCTGTAAAGTTTGGAAAAAATTACAAATGTATAATTCATGCAATAAAATGGGAGGAATAATAAAATATATTCTCAATACTATAGAGAATTGTATTTATGCAGCTGGTATAAAAACATCAATTGCAACTAGGATTGGCTACTTCACAGAAACTGCCGATTTTGGGTCAGTTCATGTGAAGTATATATGTAGCTACACAAAACTATAAGGACGCTGGTCACATTAAAATTACTTATATATGTACGAAATACTGTTCACCGTGTAAACATTACGTACAAGTATAATTTCTTCACACACAAAAAATTAAGACAGCATATTTTTTTGTATAATGGCATGTAACTATCACAATTCTAGTGTTTTCGGGATGCACAAACAATAAAACTAATTCACCAAAATGAGATAATTCATATCAAAATAAGACACCGTAAGATATTTTACAAAATCTTTTTAAATCACGCTGCAAATATTTTCACAGTTTTTAAAAATTAATTAAAATAAGGAAATTTTTACAAGTTTGTGTTTTCTAGCTGTCTACAACATTCTGTAAAAAAAATTTTGCAATCCCATTCTGGTACAAGTCATCAGAGGCGTATATGAGTTGGTAAGAGACAAAAGAACTGAATTCAATTTACATGAATGTATTGTTTTGTGTGTAAAAGCTTTAATAGAACTTAAAATAATAAAGAAATTAGTGTTTATTTTGTCTAAATCAATATTACATCATGTATAAAAATGGTTTTTTTACATTATGTATTTTACATGTAAATTACGTGTAAAATACCAACAGGTAATTTGCTCGCCCAACCCTGGCAGTGACAGGTTACATTAGTCCCTCCAAGGTAATTTGGTCTGCAGTAATTCAGAGACAGGCTTCTCCCGGCGCCAGTTAAGGTTTTCTCTTGTTCCAACCAGCAGCTCCTCAAGTACTCCTGGTAGGGGACATTCTATTTGTTTTACTCCAGATGATTCTTAAACATTTGGAAGAACCTGTGTTACCAACGTGCAAACCTCTAACTAGACGAACAGTGCTCGCTGCAANAAGTACTCCTGGTAGGGGACATTCTATTTGTTTTACTCCAGATGATTCTTAAACATTTGGAAGAACCTGTGTTACCAACGTGCAAACCTCTAACTAGACGAACAGTGCTCGCTGCAACGCTGCCTGGCAGGAGGCCAGCTTTCTTTGCTGGCTCAATTAGACCCAAACATTTGACAAATTTTCCTTGACATTTGCTTGTAATGAATGACAATTTCACTAGAAGCGGGCAGCACAGTGGGTTGACAACAGACTACTAGCGAGGACGGTAATTATCTAGTTTAGGGGCTTTTCTGAAAAACACAATAACAATTTACAATTATGATATATTTCTACTCTACTAATGACGCAGAACACGAATATACTAGGGGCATCGCTTTAAAATAAGTGCAACATATTTTAAAAAATTGAACAAGTTTGTGAGATGACTGTTTCTGACAGTTTGTTTACGTTTATGAACGAAACGTTTTATGCCAACAAAAGTTGTTTTAATGAATTCAGCATAGCTATTGAAGCGGCCGTAGTGTTAAAATAAGTAGAACATATTAAAAAAAACTTGCGAAATATGTTTGTTTGTGTCTATTAACGTCAGAGGAATTATACCAGCCCCCTACCTAGGTGAGTCAATTTACATTCTTTTGGTGTGTTTTACGGTTCCTTTAAATCCCTGCAATCCTACATTCGTATTTTAGTGTAAAACCCAAACATCCTAGGTTAGTATAAAACCCAAACATCATAGGTTAGTGTAAAACCCAACAATCCTAGGTTAGTTTAAAAATGTAAAATAGTGATTCGCCCATCGTGGGGTTAGGTTTTGTTAGGTTAGGTGGGCACATATTACGAAATTAGTTGGACGTTAATGCCCCTAGTATATTCGTGTTCTGCATCAATAGTAGAGTGGAAATATATCATAATTGTAAATTGTTATTGTGTTTTTCAGAAAAGCCCCTAAACTAGATAATTACCGCGAGGACAAATCCTGCCGTACTGACACCCCCAAACTCTGTACCGTCTACCTGTAGCACACCAAGTCGAGTACCTATACATGACCCCAGCTTACATAGGACATGGATCTCCTACAGACGTTCGTCCTCTATTTCTACTGTGAAACAATCTTACTCTTAGGCTGTCGTCACCAGGCTTCAAGTTCGCCCTGCTGTTACATCTTACTGGTGTGNACTGTGAAACAATCTTACTCTTAGGCTGTCGTCACCAGGCTTCAAGTTCGCCCTGCTGTTACATCTTACTGGTGTGTCTTCTGTCACTGTATGTTCTATACTGTCGTTGAGTCACTCCGAGAGTATGTTCACGGATGTCTGGTCTTATTAATGTTAAGAACCGTGGATTTCCCCAAGAGAAAAAATATCTCAACATGGATTCGATCAACACTACTAATCACACTGAACACTAACTTAATAGCGGCATCACAATATTTGCAGTACGTACTACCAAACGCGACAGTGGGGAGGGCTATCAATATCTGAGAAATTGTGGGGCAAAAACAAATAAATTATGTAACATTTTTGTCAATTATTAAGATTAGGGGCTTTTCTGTAAAAATAAAAATATTTAATGGAAAATGGTATATTTCCACTCTACTAATGATGCAGAACATGAATATGCTAGGGGCATTAACGTCCCACTAATTTCATAATATGTGCCCACCTAACCTAACAGAACCTAACCCCATGATGGGTGAAACACTATTTTACATTTTTAAACTAACCTAGGATTGTTGGGTTTTAAACTAACCTAGGATTGTAGGGTTTTACACTAACCTACAATAGTAAGGTTTTACACTAACCTAGGATGTTTGGGTTTTACACTAAAGTACGAATGTAGGATTGTAGGGATTTAATAGAACCGTAAAACACACCAAAAGAATGTAAATTGTCTCACCTAGGTAGGGGACTGGTATAATTCCTCTGACGTTAATTTACGTAAACAAACATATTTCGCAAGTTTTTTTTAAATGTTATACTTATTTTAACATTACGCCCTCTTGAATATGAACAAGGTAAGCTGTGCAGAACCCATTAATGCAACTTTTGTTGGTCTAGGACGTTTTGTTCAGAAACGTAAACAAACTGGCTATACTGTTCATTTCACAATTTTGTTCAATTTTTTTTAATATGTTGTACTTATTTTAAAACTACGCCCCTAGTATATTCATGTTCTACGTGATTATTAAAGTAGAAATATATCATAATTTTAAATTTTTTTTTTTTTTTTTTTTCAGAAAAGCCCCTAAACTTAATAATTACCAACTTGTTATCTATTTCAGTTCTGATGACGTTTACTAAAGAAAGTGCTGCTTTCGTTGCACTGGAATTTTTTTCTGAATCAAAATTGCAGGTTATATATAATCTTGTTACTTTCTAAGAAATTACCAAGTCTTTTATTAATTGAGGTTTCAAAAATCTTGTTTATGATGCTAAGGATTGATATGGGCCTATAGTTATTTGTTGTTAACATTTAAACTGGTCTCCTGCCTTGTGAACCGGTATAACTTGTGCTATTCTCAAGATACCAGGGTAGATACAGAGTGAAAATGCATTGTTAATTAATAGCAGTTACTAAAATGGGGGTTATGGTATCTTTACACATTCTGACGAGTTTCAGTGAAACTCGTCAGAAGGCCATCGATAATAAGGCCTATTTCAATATAATTTACTGGGTTTAGAAACAAAGTAAACGGATATATAGCTAAAGTGTTTCGATTATTCATATTGTCTTCTGGATGTGATTCCAGAGTAACTGCTAGTTTTTGCTATTCTCCAAGTTGATTAGTGACATCTGCCATCAGCATCCCTAACTGATGTGATACAAAACCCAGTTTTGTTTTCCCTGCCCAAGATATTATTTATGTTTTCCCATAGTAATTTAGAATTGNTGATGTGATACAAAACCCAGTTTTGTTTTCCCTGCCCAAGATATTATTTATGTTTTCCCATAGTAATTTAGAATTGCCTTTACATTCTCCAAATTGTTTGCTGTACTAATTGGCTGTTAGCCTTCTTGTAAGGGTAGTGATTTGATTGTTCCTTAATGTAATTGTTGTTACGATTTCTTTTGTACTTCTTAAAAAGTTTATTTGCTTTTGTTGATATATTCATTTTCATAATATTTACAAAACCACTATTCTAATTTATTTTTGCACCGTGTTTTAAAACTTTTTGTTGCTGATATTTACACACGCTATGTGGAACAATTTCCCATAAATTCCATCGCATCCGACACTATCCGATCCCTTTTCGAATCCCAAATTGCATTCACCACATACTTCGCCTACATCACTGGAAGCAGACGAAACCAACGTAGAAAAACATGTGTTCGGAAAATGCCTCAACCGGGCGTATCGAACACTGGTGAAACAATAGACGAATTTTCGAAAAAGCAGCAGATGAGTAGAAGAGCTAACGGGTTACGCATATTCCATCGCCAGAACATAACCTCTCTATCCCACTTCACTATGGCCAACGACCACCGTAAAAAGTTAATCTGATTGAAATNCATCGCCAGAACATAACCTCTCTATCCCACTTCACTATGGCCAACGACCACCGTAAAAAGTTAATCTGATTGAAATTAATTTACGCCCTAAAGAAGTAAAACAATTAATGTAACAGTTTATTAATTAACGGAATACCTGGTGTGTCTCCACCGCTGGAGTCCCCTCCAGCCTTTTCTAACGCCATTGGTGCCATTCTATCATATCTTTTACATATGTGCGAATAGTATCGATTCGTTTACTTAAGTAACCGTTACTGCACTGGATCTGAAGTAACGAGTACAGTTCCTTGAAAATACTCGTTACTATAGTACCTATTCACAAGGCTGTCCCTGGTCGTTACTGCGCAGGCTCGGCCCTAGACTAAAGATGAGGTAGACTGAGCTCGCTTGCTGTGCACNGGCTGTCCCTGGTCGTTACTGCGCAGGCTCGGCCCTAGACTAAAGATGAGGTAGACTGAGCTCGCTTGCTGTGCACAGCCAATTTCCATGTCCCAACATTGAACTGCTCTTCTGCCAACACATCTAGCGAAAATGGCATGGTTTGGATTTTAGATTAGAAAACTGATTTGTAAACAAGTGCGTAGCGATGTTTTCATAATTCCTCTAACCATTATGTAATGCAATTTGACCAAATAAAAATTGATTAAAGTATGTTTTAATACAATTGTGATTGTCATAAAAAAATTAAGATATTAACAAACACCTTTATCATGTGAATTTGACAGTTGTAAATGATAGGGGTAGATCAATGTTGGGTACATGGGCAAAAGACTAATAAGAGGTCGACCTCATCTTTAGTCAAATGGTGCGGCTGAATTCTTACCGAAGTACGAAGCAAAGATGCATAGTATAAAAGTAATGAGTTCCTCTCCTACAAACAATTTCAAGGGTACNTCTTACCGAAGTACGAAGCAAAGATGCATAGTATAAAAGTAATGAGTTCCTCTCCTACAAACAATTTCAAGGGTACAAAATGCCAAATTTTTCCTTTGAATCGAGTCAAGAGAATCTGATCCCATCGGAATATTTGAATTGATGCATCAAAANAAAATGCCAAATTTTTCCTTTGAATCGAGTCAAGAGAATCTGATCCCATCGGAATATTTGAATTGATGCATCAAAATTTTTCGATTAATTTACCTTAAGTGAGTACATTTAATTTATTTTAATTACAAATACATAGTTTATAATTAATATAATGGTTATAACATGTATGATATTGTGTAACCACAATACTGGTATGTTTCATTGGAACAATGTCAGCTAAGCAACTTATAATTCCTGGTTATTCCTTCTGTCTTACATTACTGTGGCAAAATTGAGGAGGATAGATGAACTTGAGACAGTAGAAAGGGAAAAGGCAGTACGTGACACTAGGAAGCAAATAAGGATAGAGGAGAGGGGAAATAGTAGCAAGGGATAAGGCGATAGTAAACAGCCGGAAGCAAACATGGATAGATGAGTAGGAAACAGTATGTAGGGAACAGGCAGTGGTGTAAGGCAGGAAACAGTATGTAGAGATTTGTAGGAGAGGGATTAGCAAAGACCAGCAAGTAGGAAAAAAATGGACTGTTCATGGCTGGAGGGGAAAAAAGAGGGCTGGTCAAAGGGAAGGACACAAGGGTGTTGGCAGAGATCAAGGAAGAGGTAAAGTAGACAAGGGGAGGCAGATGGGTNTGGTCAAAGGGAAGGACACAAGGGTGTTGGCAGAGATCAAGGAAGAGGTAAAGTAGACAAGGGGAGGCAGATGGGTGGAAGGGAAACAAAGCAGGAAAGGGTTGTAGGAAATGAACCAGGGGTGGTTTTCCTAGGCAGCTCGATCGTAAAGGGGTGGAGTTGAGGGAAATCAGGAAAGGAAATACATAAAAAGCATTATTTGGTGGAGCAACAATTGGAGGAAAGAGTTAATAGTATGAGAGGTAGCAGAGCAGCAAAGGTGGTTTTAATTCATGTGGGGGAAATGATCTGGCTCGAAAGGAGGTGNATAGTATGAGAGGTAGCAGAGCAGCAAAGGTGGTTTTAATTAATGTGGGGGAAATGATCTGGCTCGAAAGGAGGTGAGGCAAGAAGTGTTGAGACCTCAGGGGGTTACTAAGTAAAGTACAGGTGAAGTTTCCAAGAGCTAGGACAGTTGTTAGTAGCATGCTGGTTATAAAGGGAATTACTTACAAGGAGACAGTGGCAGCGAAAGAGGTTTATGAGAAAGTATGTATGTATTTAGGGGCTACATTTATAGATAGTAGGAAATTGGTAGGTTGGGAAAATGTAGTAAGGGACCAGGCCTAATAGAGCAGGGTATCTGCTAGGTAAGGAAGCAGCTGGCTGTATGGAGAGGGTCAGGGCTGAGCAGCAAGTGTTTAATAGCAACCAGAGAGGGACAAGGTAACAGAAGTAGAGCGAAATGGAGAGGTAAGCACTGATGAGGCCACACACAAGGGTGGAGAGAGGGGTTAAGCAAAGTAGGAGTGTTATGCAGCATGTTAGCATAAAGTTAATTGGTGAACTGTAAAAGTGTGTACAGCAAGCTGGAGGACTTCTGGGGTAAGGTTTGACATCGAGGTGACCCAGGGCTGGTTGAGTGTAGAATTGGCCAGCACCATAACTCAGCAGAGAGTTAGTAATGCTGGTCGTAATGTCGACGGCCCAGGGAGCCCTGGATGCCTTCGCCAGTTTGAAAATGAAGTTTTCATGCACTTAAGATGACCTCACTTACATACATTGACCTTATATCGAGACTGTAGGCCATCTCGTATGCGTGAAATATATTAGAATATGGTGGGTGGTACTGCAGGGGTTGTAGCACCCTATGTATCCCAGAGGACAATGAATCAACACTCACTGACTTTTGTAAATATGTTTACTCACATACTTGATTACACATTCAAAAAGTGGATATGTGAATATTAAAATTAACGGACCCAGCATTTACGCCTGCCGGTGACCTTGCNTACGCCTGTCGGTGACCTTGGCGTGGAAATGACCTAGGTCAGCATGGTGGTTATGCGGATATGCGGTAGCGTTAAACTCTCTGTTGAGAGTGCAGGTGGTTCTCCCCTCGGCACAGAAAATAAATCAAATGTTCTGGTTAATTAAGTTACAATTGCAATGAAGTGATATCAGCCTAAATGATTGTATCGAGGGGGATCGCGGAGCAGACGACCAACACTGCCTGTCTGGCTCGAGTGCTAAAACGAACTGAAAGAGTGACATCGGCTTCCATCATAAGTGGCATGAACCGACGTCAAACACCGAGTGGTAAAACATGACATAACATTATTGCAATGGTGAAAAATTATAGAAATTAAATGAAACACATTAGTGACAACCCCTTGATTAGCAAATGTATGTTAAGGTTGATGTTGTGAAGTTGCCGGGGGGTGTCACCACACAAAATAAAATGTTATTATGATGGAGACCTTTATATGCAGTCTCCCTTTATGCAAACATAATTACTCTCTAATAAATAGACGTTGAATACACTATTGTGCTTTCTTATGAAAAGTGTCTGTATTACATTTCCTGTGACGTGTTTGTATTTCACTGGCTACAGTGTTGTCACGTGGCTATCTCCTGAAGGGATGGACGAGTCTACCTGAGCAAAGGGGGTTGCCATGCTCTATGGCTCTTAATACAATAAAATCCACCCCTAGCTGTATCTTTGAATGAGATGAAGTTGTGTATTAGGTATGTAAAATGCTGCACACTATTGGTTACACTTTGGAGCACTCAGCACTTCAGCTTCGGCCTACAGACGAGTTGACACCACTTGGTGGTGCGTTACGTCGTATGTCACGGCGCGAGCTGCTACGATGTAACGACCAATTGCCAGTGGCCCTCTTGTAATAAACAATGTAGGACGACCTTTTGAGTCACGTAGTACCTGTTGTCAAGAAGGTGCATGTTCCGTTCTTGTCAACTTGCTCTGCACACTCTTGGCCTGATGTTGCTGGTGTGGCCCAGTGCAGCTGGTGCAGTTGATGTGACTGCGGCGGTCAGAGTGGGCACAAGTTCGTGGTCACATCAGGTTATAGGATATGGGGTGGATATAGTGGTTGTTGTGGAGACTTGGCTGAATGAGGAAGTGCTTGGCATTGAATATAGAAAGGATAAATTCATAATCTTCAGAAGAGACAGGGATGGGAGAGGAGGAGGAATTATGGTGTGTGTAAAGGAGGGGCTGAAAGGGTCAGTAGAATGGATTAGTGAAGATGTTGAGGTGATGGGAATTAAAATAAGTGGGGGAAGTAGTAGGAGGATTACTTTGCTGGCAGCATATAAGCCACCAGGACAGGGATGGCAGGCAATTGAGACGATCAAGGAGAGGGTTCATAGACTAATGGACAGGCAGTGGGTTGTTGTAGCAGGGGATCTGAATATGCCAGGTGTGAGATGGCTAGAGGGTGCAGAAGGAATGGGCAGCATGTTGAAGAGAATGGCAGTGGAGTCAGTCAATAGATGCTTGGTCCAGGTAGTAGAAACACTTATGAGGTGGAATGAAGAAGAAGTTGGGTCAGTGCTGAATGTGGTGATGGTCAGACCTGTTAATGCTGTAGTTGGTGCAATAGTATTGGATGGCATAAGCAATCATGATATTCCTGTTGTGGAAACTGGACTTGACAGGATGAGGGAAGAGCAAACAGCAGATAGGTTGGTGTTGCAGTATGGGAGAGGAGACAAGAAGGGGGTATAAATCTTGATGTGGGATATGTTTGAAAAGGGGTCTATGGTGGTCAGGGGTGTCGCAGGGAAGCAAGCTGGGCCCTCTGGTGTTTACTTATGGTAAATGACATGGGTTTGGGGATTAGGGGGAAAATAAGATTGTTTGCAGATTATTGTATATTGTTTGTAGTGGTGGGAGGGGTTTAAAAACTTGCAGGCAGACATTGACAGGATATGGTTGTGGACCACGGAGAATAAATGTAAGAAAAACTAAGGTAATGAGGTTTACAAGAAAGAAGGTGATAAGCAGGGTTATNGTGGACCACGGAGAATAAATGTAAGAAAAACTAAGGTAATGAGGTTTACAAGAAAGAAGGTGATAAGCAGGGTTATGTACAGATGGGAGGAGCAAGAGACAGAAGGAGCAGCAGAATGTAAGTATCAAGGGATTGTATTGCAGGGCGACCTCAGAGGAAAAAAAATGGTAGAGAGGGTGGTTGCAAAGGGAAGAAGTACTTTGCGTATGTTGGGAATGGTGTTGAAGGGAGTTAGCAGTGAGGTGAACGAGAAGGCTTATGCCTCAATGGTACTGCCAATGTTAGAATATGCNTGGTGTTGAAGGGAGTTAGCAGTGAGGTGAACGAGAAGGCTTATGCCTCAATGGTACTGCCAATGTTAGAATATGCAGCAGCAGTATGGAACCTGTACGTGGAGGTGGAGGTGCAAGAGCTGGAGAAGGTGCAAAGAAGGGCAGCAAGATGGGTGAAGGGTAGGTGGAGAAGACAGGGGCATGATGGTGAGGATGAAGGGAACTATAGACCATCAGTGATGATGAAAAAAATGGGATGGAGCTCGTTGAAGGACAGGAGGTAAGTTGAAAGGCTGGTGAGGATGTACAGGTTAGTGAATGGAGAGGGAGGGTGGGGAAGTTTATGCTTCCAGCTAAGTAAGGGGGTGTTTAGAGGGAGAGGAAACAACAGTGTGAAGCTGCAGAGGTGTGGAGGAGAATGGAGTGGGGTAGGCAGTCTATTCTTGTGAGGTCGTGAGGGAGTGGAATGTGTGGCGGAAGAAATTGATATCTGTGAGGGGGGTTGCAAAGTTAAGGAAGGGCATGGAAGTGGAGTTTGGTCAGGTAGCGGAGAGGTGAGAGATCTCGCTACCGGTCAGTAGCTTAATTGTGGATGTTGGTTATTATTGGCAAACTAAAACAGTTATACTTGTAGGACTGGAGGTAGGAATAGTAGGAGAAATGGAGATATTGGTACACATTAACATGTTGAAAATAATATTTCTTGAAACAATAACTTTAAAATTTTGTATTCATACTGTTTTTTGAATTTAGCTATGTATATAACAATAACAACTAAAATAATAATCGGGAAATACAATGAATTTTTATTGTATACTTTGCTCCATAAACTTAATTTATTGCCAATTTCACAGAAAACTTGTAGATGTACATTTGCATAAACAGCCCCAAAACATATCGTTTTGTAAAATGACTTCAGGAAACAGTACGTAAATATAGGTAATTTTTCACAATTATATTTGTTAATATTTTCAACTTGAAAAAAATACTTACATAGTTATATGCGCCACTAGACACGAAGAAGATGGACAGGCAGCATTCATATTTGCTTATAATTGGCCAACACATGCTAAAGTCTCACTGTAATAATTGCATTATTATACCATAAATGAAAAGTTCTGATATCTGTATGCAGCCTGGACAGTCATAATATAAGTTAATAAAATTATAAATAAATGATTAAAGACGACGTTTGCAACGTTATCTAATGTGCATGGTCTGAGTATTGTTTTTGGTCTTTTCAAGTGCAAAACATGAATGGTTGGTAACTGGGGAAAAGCCAATTTCTCTGTTTTCCAACAAAATTTCTTTCTCCGCGCAAAATATCCTGTGCTTTATGTAATATTTATGGAAACGCCATTTTCAGCCAAAAATGTTTACAACATTTTTCTAAAACAGATTATATTCCTGTCTGAAGATATATACGAGAAAAAAAATCGCATGATAGTAATTGATTCATTCAATTAAATGGTAGGCGTAAATCGGTTCAATTATGTTTAGTAATCGGAAAAATTAATCGATTCAGCAATCAATAGAATCTTAATGAGAAACCATATGATGGAAAGTGATGGCTGTAAACAGTGGTAACTTCGTTACGCCTTTCGATATATTTTTTAGAGGATGATTGGGTTTGGCCGGGGANGATATATTTTTTAGAGGATGATTGGGTTTGGCCGGGGAGGGGGGGAACCTTCGTTTTGTTCTAGTGCCTAACCTAGTACTGTACATCGCAAAAGTATTAACCTTAGAAATATTATTATTTGGATATATGAGTGCTGTGAATATCTGTTAATCAGTACAAGACTGTTGTGTCATGCATCCTCAGGGATGAGAAGTAACATTTAAAGTGTTATACAAGTATGATTGAAAGGCCTAAATGTAAGAATTTTTGCATTTTACCAAAATTAACGCTATGATACGATGGTTTATGAAATTATAATTCAATGAAAAATAATGTGTAATGTAAATTTACAGTACAGAATTAGAATCTGATAAACATAATGTTTATATTTTGCATACGTATTTTTATTGTTGTGAAATGCGGTGATTAAGTACGAATCCATAAGCAACTGGCGTATCTGTTCCTGTAGGTCTGTTCACAGCCGGAAATGTAACGTGTATCTAAGTAACACAAAGTAACGAGTCTTCAAATTTGAAGTAACGTGTAGTAACGGATACCCGAATGTAGCGAAACAGCCCAAACCTTATTTCTCTTTTCTATGGTGCCCTGATTGGCCGATCTCTCCGCCAGGGGTGTTGCACTCTTCGCCCAGAGATTGCAGCACTGTTCGCTTGCATACGTGATGCTCTCAAAGTTTACAATTCTAGTTTTTAAGATATACCGCCTCCTATTTTATTTTATTTAAATTACTATTACCATTAACATCAATTAACAAAAAGGCTGCCAACGTACATTTCCAACATGTCTTAGGACTCCGGTACCTTACAGCGCCTCAGGGATTGAGAAATGATTGGAAATACAAATATGATCAAACAACTACAGAGATATATATATGTGTGTGTGTGTGTGTGTATATATATATATATATATATACAACACCTTATGATCACAATCATTACCATCTCATTTCACTACAGGCAACGTCTTTACCCAGACCTAACGCGAATAAATTCACGGGACTATTCAGGTTTGGAATAAGCTTTCATACAATAANGACAGGAGGTAAGTTGAAAGGCTGGTGAGGATGTACAGGTTAGTGAATGGAGAGGGAGGGTGGGGAAGTTTATGCTTCCAGCTAAGTAAGGGGGTGTTTAGAGGGAGAGGAAACAACAGTGTGAAGCTGCAGAGGTGTGGAGGAGAATGGAGTGGGGTAGGCAGTCTATTCTTGTGAGGTCGTGAGGGAGTGGAATGTGTGGCGGAAGAAATTGATATCTGTGAGGGGGGTTGCAAAGTTAAGGAAGGGCATGGAAGTGGAGTTTGGTCAGGTAGCGGAGAGGTGAGAGATCTCGCCACCGGTCAGTAGCTTAATTGTGGATGTTGGTTATTATTGGCAAACTAAAACAGTTATACTTGTAGGACTGGAGGTAGGAATAGTAGGAGAAATGGAGATATTGGTACACATTAACATGTTGAAAATAATATTTCTTGAAACAATAACTTTAAAATTTTGTATTCAAACTGTTTTTTTGAATTTAGCTCTGTATATAACAATAACTAAAATAATAATCGGGAAATACAATGAATTTTTATTGTATACTTTGCTCCATAAACTTAATTTATTGCCAATTTCACAGAAAACTTGTAGATGTACATTTGCATAAATAGCCCCAAAACATATCGTTTTGTAAAATGACTTCAGGAAACAGTACTTAAATATAGGTAATTTTTCACAATTATATTTGTTAATATTTTCAACTTGAAAAAAATAATTACATAGTTATATGCGCCACTAGACACGAAGAAGATGGACAGGCAGCATTCATATTTGCTTATAATTGGCCAACACATGCTAAAGTCTCACTGTAATAATTGCATTATTATACCATAAATGAAAAGTTCTGATATCTGTATGCAGCCTGGACAGTCATAATATAAGTTAATAAAATTATAAATAAATTATTAAAGACGACGTTTGCAACGTTATTTAATGTGCATGGTCTGAGTATTGTTTTTGGTCTTTTCAAGTGCAAAACATGAATGGTTGGTAACTGGGGAAAAGCNTGGTCTGAGTATTGTTTTTGGTCTTTTCAAGTGCAAAACATGAATGGTTGGTAACTGGGGAAAAGCCAATTTCTCTTTTTTCCAACAAAATTTCTTTCTCCACGCAAAATATCCTGTACTTTATGTAATATTTATGGAAACGCCATTTTCAGCCAAAAATGTTTACAACATTTTTCTAAAACAGATTATATTCCTGTCTGAAGATATATACGAGAAACAAAAAAAAAAAAAAATCGCATGATAGTAATTGATTCATTAAATTAAATGGTAGGCGTAAATCGGTTCAATTATGTTTAGAAATCGGAAAAATTAATCGATTCAGCAACCAATAGAATCTTAATGAGAAACCATATGATGGAAAGTGATGGCTGTAAACAGTGGTAACTTCGTTACGCCTTTCGATATATTTTTGAGAGGAAGATTCTTTTTGGGGGGGGGGGGACCTTCGTTTTGTTCTAGTGTCTAACCTAGTACTGTACGTCGCAAAAGTATTAACCTTAGAAATATTATTATTATGATATATGAGTGCTGTGAATATCTGTTAATCAGTACAAGACTGTTGTGTCATGCATCCTCAGGGATGAGAAGTAACATTAAAGTGTTATACAAGTATGATTGAAAGGCCTAAATGTAAGAATTTTTGCATTTTACCAAAATTAACGCTATGATACGATGGTTTATGAAATTATGTGTAATGTAAATTTACAGTACAGAATGAGAATCTGATAAACATAATGTTTATATTTTGCATACATATTTTTATTGTTGTGAAATGCGGTGATTAAGTACGAATCCATAAGCAACTGGAGTATCTGTTCCTGTAGAGCCGGAAATGTAACGTGTATCTAAGTAACACAAAGTAACGAGTCTTCAAATTTGGAGTAACGTGTAGTAACGGATACCCGAATGTAGCGAAACAGCCCAAACCTTACTTCTCTTTTCTATGGTGCCCTGATTGGCCTATCTCCGCCAGGGGCGTTGCGCACTCTTCGCCCAGAGATTGCAGCACTGTTCGCTTGCATACGTGATGCTCTCAAAGTTTACAATTCTAGTTTTTAAGATATACCGCCTCCTATTTTATTTTATTTAAATTACTATTACCATTAACATCAATTAACAAAAAGGCTGCCAACGTACATTTCCAACATGTCTTAGGACTCCGGTACCTTACAGCGCCTCAGGGATTGAGAAATGATTGGAAATACAAATATGATCAAACAACATCATTACCATCTCATTTCACTACAGACAACGTCTTTACCCAGACCTAACGCGAATAAATTCACGGGACTATTCAGGTTTGGAATAAGCTTTCATACAATAAAAGACTGGCCGCGGGTTTTAATAAATTCTTGCCCAGTCTATAACTAAACCGGCATTTTTCAAAATACCGAATTGAAAGGGACAATACTAGGTGGCAGCCTCACTGTTGCCCCCTCCTACGATATCTGTGCAGGCAGGGTCGGGGGGAAGTTCAATGTTAATGGCAACCACTGCTAGCCGGGCATGGCTTACGAACGACAGTTTTATTGGTGCGGCGGGTGCGAGGGGGTTAGCCTCTCTTTCTCGCCGCAATTAAAATGAAAGACAACTGGATGGACAAGAGCCACCCCCAGGGCTTGTACTACCCACCGCGCTGAGAAGCTTCCTCCAGTGATGAAAAGCGGCGAGCTCTTTTCTAGGGTGCCATTTGCCTCGAGCACGAGCATTTGTTCCAAATAAGCATCTGTTCTCTCACTATCACTCTCACTTTCACTCTCACTCCCTCACGCACTTGATTTGGAAACGATCCGCACTTGCTCTCTCTCTCNTCACTATCACTCTCACTTTCACTCTCACTCCCTCACGCACTTGATTTGGAAACGATCCGCACTTGCTCTCTCTCTCGCTCTAGGAATATACTCCTGTTATTATCGTCCGCATATTCGAAAAATTACCGGTGCGTCAACCANTCTCTCTCTCTCGCTCTAGGAATATACTCCTGTTATTATCGTCCGCATATTCGAAAAATTACCGGTGCGTCAACCAATGTACACCAGACGTTCGAAAATTACTGTTTCGGTTGAATCCGGTTGAACCGATTAATCCACCAGTTCAACCCGCCCGAAGATTGGGTGGATCTGTTGGATATGCCCCAAAACATAAAATATCTCTCTGAAAAATGAAAGTTAGCTCTCTCTCAACTTGAAATTTTCAAGCATTCCAAAATATACAATTTGTACATCGAGTTTTACAAATGGGCAAAGAAAACTTTAGAATTTGTGTTGTAATGGCATAACATACGTCTGAAAGCAGACGAAAACACCGCTAAAAATCAACCTGATGTTCGAAAAATGCCTCAACAGGTGTACACCGGTGTATTAACCACTGGTGGGTACATCGATGAATTTTCGAAAACGTGGCTTGTGTTGTTTATTTGGAAGATGCTCAGTTGTNATTAACCACTGGTGGGTACATCGATGAATTTTCGAAAACGTGGCTTGTGTTGTTTATTTGGAAGATGCTCAGTTGTTTTTGCGTTCACCTGAAGTAACAAAACACTTTTTTTTCGTAGCCATTATACGCAATGAGATCCAAATAAACAAACAATGTTTCCAGAAAACAAAAGAAAAATTCACGGAACATCGTATATTTCAACTCTACCAATTACACAGAACACGAATTTGCTAAGGGCATCGACATATTATCAATACAANTAACATCGTATATTTCAACTCTACCAATTACACAGAACACGAATTTGCTAAGGGCATCGACATATTATCAATACAAATCACAAATACGATAGTGGGGAGGGCTATGAAGATCAGGGAAATTGTGGGGTAAAATTCGTTAAATAAATTTAAATTAATTATATATAATTTGGGTTCCTTGATCACTTTAAATCAAAATTGCTAATCACCCTGGACACGAGTTTAATAGGAGCAACACGACATTTGCAGTACACACTACCAAATGCTACAGAGGGAGATGAGGGAAATTGTGGGGCAAAACACGTAAAAGTTATGTAAGTTTGTTAGTATGGGACAGCATCCTTTTAAAATAGTTTTAACAATATTTACATAGCAAGTGTTATTTCAATAATTTAAACAGGAATAAAATTGTACATGCATAGCAGGTTGTTTGACAATACAAATAAGAATTTATGATATTAATACGATTGCGATGATTTTACGCGCCTGCTCGGGGGCACCCTTCCAGAGATAGTTGGGGAAAGCCGCACTATGTCTTGCGATAGCTGCTGCAGCGGCTCTCCTGGTAGTGAGGGTGCGGCTTCGCCGTCGGGCAAGTCGCAGGTGTCGGACGCCGAAACGTAGCTCCAAGGCCGACACCAGTGTGGGGGTACTCCAGTCGACGTCGCTCTGGCAGAGATCGTAGTATGCTCAGTGTGGGGCCTCTCAGTACAGCCTCGAGGTAGTAAGCTTGCTATTCTGTTGTCCAGCCATTTAGGGTAGCTACAATTTCAAACTGGTGCTGGTACTCCCGCCATGAAGTCTGGCCGTCGTAAGGGNCCCCCACTCCTGGCTACGTAACACCAATGCCACAGCGCTGCTGACTATCCTCCGAGGTTGCTGAGTTGGTGACCACTTACACTGCTTCCTCACGGTTCTCGGATGGCGATGTTGTGATAGTCGAACTCCGTTGCTCTAGAAATTCCTCCAACTGCTTCTCTACCGCACTGATCTTTTGTTTCATTTCATGCTCGACATTGTTCATCCTTTCATTGAAACTGTCCATTCTGTCGTTTAAAGCTTTCAATATTTCGTTGTCACTGTCAATTCTTTAATTCACACTGTCAATTTTTGTGTTCACAAACTGGCTAATGCCTTCTGTTTTTCTGTCTACATTATCCATTTTGTTGTCTACATTCTCATTTGCACTATTTACAGTTTCAATTACCGGAATAATTTGGATATTTACAGTTTCATTTACTCTACTAACTTGGTTATTCACATCTCCCTCAAGCTATTTACACTTGCGCTCACCTGGGTACTTAGCCCCTCAATCATTGGTCGCCGTGCTTCCAGTTCCGTAGACATTCTCCCTGTTAACATTCACTGTGTCAGTTGTACAAAACAGTTTTCATTACTTTCACACACAACTATTACAATAAACCGATTTGTTTTAAAATCACTAACTACTTGCCTATAGTCTAACTTTATTGAAATTGATTAATTAATAATTGCCTCCTTCCTATTTCTGACACCAGTGTTTCTAGAGTGCCTGGGGGGGGNAGTTTGTGAGGTATAGAGGTTTTAATAAAAATGAAATAACTAAATTCAATAATTATATTTATTCTGAGTGCTACAAACAGTCTAACATCGGTTGTTTACCAGTCTGAGCGTCATATTAACTCTTATTAATCTTATTGAGCGCAATAATTACTATCTCCATTTCAATTAAAGTCTTTATCGCAGTCTTTACTCTTGCTAGTGTCTCTTAAAACTGCTCCAATTATTTCCACACGTCTAGTTTAAACTGTATATTTCCATCGTCCCGAATATATTTTCACTCACGCATCCAGTCCACAGTCCCGCAGATCTAACCCACTCTTCACTGCTCACAAGCTCGCCGACGCACTCTCGCAGATCGCTGCAGTCGTCCCTCGCCGCTCCGGTGTCGCCCAAATGTCGCTTAAGGTCGCGCGAAACGCCAAACTCTCTGCCCCTAATCACTCTCCCCAGAGGCCCGCACGTGGTATGTATAGAGGTAGGTGCCGTCTAGAACGTTCTCGGCAATCCAAGTTGTTCTGGGAAAGGTAGTGGTGATGACAACATTCCTGCGCGATAAATGGAGAAATATGAGCTTCTCAGGGTCAACGAGGCGCGAGCTGCGATAAGTTTATCGGTGTATCCGGCGGCGTGTTTTATGATAGGCCGTTCACTTCGTCTAACGTTACAAACGTTAAAACGAAACTGCAAAAGAGATAATTATACAGGAAAAATCAAATAAAACGACTTACAACATAAAAATGCCTTTGAAAAACTAAATTTAAGTTTTATGTTTAGAAATAGTTACCTAGGAAATGGATTCGTGGATTACCATTGCTATTAAGTATTACGTTAATACAAAATGAAAATAACTATTTGGGACGATCAAAACAAAAAATATTTAAAATATAAACCTCCAGCTTTCGGCGCCTTCCTACGCGGAGGAAACACCGGGCAGCGACGCGCAACAGCATTGTTATATGATAGCGGCGGCAGCAAGTCAAAGGATAGTTTTGAACGAACAGGCGAGCGATAGGCCGGTGGCCGCGTGTGTGTTACAGAAAGCGAGCCGACACGATAATCATTTTTGCGGCGCGCGCTTCTGACCCTGGTTGTATTGATTTCTGCGTCTATCTGAAGAATGCTCTGGATTACTGACCTCATTCTCTCAGCGTGACTCGTGGTGGGCTGAACCTTCCAGGTGGTCAGGACGAACGATATAATAGTGTGACAGGACTCCGAGCAGGGAGTTCAGTTGTAGGAGTTGAGTGGATGAGTGGCTGAGTACCGAGTGATAGAAGACGAGCAGCGAGAGAAGTGGCCGGCGGAAGGGATATCTGCGACTGCGAGTATCAAGCAGTGAAGGGTGCGGCTGGCAGGCTGGACTATTGAACTAGATGCGTGAGTGAAAGACATTACAAGTGGTGGCAACAGATAGACTGAACACGTGTTAATGATGAGTACGAGTTAATTGACTGTAATCAAACAGAGGCAATTAAGAAGGACGTCAATTAGAGTTGAAATAGACAGTAAATATTGCGCTCAGTGTTAAATAAAAAGAGTAATAGTGGAACCAGATAATTTAATGCTTTAAATAATAGCTGTGTGAATAAATTAAAAGTCAAATGTAGTTTTTTATTTTTTATAAGGACCTCCATCCCTCACGAACTCAGATACGCCCCTCAGGCGTCCCATGTAATAACGTTTTGCATGAGAACTGTTTCTTACTAGGCATTACCAACACCTACTTTCTCACCGTTTTCATTTGTATTTATTGTAAACGAAATATTATAATTTATAGATTAAGCCTTGTATGTTTATTATAGACAATCGACAACACGTTGCACAGGAAGGTTGTATTTGGCCGGTACTGTATTCTGCGTCGCTTAGCGTCCAACGACCAACCCTTTAGGTAACTGATTACTAAACTGTGCAACTGTCCTACTTTACGACAGGTTCATACCATTGTCACCGAAGACAAAGACTACAGCTTACGGGCTTTGATGACGAAACTAGTTCTTTGCCAGCTTTAGCACAGCACGCATAAAACTTTTCTAATTTGCAAACTCTAGAAATTATAAACTAATGTGAGAATGAAAGGGTTCAAGTTGAGTTCAGCTCAATTTAACCAAAAATAAGGTGCTTCTAATTATAAAACGCTTTTGGTACACGAGGTATTTAGGGAACAACCAAGCACGCCATGCATGCACTGTAAAAAAAATTCCTGGTAATCTTCCTAAACTGCAATGGAAGTTTCTAACCTATACATAACGACTGCAAATATAGGAATGCTGAGCGTCGTTGCCATACAAGGTTAGGGATTTCTCTACGCATTTGACTGTTCCGTGAGCGAATTCAGGAACGCTGCCGTTTATGTGCGGAGAAATAGTTCCCCATTCGCATTTTCCAGCGCCGCTCCATTCTAGGATCTCATTTCATGTCATGCCCGGGGATGACGGTCACCTACGGGTCCCAGCTGGAAAGACCGTCACACGGAGGGTGTTGCCTTGCCCTGGGTGCACTCCCTACACGCCATTTATTTTATTTTTATTTCCCACTATTCGTATATATTGAAGTGGTAATTTTACGAACACCTTCTTAGAGTTGAGGGTGATTTTTCAAAGATTCGATTGGAAAAGCGCGAAGGAACAGCGAACAGGCTGCCGTTGGGCTTGTGCAGGTTCTCGCGTTCTGCGACGTCGTATATGATCCTGTTGGAGCGCGGGCAGAGGGGCGGTGTCCGGGGGAAGCCACAGTTCCCACGAGACTCGGGAACCTTCCTCGGACCTGTTTCCCTCCCTCACGCACAAGAAGACTGTCGCCCACCGGCCCGCACAGCAGCAGGGTCGCCAACTTGCTCAACGCGGCACGACTTACAACCACGCACTGTAGACGAGGCGTACTGCTTGTTCGTCTTCTGCGCGTCATATGCCGCGTCCGAGTTCGTCGGAATCCGAACGACACCGATCAGCGCTCCTATCGTTCAGTTAAGGGACTTCATTACTGAAAGTTTCGATGTTTCGTAGGCAACGAAAAAAAAAAAAAGTCAATATTTACTTTCTCTCTAAAAAATCATAAAATCGTTTTATTTACTCGCCCCCCGTAAGCAAAGCCTCCATTAAAAAAAATAATTTTATGATATTACGATTTTTTTTCTCACAGTAACAGTTTTAAATATTATTTCCAACACGAAGAAAATAAGTAAAACCAACAATATTACGCGCTTGTGATTCATCGTTACGTTTTCCTTCATTGTTTTTTTTTGTTTGGATTTGCGTAATGCGCTTAATAAAATGCGTGAGATAAAACGTAAACAACAGCAGGCGCTTTTGCGGAGGTATTCGAGAACTTGGCGTGCTTCTCCAGCTCAGTAAATTTAAACCCTAAATACCCAAATATTTATAGGGCCTAAACTGGGTGACGTGGTCGGTTTTGTAAACCAGAATAGTGGTCAGCTAGCGGTTTCGGACACGGTTGCAGACTAAAGATGAGGTAGAGCGACCTCGCTGGCTGCGCACAACCAGTCTTCGTGTCCCAACGTTGAACTGCTTCTATGCGATCACGAGTGGCAATACCGGCGTGGATTGGAGTCGAGGTTAGGACACTGATTAGTAAACAAGTGCTCTGAGATGTACGCACACTTCCTCTAACCAATTAGTAATGCAGTTTAAATTCTTTATTCTATGTTTACAACAACCCGTCGCGTACGTCCGTCATCCGCCCGTCAATCACGTGGCCGACAACCAATCAGAGGTGTCCATTAATTATATCCATCCGTCCGTCAAAACCTTGGCAACCTCTAACTTTTGACGGACGGACAGATGGAATTACAGCTTTATAATTATTTTTTTTTGTTACCCGTTCATTCCCAGTTCATTTAAAGGCTGTTTAATGTGTGCAGTGCTTTTTATCTGCTCGTTTGTCGTTTTGTTTTTGTAAGTTTTTTTACGTAGCTGTAAAATGCGATGACATTACATTTTTCCTGAAGAAATGTTGATAATCACGTCGGGTACACGAGTTCATTTTGTGCAGTAGCAAATGCAATAAAATTATTTTTGTGCTATTAAGAAAGATTTTTAACTGCCACTAATTTCCGTTATTTACGCGTACTTGCGTTTTGCGTATCTATACACATACAATACCGCCAACAATTTTAATTTCTAATGGAGAATTTTTTTTCCTATCTCCAAACAATTTCGTTTGCATTAGTTCGCAGCGATGAACTTTCGACGGACGTACGAATATTGGTTGTGAATCGCTCGGCTGGGAGACGGACGGACGTATCTCTGACGGACGCGAGCGAAGGGTTATTGTAAAACCTGCCCTTCTAATATATATTGTGGCTTATCAGCAGAGGCAGGGGCGGATCAAAGAGAAAGGAGTTGTGGTGAGTTAAAGGGGATGAATTCCCCCCCCCCCCTTGGTGGCTTGAAGTTACAATGGATAAAATTAAAACTAAGTACATTGTTAAAACAGCAGCATTAATAAATCCACTAACAACCGCTGTTTTATGACTACGTAAAATAAAATGTATTATTTAACCTTGGAACTCTTTTTTTATAGCGTATTTTCGGCTGGTCTAATGTGTGTTGGCAGTGCACTCAGAATAGCCAACATAATATTAACTTTTGTTCGTTCGTGCATCAGCTGATACAGGATTTTGTAAATGGCACGTTGTTTGTTTTGAATATATGAAATTGCCACTCACTGACTGTCAGAATGTGGCCTTCTTATATGAAATGAACTATAAGAGGTTTCGGTGCCTGTTTCCCTGTAGGTCTGCTATTGGCTCAGCGTTCACCTGGGCGTGTCTAATAAACTGTGGTCCACTCGAAAACATAACGGAAATGTACTCGTGTTTGAAGACTGACTTGTCCCAAAATGAATCCGCGAAATTTCCAAGTCCCTGTTAATCACGTAAGATCAAATGCCGCATTATGTTTTCTGCTACATTTTATGTAACGATTCATCTCTCGCAAAGTTTGAATCCGTATTTCACGATAATCCTTTGATACCTGCCAAATGCTGAAGTTTGGAAGTAGGTATTGATTCTGCTCTGCGGCGTGAGGCGCCAGCACTTGATGCTAGCCCTCAGTGATAGGACGTATAAATACGTCGACACTGTTGTCTCTAGGTCCAATTTACTAATAAATTACACTTTATTTGTGAGTTCACATAATCGAGTTTTATTGTTGCTTGAACAGGTTAACTGGTACATGAACTCACGAGACAAACTCCCCTCCCCTTTTTCTATGTAGGCTACGTATGGTTTGACGCCACGACTGGCGTCGGGGGGGGGGGGGAAGATTCTTCACACTTGGTGTAGAACTACTTATCTGACACTGCTGCGCTGTCTTCCCTCGGCTGGCGGCTTGGTGGGGCGTCCCGACGCCTGGCCTCGAAGTTCCTCATTCTCGGGTCCACACAGGACTCTGCGTTTGACGACATCGGACTGGCTTTTCTCGGATGCTTCCCGCCGCACGTCCCGCTTGACAGCCTCCGACTGAGGTCGACGTCGTGATGCATTCTCGATCCTCGACTGACTCCGGCTAACTGACTGACTGCTCGATCCGCGACTGACTGACTCGACGTCTCTCAACTGACTGCCCTCGTTGCTCCCCCCTTCGTGCGGTTTTGTAGCGTCCATCACCATATTCAACTTCCCCCGTCTCTGCACGTGGTCCGGGGGTGGTCCGGGGTGCTTGTCGTCCCTCTGAGTCATAAAACACGTGGCCGCTGCTCGTGTGGTCCGCAGCCGGCCTGGCGTCGTCCCTTGGTTCTGGCCTGGAAGTTTATTGTCCCGTTCTGCACGCACGTCCGCTAAAAGCTCTCATGGTTTATTGTGGTACAAGCCCGGGACAGACGCAGCTGGTGGTGGGATCTCGGTGTCCCTTGGGCAGCTGCAAAATGCAGCTGTGTCCGCGCCCTGGTGCCTTCCGTTGTCTCCGGATGTCGTCTGCACGTGCAGGAACAGTTGCACATGCAGAAACCTTTGGTAGCGCGCCTTTGCAGCTGCGAGGCTCCTGGCGTCACTCTGCCGGCACGTTCACAAAACCCTTAATCCTTTTTGCGGTCGTCCGGCTGCGAGCTCCGCCAGAGCATGTGTTCTGACGAATAAAATATAGGGACGCAGAATGTGTCACCTTTATAACGCAGATATGCCGTCTTTTATAAAAATGATGAATAACAGTTTCTAAATATGTGTTATTTTGAAAATGGAAAGACGTGTGGCATTCTAAGCCCGCGTGTGTTTCAGAAATTGCAGCAGGAAAAAAAAAAAAAGAAATTCTGGAGTGATTAAGACGCCTTTGAAAAAAAAATCCAAAGGAAACTTTTTATGGGGTCTAGCTTTCCTTTTTATCGAAAACGAATTTAGAGCGCCGAGAGTTTGTCTAATGTTTTAATGGCTGCCTAGCAATCTTTTATTTTTACTCTCAGGAAAACAAAGTTAGTCGAGAAGGGGTGGGATGTAACGTGTAGGGAGGGCAAGGAGGGAAGTCAGGGTGGTTTATGGGGTGAGGTGAGGGTTGAAAGGGGTTGACTTGCTGTCACAAGCGGCCCGGACGAGAAAGATGGGATTGCAAGGGGGCGGAGGGACGACTTGTCACGAACTGAGAGTGGCGCCCAACTTCCGAGCAAGCACGAAAGTTATTTGCGCCCCGGGATGAAGGCTCGATAAGTCCCGTCCACTTCACTAGCGCCATTCGACAGAACCAGACGGAGCCGTGTTTCGAAATACACCTGAAGTCATCGACACCATGTCAATAACTAATAAATATTCACGATTTTCATATTAATCTTCCTGTAATAATGCTGCAGTAGAGACCTGGAAAATTCGCTGATTCATTTTGGGACAAGCTAGAAATGCAAAACGCGTGTGTTTATATAACTTCAGCCATTGGACCACACGATGTTTTACACCTCCTGGAGAACGCTGGCCCAATCGTCGCATGCCACTGTGACGGCAGACATCCAATGTGCAGTTGGCATCGGCATATTTGTACATAAGAGTGTAGAGTTCAGCCTGCAGGTCGTTGAACTCGCGAATTTTCCAGGTCTCTATGCTGCAGTGGTTAAGTGTACGACAAAGCTCCTGTAGGCTGTTCACGGCAAAGTGAGCACTTTTGAGGGTCTAGTTACTTTTTTCCTATCAGTCATGTTTTATCCTCCCACCACTTTTTTTTTTTNAAAGTGAGCACTTTTGAGGGTCTAGTTACTTTTTTCCTATCAGTCATGTTTTATCCTCCCACCACTTTTTTTTTTTTTAAATAAATATTGCCATGTAGGTAATGAACACATTGTATATTTCACCGGACTCAAAAGTTAACATCTAAGGCTACAATAAAATTTATTGACTATTATTCCAAGTGTGTGTGTGTGTGTGTGTGTGTGTGAGAGAGAGAGAGAGAGAGAGAGAGAGAGAGNAAAGTGAGCACTTTTGAGGGTCTAGTTACTTTTTTCCTATCAGTCATGTTTTATCCTCCCACCACTTTTTTTTTTTAAAATAAATATTGCCATGTAGGTAATGAACACATTGTATATTTCACCGGACTCAAAAGTTAACATCTAAGGCTACAATAAAATTTATTGACTATTATTCCAAGTGTGTGTGTGTGTGTGTGTGTGTGTGTGAGAGAGAGAGAGAGAGAGAGAGAGAGAGAGAGAGAGAGAGCTTCATAAAGTGCTCACTTTACCGTGAATAGCTTATACCTTTTAATTTCGCTACTACATTCAAGGTGTCAATAAATAAATTAATACCTGTCTTGAACAATTCGAAGGAGGCACAGGTGGTAGAGTGCGCATTGTATTTCTTGTTGCCAATGGCCAGGGCTACCCGTTTTTCACGGAAATGAAACGATTCTTCGACTTGGTGTACTGGAAATCACTTTAGTTCAAAACCTATTTCGTGGTTGGATGATTCTCACTCTCACACGTCCGCCAGCCAATCACGGGACGTTCATGGTCGTAGTAACTCGATTCTGGTTGGTCCAGTCAAGTAGAAACTGTCTTCCCATAAACAAAACACGCAGTAAACATGCGAAGGATATTTGCAAGTGCGCACGCGCGATGTTGAAGAATAGCAGGTGCATAAAACTTTTCGCGAAAAATCAGTGGCCCTACCAGTGGCACTAGCAAAAAAATAAAAAATAAAAAAAGGCGTGGATAGGGTATGAAGTTAAAACACTAATTACACTTACGCGAGTAAGTGCTTCGAGATGTTTGTATACTTCATCTGACATAGTTACAATGAAACTAGAATATATTCAAGTAAGACAAAGTATGGGATTCATAGGCCCAGTGACTTTTCGCGTGAAAACTGGAGCACTCAGTAGACTTCAATACTATATACACACCTCAGCTGTTGTTATATCTCCGTTGGCTGCTGACGCCGTGTCCGTCTCTGACCAAGCCACTCAGGACTAAGTAACTCCGACGCTGAACCTTCGTGATTCGTGCGCAAACGGTTAACACGGGCCAGAACATTTTTTAACCAACCAAAGAAGCTGGACGACCCTGCAGAGCTTTGGACTGTGTCTTGCCTCGAAATCTTTTCGCGAAATATCACTGCCCCTATGGATTCATGTTGTTATGAACTGCTCAGGGCGTATCCTGGCTCGTGAGGGATGGAGAGCTAAATTATTATTAATAGTAATAAAATTAATATTCACATATATTCACAAAGTAAAACTCTGTATAGGGACTCCGATGTCTGTAGCGACGTGTAGACTCTTGCGAGTCGAACACAGCCAGTCGCGAATCCTCAAGCCGCCGTTGTAAGGTTGCCAACTGTCCCGCATTGCTCGGGGAATTCCCGTATCCTGGGCCTGAAGGAATTACCTCTCGTGGGCATGCGGCGGGGAACTTCGTGCATCCCTTTTCTCAGACTTCGTCGGAGATAAACTGAATCTTAATGAACACACACCCACGGTAACTTACCACTGCCGCGGTCACAGGTACGTTAACTCTGGCGCTCCAATTCACAGGCCACAGATAGTTGCAATTTACGTCCACAGATGGCATTCATTAACAAATGCGTTCGTGCAAGTAAAACTTGCCGAGATGTGTACAGTATTATATATACCCAGTGTTTGTTGGTGCCGTATGTTTCAAAACCCGATTAAATCAAAAATTCAAATCGCACTGCAAATATAATTTTGTTGTTGTATATGCTGACAGAAAATGTTGATTGATGTACGTTATAACACTGACTTTTGCACATTGCTGATATTATTTAAAACTGTTATATTTTTTCATAACAATTTTCCTTTGCGAATTCATTGGGATAGGGGTCAGACGTCGTATGCCCAGTTGTCGAAAGTGTCCCTTATAGCAAATCTAAAAAACTTGGTTACCCTAGCCGTTACGCAGTATCTTGAAGGAATAGGCCTGTTACGTCATAGGCAGTACGGTCTCAGAAGAAATGTGAGCGCGGAATTATGATCCAGTCACAGTTACTTCCAACTTTTCTAAAGCCGGGGGAAGACCACTAGACCATTTGCAAGTTTCTGATTTTGACAGCAATCCCCTCCCACAGAAAAAAAAAAATCTTCCCTGCGGTTTCGACTACCACCTCCGAAAAACAAATGTGCCTGCGTACGTCATTGGCTCCGGTATGAACGAAAACGGCGCGTTAACTGATAAGTAAGTCGTTTATTGTTTCGCTGGGTTGCGTCGAGCAATGTTGCCTGCCCTCTCTCTCCCAGACTTACATTGCGAACAGGAGACCGCAACTCCACATGCGGAGTCAGATCACTAAACATCAGAGCGCCCATCGTAGTGCCAACGTGGAAAATAGAAATTCTACTGCGCTGAAGCAACTGAATTATATAATTGCGTCGAAGTTTGAAAGAGTTTTACTTTATTCATGCATTTTCTTCAAGGCGAAGGTGAAATACTTCGGAAGTATAACTTTTGAAGATAGTATCGAATAATGTTGTTATTGTGGCAGCGCAGCAACGAGATACCCGTCTTTAAGCAAGAAGGAGACACGTCGAACACAAATCAAGACACGGAATGCCAATGTGTTTGTTCATTGTTGTAAATAATTTGTTCGTTTGTGAAAAAAGCGCGTGAAAAAACAGTGTTTTCTGTACTATACTTGCGGAAATACACTTGGGAACGCACATACACTACCATTTTTAATATTAAAAAAATAGCCAACGCACTAAAAAAAAAAACTGCCAGCGTTACCTGAGAATATTTGGCAAGAAAAGTAACCTTTACATTATACTACGGCACGGGAGGTTCTAGGTTGGAATCCTAGGTAAGGCGTTGGTGTTAGTTTAAGTTAGGTCATAAGTTAGTTTGTAAGCCGTCCCCTGATTAGGCCATCAGGTATAACACCGGGAGACGTTAATAAGCCCTTTCCAATCCAATCCATTATATTAAACATTACAAACAGTTTAAACAAATTCGTACTCCAAGTATAACTTCTCGAAAACTATATTTTAGCATTAAAAGTTTTCTGATAAATATTTTACAATTTTTAAATGCAAATAATTTTTAAGTCGTTAGGTTGCTTGTAAATGTCCGCGCTGTTGCCAGATTTCCAAAGAAGATAAGAGCGTTTAGTTGCAGCACTCGATCGCGACACCACAACATTCGAGCTTCGGACTTCGGATCGACAACAGCTCTACAGGAGGAGCTCGCCTGCTGCCTACGAGANCATTGGGTGGTAATGGGCCCCTCACGGGGCCTGATCTACCCCCGCTCTGAGCTTCGGCAGTGATTGAAATGGCGGACTCGATCGCGACTCTTCATCTTCCTTTCTTTGCGATGGGAAGGACGGCAGACGGAAACTAACTACCTGCTCTTGGCGAAATTTGAAATATAGACTGGCGCGCGCGTGAAGAATGGAACCGCGTGGGCGCGTAACAAAGAGATGGTGCCGCACGGAAACTCCAGCTCTCTCCTCAGCCGCTAATAAAGAATTCCCTTTTCCGAGTCAAACGGGAATTTTTACCGGCCACGTAAATCAAAAGCGAGCGCGGGCGGTAAGTGCATCTCGAAGTTACGCCATGAAGGCGGGAGTGGCGAAGAAAAGAAAGGAAACTACGGGATGAATAGTGAGCTGGTCGTGTGCACTTANACGGGATGAATAGTGAGCTGGTCGTGTGCGTCTGCACTTGGGATATTTCTAGAAAAATATTCGGGCGAAAAATGATCCAGGATTGTAAAGGGGGTGAGGGGTAGGGCTTCGAGGAGCTGGTCGGATCTCGTTTCCTTACAACAGATTTTCCTTCCTTTCGCTACGCTCAAATAGTTTACTCAGATTATTCTAGGTTATCTAATTTACGAAAATTGAAAAAAAAAATCGTCACCTCAAAGCATTTTTTATGATTTATTAGGGTAATCCAAGTAAACAAAAATTCATTGATGTCAACCAGGGCGGGGCGATCTCATGAACCAACTGGCAATTGCCGTTGTGCTGCGGCAATGTCAAATCTTTCACATTTAATAACATTCATAAATAATAATAATAATAAAAACAAATCGTAAGGGCAAAAAGAAAATTAATAGCAACTTCCTCTGATTTATTTACATATTTTTCCCCGAAATTCTCTTTATTTGACCATCTCATCAACTCGGGAAAAAATTTCGCGGCCCTGTTTAGTTTATGGGCTTTCGAAATACCGTACATGATTCCAAGTGTTGCTTGAGAAATAAACGTCTTCAATTAACCACGTACGCCGACGTCATGATATTATAATGTCACTGTTGGGAAGACGCGCAATAAGCGACGTAATGAAGGCATCATCGCGGCTGTGCCCACAGAACGCTACTTGAAGGCAGTTCTCTCTGCAGCCGCTAGATGGCAGCATGCGTGTCCCCCCCCTCCGCCAGCGCTCCGCGGCGGAGTAGGGAAGAAACCGAACAGCTGGCTCGGTATTTTCAGTACCTTATCCTCCGGCGGTTCGTGTGGGGGTTATTTCGGGGGCGAAGGCCGAGCCTTGACGTGAGTTCCGAGCTGTGTCGCTGGCGAGCGGCGAAACAAAAATACAAACCTAAAAATTTCCGAGTGAGTGTTTTGTTTTCACTGGCAGCGTAAGTGATGCATGTGTTACTCGTGTCTGTTTGTCAATGGAGTCATTTATAGAAAGTTTGTTTTGATACGTAACTAAAATTTTACTGGTGTTAAAAATTTTCCAACGTGTAACATCCCCCCTCGCCCCCCCAAATGAAAGTAATACCAAATTCGAAGGGGAAAAAAAAAGTATTGTAAGCAAGATGTTCGAATTCAAAAAATTTTTAATTAGTGTCGTCAAGAATTTCTTGCTCTAAGCTGTCGCGATAGGAATCGATTAGATAAGGCAAGCCAGAACGATCTTTTCCCGTGGCTAACTGGAGCGTGCGGCCTGATGGATGAGTTTTCTATACTTTGCTTTGCTTCTCCGTGTTAACCCCCCTCCCATTTTTTTTTTTTTTTCCCACCCTTTCACGCCCGCAATACCATCTCTGCAGCTTGATTAAATCCTCGACCAGCTGAAAAGAGTTAGCGGTTTTGAAAGGAGAGGAAGGTTCGACACGTTTGACATCGTGGCGTGTGTGGGTAAGTTCTGTAACTACCAGTTGGAGTTTCAAAAGGGTTCGAATTCATAACGAGCTGTTGCCACAAATAACTAATGCCTCGCCTTCAAAGCTGAGATCACGATAGAGAAATTATGCATTATGGATGATTAATGCGGTAAAGTGCGGTTAGTGCAGACGTAACCACGTCTTCTCTATCTACCATTCACGATTAGGACAATAAAGTTTAATTCCTAGCAATGAAAACTAACTGCAGACGTGTCATGTATACAGTCGTTAACTTAGCCAACCCTAACCTTACACAGCCAACTTTTTTTTTCTCATCACAACAGCTTTGTCTAGGAGCGATAAATACATTCTTTTCGGGAATTATAAAATTATGAACTAAACTGTACACGTACACAGATTATAGTGCTCAAAAATCTTCAGTTTTATTCTGTTAAATGTTTGTTCGCTTTAACGTAAATTCCATTTCCCGCCAAAAACCTCCTGTCGTGCTGTGATTGGCTACTCCTTCACAGCTTCCAATTAAAAATTTAAACTACAAGAAATATTCTTAAAGCCTTCAAAAATTTTAGAAAAGCTCACTACTTGTTTGAATTTCGTTGCATACAATTGTACTTGGAAGTAATGTTAAATTTTTTTAAGTCCCCTGCACGTTGCAGTGTTTTATTAAAACGTTAAGTTTTTAATTGTAAACCTAGCTTTATAAACCTTTATTGAATTGGCATATTGTTGGAAGTTTTTGTACACTGCAAAAAAAAAAAAGAATCACTTTTGAAACAGGTAAAAAATAAATAAACTGATCTGAAATATTGCGGACAGTTTGGCAAACTCGCACGTTTCGAAAGATAAACGGCTCGCGCTTATTTTCAGCCCGAGGGTGGCTAAGACAGGAATACTGCCGTGAGTTAACTTTGTTCCCTAGACCGAAGTTCGGTTTACACCAGTTCCAACTGTCACCTTGCCAACCTAAATTCTGGCAAACCTAAACCTAGTACGGAAGTTTAACTTAATTACAATCTCGTTTTCCCCAATCGGAGACGAGTAGACTTATATCTAGAAAACGGACTTGGGTTTGTTCACGGAAGGGCGGAAATGATCTGTTTGACACGGAAAAGGCTTATAAAGTACGTCAAAGTATTTATTTTACTGTAGATGAACGCAGGCAGGTTTAGTTGACGAGAGACCATCGAAGCTTGCTCGTGCGTAGACAAACGAACGGTGACAGAGAATTCAGGAAAATAAATTAATTAACACTTCTCAGGTTGTGCGGGTATTTGAAATACTCGTGCTTGCGAATAAAGAATAAATAAAAACATTTTCACGCCCGAAGGGTTGTTCAGTTATCTTTTTCCATCTCGAGTGAGAGTTCAGCTGTTTTCAAATTCAGTAGTACCCTATCGTGCAACGATTCTTTGTTCCCTTCCTGACAATGCGTTCGTTTGTGAATTCTAACTCTTCTGTTCGTTTCGACCTCGATTTATGTTCTGTCTGGATGTTACTATATGCGAAAGTGTTTCTCGCTGCCGTGCAAAGTTGTAAACACTGACAAATGAAATACTTCTAACAGTAGAGCGTAGAAAATCAACGAAGGGCGTGTGTCGGTTCCGCTTGCCTAAAGTGGTCCTTCTATGGTGCATTCGTGCACTTACCGTGGATTTGATCGGCGGCAAAATGACGTCACGACCTTGTACCTAGGCTAAGAAGCGAGGTGAAGCCCCCTTAGCTGGTGAATTTGGACACACCGTTTGTTTTTAAGTGAAAACTGTTAACACAGGGGTTTTCACGGACATTTTTTCGCCATGAAAACTCACGTGCAAGGTATTTAAAGCCTCATTATTACGCCATAGACATGCCAGGGTCAGCGCTCTAAGTCTCTTAAAGGGGAGCTGCAAACGGAAATACTGCACGTCAGTTTAGTATTCGTGCGTAGAGGCTACGATGAGGCATGTGTCACGTGCCTGGGTCGCCCTTATCGCTCCCCAGTTTCCATGTTCGGGTAAGCGGCACCGTTTAAGTCAGTTTTAAAAAAAAAGATAATGATTTGCAATCACGAAAGCAGCGTAAGAAGGGAAACGAATTCGGTAACTTGGTGTCGATATTTACGGCGTTGAAAGTTTTCTTGAATCGGCATTGGGCAGTGTTGCTAGTAGGAATATGATTTAAGTTTTATAGTAATTCGAAGCACTTTATGTTTAAAATCTCAGTTTCCGATTAAACATAAGTTGATACGCCTTTTTTTTTTTTTTCTGCTTCCAGCAACTATTACATTTAATTTATGCGAGTGAACGTAAGCGGAAAAGTAAGTTAAACTATCGTGGAAAGTAAACTGCGAAGTAGCCTAAATAAAAGAACGTTGTTTCACCTTAAGATATGTATTACCTATGAATACTACCTGGGTTATCAAACATTTAAGCAAAATATGATGTAAAGAAATAACAACAAGTTTAATCATTTTATTTTTATGTTACTGTGTTTACTCATTAATTAGAACATTTATTAGACTACAATGTACATTTCATTAAATTCAGTTAGTAAAGGTGAAATATTATAAGAACTACAATTTTGACATTTAATGCGATGAAAATGTGTAGTTATGCACGAGGCATTACTGCAAATCGCAGTGTGTTCGCATGCGAGCATCCACAGTTCGTCAACCTCACAAGCGCACACTTCGGAGTAGAAGTCCTGCTGAAGGAGCACTTTGAGATACTTCGGCACTCTCACTCGACACCTTCACGACATTTCAGTAAGAGAGTAGAAACATTAGCTAAGTAAACTGGGCCTGTCGGAGGGCAATTATCATCGCGCCGCACACAAAAAAGAAGAAAAAAATTGGGCGCCATTTTTTTTGATTGGCGGCCAGTCGCGTGTGCGGGGGATGAACCTCGGGAGTCAGAATGGAAGGGAAACTTTAATTAAACTCCAGCGCC